>CM031235.1:544901894-545501894 GCA_018340775.1 Taxus wallichiana var. yunnanensis | reverse complement strand
TTACGAGTACCTGAAGGATTAAAAAAATTCTTTAGTTCACTTTAGGCTATATTGAATTACTCCTACAATTTCATAAACCATCCCCTTACACAAATCCCCATACACCACCTTTTGGGTTTTTACTTTCTAGACCCTCACTATGTCTCAAGTTATAGGCTTCGACATGTATAATTTTATTTGTATGAGGCATCAAGGTGTATTGCCCATATTTTTAGGCACC
This sequence comes from Taxus wallichiana var. yunnanensis, assembly GCA_018340775.1. Lineage (NCBI taxonomy): Eukaryota > Viridiplantae > Streptophyta > Pinopsida > Cupressales > Taxaceae > Taxus > Taxus wallichiana. The sequence continues at coordinate 545,501,674 of CM031235.1, read as the reverse complement.
CACTATTACATCTACCTTGCCTCAAAAGTTTTAAGAGGATATTTGTCTCCTATCACATACCTTCTTTATAAACCATCTTTACAAACTGTGACAAGGTTTCTAAGGAAACTATCAAGTACTATTCAAAAGCCAACCACCAAACAATTCAATATTTATAATAATATTTTAAAACAAATAGAAATGATGATATTCACTTTTTTGGGTTCAAAATTAGATGAGTAAGTGCCTTATAAACTAAACACTACTAAAACCATGACCGTAAACTCGTGTAACAAACACGAGAAGCTAAAATCACTTACCAAAGGAATTCTAATATTTTTCAAGACCTCTATTTTATACTGTAGATTTATTATAATTATGAATTTTTGATAATATTAACAAGTGGGTCTTAGTGTGACGTGTTTCCTTGAAATATTTTACGTTTCATAGTATCCAATTGTAGATGACCGTTCCTCACTAAAAATCTCATCCTCCTTCAAGAGTTCCCTACACAATTAAGAAATGCTACTTGTTAGTTTCCTTCCACCTTTCAATTCATGTGATTTCATCACAAAGGTAACACACATCTTGTATACAATCACTCATTGCAAAAAACCGAAAAGTTTACTCACTCTATAAATGCACAATCACAATTTTGTGAAAAATCGGGTTTTCTTCTTCTTATCTTCTATCTCCTCAAACACATATAACTAAATAAGAAGTACTATTCCTTATAGTTATTAGTGTATAACCCTTGAAGAATTTCCAAGTCACTAATGACCAAGTCTCAGACCTTATTTTGTAAGAAATAAGTCAACTTTTCCTATCATTGTTCGTAAATCTATTTACCTAGGGTTTAATGAACACACACTTGAAGAACCTTCTCAAAAAAATCTAAAATCTTACCGAGAACCTATTTTATCTCTCAAGTGATGTTTAACAACCACACCAAAAGATATATTCACTTAAAAACTTGCTAATATAACCAAAACTCAGGAAATCTTAGACAAATCAAACAACTTCAAACACAAAATTGCAATGCCTATATTCAAAGTCATTAAGAACCAATGATTATCATCTTACCAACATGGAGGAGCCACAATTCATAAATTTCACATCATTTATTAAATATTTTCATTCATATTCATGATCTAATTCATCAATAATACACATTTGTCTTCATATGTAAAACATAAATAATCTTTTATAATTGTATTCCTATTAAAAATTCTTCTCAGGATCTTCCTACAATCCCATTCTCTTCTATTGAGAAACTAATTCCTTCTAAGTGAGCTATTATTTCCTTTATACACACAACTTTTAACCCTAACTGAATTTGATACATATCATGACTCAAAACCTATGGTTTATGACATTTTACCCTTGAAATACATCATTTTCTCCTTTTCATGCATTAGGAGTCTTTACTTACATGACTAAACTCTTATCACTCATCCTCAAAGACCTAAGACCAAAAAAAAGTCCACAATGGTTTAGAATAACTCAAAATTTCAAAATACCTCTTTTGGAGGGAAAAGTCATTATTTGAATTTTTGAATACTAGACATCACAACTCAACATGTCATGAGTTCTAATGACCTCTAAATGACTTTGACCCTTTACATTTGACCCCTGACCTTCCTAATCATGTCCAAGATTCCTTTTGATCAAATATTGACTCTCTTTCTTGATGCTCTTCAATCGGGAGTGAATCAACTTGCAAGTTGATATGAGTTCTTGACAAGACCTAGGGATGGAACCCTTAATCTCTTGTAAATGTCATGGTATTTGAGTCGAAGAGATTTGGTTGTGGGCTTTACATAGATTGATCAATCTCCTCGATCCTGACTGAGGATCCATTATTGGAACCTTGAGGAGGAGTGTGAGGGGAAGGTAAATTGGATGAGTAATTATCAATACACCTAGATAGTGAAGGTGATTTTTACATACCCATATGGTAATAATATGCCTCAAGACCTAGGATGGGTCAGTCGTATTCCTAACCCGACATATTTTGGGGGTATATAAATACTCATAGAATAATGGGAGAGGATAAGGATGGATAAAATAAGGAATAAATAGAGGAAACAAAAAGGGACTAGTCCTTCACGTCGGGTTCACCAATTTTGTACATCCAAGAATCAACACGTGGCTCTAGAATGAACTCAACCTCCTAAGGTCATGTCAAAACAACTGATATGAAATGTAATGTGGCTATGTAATAGATAACTATAGAAAATAGTTGAAATGCACAAAAATGGGAGAAAGTGGCTAACAAGTAATCAAGGAAATTAAATTTCCTCGACGAGCATTTTGGGAATTTTCTTGTCTAAAGAAATGAATGATTTCCTTACTTGGGCGGGTGAAATGGAGCGATCAAGGAGAATGGACACAATAAGTAGTCTATCAATGTCAATTTCACCAATCAACCTTTGAATTTGATGTGGAATGAAGGGGAACTATCCTTCATTTTCCTCATAGAAGTCTCCAGAAAAGTTCATGGAGGTGTGAGAGAAAACATGTTGGTAGAATAAATGGGTGCATTATGGGGTCTAATCTCGACTAGGTTGACTATGCTAGAACACGAAGTAAGCATTGTACACTTCAACATTCAAGATAGTCAACTATGAGATAATCACGAGTGGAAGTGGGGTGGTTTGGAAAACAAGGTGTCTAAGGCCTTGGTCAACGTTAGTCAATTGTGGTGCTAGGTTTGGTTGATGCACTCATGGGTCACACACCAAATCTCTATGTTGCGTAGGACCTTGAATGGTCATGAAGGTAAGTGAAAAATTAAACTAAAGAGGTAAACTTTTGGTAAAAGACCTCTTACAAAATTTAACATTTTTTTAGCAGATCGCTTTCGAATAAAATCCTCACTTGTGGATAATTTGAGGAAAAGGGGATGGTCCTCCCAAAAAGGTGTGCACTTTGCAATAAAGAGGAGGAAAGTGTTAACCATCTCCTCAGCTCTTGCCCCTTATCTCAAGCAGTTTTCAAAAATGTGATGGAGCTTTTCAAAGTGCAATGGATCTTCCTTGTTTCCATTGAGGATTGTTGGACGCAATGAGATTGTCCTTTCAGGTTCCCTTCCTTATTTTGGCCTAGAAGATGACCCTCCCCCACTTCCTCCGGAGCTTATGGAAGGAACGAAATGCTCTCATCTTTAGAAACCAGAAAGCTAACATCAGAAAGGTCAGTACTTTCTTGATCTCCTCTATTAAATAAAACTCTAAACTCTTTAAGGTGAAGATTAAAATGGCTTGTTCTAGGAAAGAAGATGAAGTTCTCAAATAGTCCACCTTCAACCCTTCTCAGGTCAGCTTTCCTTCTATTATCATTAAATGGTCTAAACTGGAAAGGGGAAGAGTCAAACTCAATTTTTATGGGGCCTTGAAGGGTAACCTTGGTCTGGCTAGGGGAGGTGGTATTATCAGGGACCATGAAGGCGACTGGGTCTTTGCTTATGTTGGCCCTTTCGGGATTCATAGAAAAAATGTGGCGGAAGTCCAAGATCTTCTATGGGGGCAGTGATTGCAAGGGAAAAAGGAATCAAACATATTATAATTAAGGGGGACTCTCTTCTCATCATAAATACCACCAGCAAGACGAATTCCCAAAATTGGACTTAGGGTAATATTATTCATGATATTAAAGAGCATATTAAAAGTTTTGAAACCTTTATCATCACTCATACCCCTTGTATCACCAACACATGTGTGGATAGATTTGTAAATGAGGGAGTTCATTGTAATGATTTAAAGGTCTGGCATAAAGGTGATGTCATCTCTGAGTCTATTAATGGTATTATGCATCATGAAAAATCATAATGAATCCACCTTAAGCCAAGCGAGTGAAATTAATTGGCTCATTTTCCAAAACTACAAGAGTGTGTCTGGATTTATCTTTTTTTGGAAAGGTAATTCTAACATAAAAATTTGTAATCTTTATCTGGTTAAGTATCGGGAAAACAATTATGTCACCATGGGAGGAGATAGAACCAGAGTAGAGTCGTCTAGTCATGGGATTATTGTGGATGACAAGTCAATGTGACATCTATTCGGGATTGGAGGCTTTAGGAATCATATCACCCAGATCCAAGGGCATGATCCCTCACTAACTATGGAGTTCAAGAGGGAAGGGAAAGATGGTAAAGCAATGGTCTAGGGTTTGGAAATTGAGACTTTGAAGGAGACCATTGCTCGAATCACTTTGGTATGAATATGGAAGGTCTAAAAATTTTAAGGACAAGAACATGTGCGTGAGCATGAAATCAAAACCTTTTTCATGGGTAAGGAAACAATCCATTTCTTTATTGACAAAAGTGCTCAGTCATGCATGCCTGGGGTGTGGTGGGAGGTATGTTTGTATATTATGAAGTATTTTAGCTTGGAAGGTAAATTCCGTAAGATATATACTCATAATTTTTCATTCCTAAAAATGTTCAAAAACAAGAAAATGCTTAGTATCTCGCTTCTTTATATTCATGTCTCTAACCACTTTGGTGAATGATTTCCAATGTGGAAAGGTGGATACCCCAATTCATGAGGGGCTCATTCTACTCCTGTTTAGAAATGGTAAACCAGCCCTAGATAAACCTATGCCCCAAATCAAGGGTGATGAGGATATTACTTTGGTGGAATGTCTCACCAAGATGCGTGAGGGTAATTTGGGTATTAAGAAAGTGGGAGATGAGAAGAATGTGGAAGGGATGGACAAGTATGAAGCTATCCCCTCAAAGGGTAAGGACAAGGTTCTTTTGGAAGATGAGCAAAGCCTTGAGATGTTGAAGAGCAAAGTGCAGTACTTGGAGACCGTGGTTAAGGTCATATAAGAGACTAACTCGATGGTCGAATGGTATGATTGACAACATGAAGCCACTAAATAAATTTTCTTGGCCTAGAAGAGTATTAGGGTGGACATCAAGGGGTTAGACAAACTGATTTAGGATTTGGGTGCTCGATTAGAAGCAATGGAAGAGGAGCAATGGAAAAGGAGGGTTTATAGTTCGAAGAGGAGGATGAGATAGAGGCAGATTCTATGGATGAAGAAGAATAGGAGCCTCTCTAGAAGAAGCTAAAGATGGAGACTAGTAATAAGGATGAGATCAAGGAGGTGAAATCCCCAAAAATCATAAGGAAAACTAATGGAGTTGTTCCTGAAATTTTAGTGGACTTTTGGGGAACTGTCTCTATTTATTTTTATTTTGGTTTAGGTTTATTCTATTAGTTGTTTTTTTGGACCTACTCTTGTATTGGAGTTAAGTCTTTTTAACTCCTTGTGGTCCTGTTCCTCTTTTTGACTCTCTCTTGTGCAGTCACAATGTTATCTTTTTGTTCTGGCATCTGGGAGCCCATCCTTGATTTTTACCCTATCTAATAAAAAAATGAAACTTAAGAGGAAATCAAACTTGCAAAGTATCCTTCAGAGGAAAGGTTGATGTTTAAATCTAGGCCAACTAAGAACACGTGGGGAATTTTATTAATCTTTGTTTAATTAATCTATGTGCCTAATTAACAAATGAAAGAAAGCAAATAAATTAAAATAAAGAAATAAATCTATCTATTTGTTTTTGTTATTTTTATGATTTTGAATAAAGGGAATAAAAAAGAGAAAACTACTTAATCAAATCTAATATTTTTGTATTTTTATGTTTTCTAGAAATAAATAAAATAAACCCATAGACAAAACTAGTGAAGAAATTGAAGCTACTTCTACATTAAAATTAATAGAACTAAACAAGCAAATAACTAGATATGGCTACTTCCCTCTGCAGAGAGGATCTAATCTATTCTAATAAAATAGAACTTTTCAAATTTATAATTTTGGATATAGGACTTCCTTTGTTCTTACCTCGTAGTCACGGGAAGAACGAAAAGATTCTAAGGAATGATTCTTACCATGAAACTTTCCGGTAGAAACATAAGGATCTATGGAAGCTTACAAAAATACAAGGAAATTACAACACTAAACGGGTGCGTAAGCCTCTTCTAGAAAAACTTCCAAAGTCTGCAAATGCATAGGAAGCAAATTTCAATAGAAACTTCTTGTAAATAAAGAAAAATATAGTAATTTCACTTCTTTGAATTAATATACTCTAAGAGATTATGGAACAAGATCTACTCAAACAAAGAAAACTTTAAGAATCCAAATGAATCCCTAATCTCGAAGTATAAAATTGTGACAGATCTAGTGCTAATTTTGATTTGTTGTCCCCGAGATTCTTTTCCAATTTGGCATTCAAATGATTCCAGGAGCTATGTTGGCTTGTGTAGAAGAAAAGATGAAGAAGTGTTGTAGCTGGAATGGCTTGCATGCAAGTGGTAAAGCAACACAAGAAAGATAATAACAATGCAAGATAACCGAGATTACTTGTATATTTCTAGGCGGGATTATGGGCAACATAATAGTGTAATTCAAAACAATAATCTCTAACCAATGCTCTAGGTAGAAGCTTGGCTCTTATAGGGAAAAGGTAGGGAAATGGTCTAAGCCATTTGGAAGCCATGAAATGCCACCTCTCTCATTAAAGTGTCATTTCACTCACTAATTTAATAGTATGTTATAAGGGAGAGGATTACATGCATATAACGAGCTCAATAACAACCAATTTAGAGAAAAAATGTGTGAGAAATATGAATTGGAATAACGTGACACACGCTCAAAATCACACTTGAAAGTCTCAATCAAATGCGCATAGGACCGCCAATCTACGCTAAGTGGCGGTTTGCGCAACCACGAGAGGATGTTATGAAACCACCATCGAGGTTGACCGATGGTTTTACAACCATCGGGAAGTTGCATAAGGAAAATCTTGTAAGATGATAAAGGAAAGTGGGAAAAGCATGGAAATGGACAAGAGAAGCATTCTAGGCTACAAATATATACTACAAATGAGAAATTGAACTCGAACACCATTGGAAAGATATTTACTCATCATTGGGGATTTTGAACCATTCCCATAATGTAGCACGTACAAAATTGGGTTCCTACAAGTACCATGACCACGAGTAAATGATCTTTAGTTATCGGTTCTTAAAGTCTGTTATGGCCTATGGTTGATGATTGTGTATGTACTAGCTCATTGAAATGTAATATATTAAACTTATATTATGTGAGTCTTTTTATAATGGAATATGAAGGGTGGATTATGATTATGATGTCTCCAAGTATGATGAATTCATGGTGCAGTTGCTACTAATTGTTATCTGAAATGTTGTGTTTCCTTATTATGTGTGTTTCCAATTAGATGTATACATTGGTTTAGTATGAATTAATGATTTCTTGGTTATATCTCATCATGTGTCTACATGATAACATCTTGAAAAACATGACAAAGGAGGGACTTGGTAGTTGCACATGCTTCAGGTGACCATTCAATTCTGTTGAATGAGGTGCCATTGTACCTATCATTCTATTGAGAAATCGAATATTACATAATTTTTTTATAGATGATTATACCATGTTAGGAACGTCTTATCACCGGTATATATAAACTTCTTATTATTTCAAATCCACTAGTGTGGGAATATTTTGACATCCCACATGAACTCGGCCTCTATGAAATCTCCTTGGCACCAAACATTGAAGACATGGAAGATCATCTTGAAGTCATAAGCAAAGAATAAGACGATGTTAAACAATCTTGGTACAATTACTCCTTGTATTTAGAGATTTATGTATCCCTCTCTCCGGGCCACATATCATAGAAATTAGGATCTCTATCCCTTTTGATTTTTGATCATCCTCCTATTGTAAATTATTATCTTGCTATCAATATCACTTTATTGTAAAATGATTTGACATCCTTTAAGGAAGCACTTTTGTTCCCTGGATCAAATTTTTATAAGAAAATTGTTATATCCTTATATAATATCTATCTTGTCCTGCCATCTTTCTATGTGCATGTTTCTCTCATTAGCTTGAAGAAGGAGTCCTGTATCGCTTTGTATCTATGTATCTTGACATTACATTGTGGATGTAAGTATCACTAAACCCCGTTATCTTTTGAGTTTTTAGTGTTTTGTCTTATAATCGATGAACCAAAATCTAGCTTAAACACTTTTATCAAATTAAATCTTATTATAGTTTGTTAACTTCAACTTGTATCTAAATTTTATTTAATTTGTACCTATTATTGATTCTACAAATAAGATATTTTTAAAGTGTATGCTATAAGTGTTTTTTTAACGTTGGTAGAAATAATATTTCTATCAAATGAAAGATTATTATAATTTTTTTACTTCTATATTTATCTAAAAAAATTAATTTGTAGTTTTTATTATTATTGGTAAATAGTTTTTGAAAGGGACTATACCCTATGCATGTAAAGACTCAAAAGCCAAGATAGAATCATGGAAGCCCAATGCCAGAAAATAGTCCGCTTTAAAAGTACCAACACCCAACAACAATCCAGAAAAAAACAGCTGAAGAACAACAACCAGTCTGCAACAGCACCGCAGCACCATGGCAGATCCAAAACCACTATTCAGCAAAGACCAGCCGAACAACAAAAGAGAAACAAATCATCGAGGCAGAGAAGTGGCATTCTTTAAAATAAACTTTTTCTTTTTATGGACAGTTACCCAACTTGATGATGCCTCCATGAATGGAGGGTTAGAAAAAGGAGTATTTTCCATAGTTGCAATAATTCCAACTGAATCAACATCATTGTTTTCTTGAGATAATTTTTCCTTGCTGTCAACAACTAAATGAGATAAATTTGTTGCATTTTCCTTGCTGTCGGCAATAGGATTTTCCGATAAAGGGGTTTCAGGGACTAAATCAGATTCAGCCTCTACATTTGAATTTGATTCTAGGTCCTCTTTTGCACCGAAAACCAAGTGTTCCAGGAGGGCATCTTTCCACCAGTTGTGTTTCTCATGTTGGTGCTTTTCCATCCCACAATTAGTAGAGGTGTGACCTAAACAAAAACATCTTCTGCATCGGAATGGAAGACCTTCGTAATCTAAAGGTTGTGACCAAGTTCTGTTTTGCACTCTGAGATCAATGGTTGCAGGAAGGTTTTTAGCCGTGTCTAGTTCCACCAAGATCCGAGCATAGGTAGTATGGGTGTAATCAGATGTTTGAGAATCTATAGAAAGTGTAGTTCCCAAGGTGTTTCCAATAGATTTCAAACATTCACCACTCCAGAATTGGAGGGGTAAATGGGGTAATCGGATCCAAACAGGTTTGCATGAAAAAGACTCAGTGAGCGGGTTAAAAGAGGGGAACCAGGATTTAATGACCAGGTGCTTAGATTGGCAAACCCAAAGCTTGGAAGAAATGGAGTTTTTGTCAGCTATTGAAGAAAAAGTTACTATGAAAATACCTTTAGCACACGGGTATAAGTCTAACCTCCTAGCAATCAATGGAGTCTAGTGCTTGGAGATCCATGCATGTAGATTAGGAAGGCTTGGCCAAAGTCCTCCGAATCTGCAGATCAGAGCATGTTCCTTATAATAATTTTCAGTTGAAATGACCTCCTCCCCAAATGTAATGCATGGGTAAAATATGTAGGCTTCATAGGAGAATCCTTGCCCCTTAATGCATCTTTAAATGAGGTTATAGTAGGGCCGTGGATAGGTGCGCCATGGGCGACCCTGTCAAGAACAGAGGGAGCCTCGACCGGTGAATGTGCCACCGTCCTCAGAAGAAGTAATAATGGAGCCTTCATGGGTATTGAAAGCAAGATTGATCCAGGATAGGGCCAAGTCCTCAGCACCCAATGCTATGTCACCTCCAACTGGATCGTGCCCATTGATAGATCATGCCCCCAAAGCAGGTTGTCTCAATGTATCCTGATGCACATTGCTGGATCGTGCCCGGAGGTCGCCGCCACCGCCATGGAAATGAACAGTATTTGTACCCCATTTAGGGTTTCGCAGGATGATTAGGGCTCAAGGATTTCGTGAAGAATGGGCACACGTAGTGACCATTTTACCTTGAATAGTTAATAATAAAATTAATTTGTAGTTATTATTGACTCTACAAATGAGTTTTTGAATGGATTTCGTAAGTGTGTTTTTAACATTGCAAAAAAATATTTCCATTTGATGAAATCTTATTAGAATTTTTGACTTCTAGATTTATCTATAATTACTTTAAATTATATTTATTATTGAATCAGTAAATAAGAAATTTTTAAAGGGTATTCATAATGATTGTAATGTAAACAAGGTGATTCAATTTTATAAATTATCTCAAAAAGGATGAAGGGTAGGTGTTTTCATATAGGATTTTACCCTTTCTTTGAAGTCAAGCTTAAGACCTTAGTGAAACATGGAATGACCTCTAACATGTGGTATAATGAAATTTTTGATGTCAATATCTAGAGAAGGTTGGTTCCTTATGCTCTAGCTCACCAGTAACTACACTAACAAGTAATAAAACTACTACTAAATAATAATATCATAAGAATTCCAAGGAATATGGTTGAGAGGAGAAGTAAATGCCAAAATAGTTAGGTGATACTCTAAACTACAACATACTTCAATTAAGGATCCAAAGTCACACATATAATGTTGCATACGAATTTCCAAAGAATGCACAAATGACTATGGGAGAAATAAATTGAATATGAATGAAATCATGCAACATGAATTAGATATCTAAATCAAATACTAATGAATTCAAAGGAAAGAGATCATAGTTACATGTCATCAAAAACCTATCCATTTACAAATCCAAAGATGAGAGGAGTGTGAAACTTCACATACGTGTTACACAGTGTTTAAGCGAAAAATATTTGGGATTAAAAGGGAAAAACTCTAGGACTTAGTAGAAAATACCATTTTCATGTGACATCACACTTAAATTTATAGAGAATAAGAGAGAATATAAGATAATCAGATAGATTTCACCAATAAATAAATTCAAACACTTTTACAACCATTAAGGACCAATTTCCATTCAATTTACATGCTAGGTATGGGTGCATGATATTTTTTCAACTGCACACCATCGATTACTTGGATGGAGGGAGGTTCTATTCAAGATTTAATGTTTTTTAATAGGGTGGTTGGGTGCCTGATTTAAGTTAGGGTGACATTGGTTTATCCCACAAACTCAGATGATTCGATACCTTGTTCATTCCTTCCATGGATTTTGGCATTATTTGGCGGATCTTAGATGACCCGAATTTCCATTCTTAAACTTTTTCTTGATTTGCAATCATTGTCTTACCTTTCAAAAATATTGGATTTATTTAGAGGATCTTAGATGACCCATGTTTCCATTCCCGATCTCCACCTTGATTTGTGATCATCTTTTGACTCCTTGAATTTGGTTTATATTCCATGTATTTACTATTTTTTCAATCCATGATGAATATTTTTCTGTGGAAACTTTAATCCTTCCACGACATTTTCGTTATAGTGAAAACTATTTTCTCCAAAAATTTCCTTTGTACCATGGAATCCTAATTGCTTGCTCTACATCACTTCAATATGCAAGGGATTTGTTTCTATGGACTTCTTCTTCAATCCATCTTTCCTTAGCCTTATTTAATTCCACAATGTCATGTAGCTTTATTGGTTTATCTCATAGTGTATGACTCCATAGGTTTTCTCCTTTGTTGTATGTACTTTCTAAATTCTACGGTACACTTCGCCTCTTAATTATATAGAACACCATGATACTTTATTCGGAAAATTTCTACATGAAGTTTCCTAAGTCTATAACTTAACTAAAGTTTTTCAAATAACACGGTACTACTTCCGACAATAATTTGGCAACTTTCAGGGAAATATACCATTTATATGAATCAACCAATATCCTAACCTATCTATTAGGAATGAAGTCAACATATTTTTTTAGAATTGACCTCGAAGACAAGTCGTATATTTGTTCATTCTTCATGGATAACTTATTTTTCAATTCCATGCAGATCTTTTATGACTTATAATAATATTGAATTTTGCACCACAACCATCCTATCCTATATGAATTATAAATGGGGCAAAAATCTTGTGTAACACATCAATTATTCAAATATATCACGAAAAAGGATCAAGATATGGGAACTCAATCAATGATCACATAACAACAATAGAAAGGATCCTCCAATAAGAATAGGAAAAAAAAACCATAAAATAACAAAACCACTATGTACAAGATGCAACCTAATAAGCTCAATGAGAAGGTTTATGATAAATCCCATTGATTGGGATTTGAAGTGCCTCCCCACCAAGCTTTAAGAGATCAAAAATAATTATCCTAATTACAAGATGTCATAACATATGGTCTGATCCAAATTGCATCAAAATTGGAGAGTTGTTTTATCTTGGCTCTGGCCACGTCTCACTTAAAATCTAGGTCACTTACTTGAAATGTTTGATATCTAGCCTTCACATCAAACCATTTTTTTGTTGAACTTTATGTTCTCTTAATTTTAGCATGGTAGATTTCCTCAATTCCTCTATCTCAATTAATTATTTCATTCTAAATTTTCTCATATATTCTCCTTCTAATTCCAATTGATGGGATACTTCCAATGAAGGTAACTTGAGAGATAATAGAGGTCTGAACTCTCTACCATATATAAGAATGAAAGGAGAGTTACATGTTCCTCTCATAAGTGTGATTCTATTATCCTAACTAGAATTATTATAAAAAATTACAGTTAGGGGAACCACAAACCTTGTCAAAATATCCTTTAAGAAATCTTAGATGGTCGATTTAGTTGCTTCTTTGAGTTCCACAACCTCTATCCACTTGATAAAACAATCAATTCTAGCCAAAACCAATTTGTGGCTAGTAATTGACACTAGTGTGATCATGCAAACAATTTCAATACCTCATTATGAGAAATTTTGATCCATTTGGATTGGTATAGAGCTGTCATCTTCTACTTGCCCATAAAGAGAGCACATTCCTTGAATATTTAGACTTGTTGATGTGTATATATGAATAATGTGGTCCAAAATTATCTTTCTCTCAATATTTTGATTACTATCTCTCTTGGCAAGAAATTACCACTAGAGAATCCATTATGGAATTATGAAAGAACCATGTTCACTTCTTCTCCTTCAATGCACCATAGTAATACTTCATCTAGATTCTTGTTGAAAAAAACCCTACCAATAAATGCACAAGGAATGGATTAAATCCTAAAACTATGCATTTTATATTTATTCAAAACAAAAGGATATTCAGTGATGGACAAGAACTTGACCATGTTATTTTTTCAACTATTTCCATTAGGTGGACTTTTTGCTAATTATTTCCACCCTTTTTCTATGAAATAAGATGTTTATTGATCACTTCTATCATCAATGGCTGGTTATTCACACAATCCATTTCCTCTAACCATACTTTTGGCCTTGATATTCACGTCATATTCCATAATGTTTTTCACCCATCCAAATATCTTCTCAATGATATCAACTCCCATTATAAAGTATCTCACGCCGGGATGGGAAAATAATACATTGATGTTGTTTTTCACAAGCATACACTTGAACTTTTGAGGTATATCATGAAGGGAATAATTTAATTATTCAAGTGGCTATATCTTAGTTCATAGTATTTAAATGTTTGATTGAAGTAAGCTATTAGTTTCTATAGACCTTCCTCATTTTTCTTAGTTGACAAAACAACAATACCAACTTCATCTCCATATGCATAGATAATGAATTACTTTGAATAATTTGGGTTGATAAGAGTAGTTAGTCAAGCAATTGCCTCTTTGATATTGAAAAAAATATACCTTCATTCCTTAGTCCATTTGAAAACCTTATCTTTCTTGGGCATCAAGGTGATTTTCTTGACTAGTCTTGCAATGTTAGGAATGAACTTCTTAAAAATAATCTTGTAATTGAAATATTCTATTTACTTCTTATGAGATGTTAACGAAAGAGAGAGAGTGGATGAGACCTCTCCGAGTTGATAGCAATACCTTCTTTTGAGACAACGTAACCTATAATATTTCCCTTTGGAACTACAAATATGCATTTTTTTAGATTGAGAGATACCCCAAAATCTCTACACCTTTCAAACAAGTTCTGAATATGTTTCATGTGATCTTCACCTACTCTTAAGAAAATTGTAATATCATCCAAGTAGATTATGATGAACTTGTGTATGAATCCCTCAAATGCAATATCCATCTCCCTTTGAAAGGTAACAATAACATTGGTCAACCCAAAAAATAAATTCTCATAGGTATATGTTCCCCATTTGGCCATGAAGGATGTCTTGTGTTGATGTTCAGGTTTTAATCTAATTTGGTTAAAACTAGATTAGCCATCCAAAAGAGAGATCCTTTAATCTCCTACTACTCTTTGAAAATTTTGTTCCATGGAGGGTAGATGATAACGATCCTTGAGGGAGGCTCTATTAAAATTCATAAAATACATACATAACATGATCTCTCCATTCTTCTTCCTAACAAGGAATAAGTTTTCCACGTAAGAGGAATACTTAATAAAAAATATGGTTTTAGTTTCTATGAGCTTAGATAGTTATTTTCTCATGAGGGGCTTTATTTTTGGATCTATGGTCCTTTTATTTTGTCTAATGGATTTAGGATTAGGATCAAGATCTATAGCATGTTGGGAAATATTTGGATCAAAACCTTTAATATCTTCATAGATCCATGAGAAAAAATCATTGTAATTTTTACATAAGGAGATAACAACCTATTTTTAGTCTCACCACATACTTTTCTAAGTAAAAAATCTTTGTCTTTTGTAATGGTGACTACTTGGTAGTCTTCCTCCCTTGATATATTTTATTTAATTTCTCCCTTAAACTCATAATTAGGGATAAATATGTTATCAAGTCTAACAAATACTTTAGGAAACTTATTTGTATTTATTTGAATGATCTAATCATCATAGCTTTTTTATAATCCAAACTATAGTTTTTAAAGAGAACTCTACCTCATTTTGGATGAAATGTACTATTTTCACATCCCTGTAAAAAATTACTAGCATACCTCATTATATAGAATGGATGGACTAAATACCATCTTAACATGTTGCTTGTTACCTTGGACAAGGTATTTGGGTGGAGAAAACAATCATCCAATAGTTTCCATTTGTTCTTATTTTACATTAAACTTCCTTGGAACTACTTATAAGTTGATGGCATCAAAATTATCCATGAGATTCCAAGATCTATGCCTTTAATATTTTAAAATATTGTTCTTGGTAGCACACTTTCCTCTTACTTGGTGGATAACTATCTTGGTGTCTCCAAACAAATGTAATATCTTAATATCAATTTTTTCTTCCAATAATAGTCTATGGATCAACAATGCATACTCTAACACATTATTAGAACATGAAAATTACAATCTATGAGTATAGATTAACTTCTTACTAGCTGGAAAACCAAAATCCCACTTGATCATACAACCCCATTTCTTTTACTAGAATAGTAAAAAAACATCTTCTATATGCCTATACAATTATTTATTTATTTGTGTGATACGGAAATAAGAAAATATTATTCATGAATACAATAATTACTCAGAATGGTTTCCTTAGCTGTAATATAACATTCAAACTCGTAATGTTCCTTGGCCCTTTCATCTAACAAAATATTAGGTACTACACAAGGTGGGGTTGTATATTGTATTGACACTAATTTATTTTATTCTTCTTCTTATTAGAACATACAATTAGAGTTCAGGTGGGTAGACTCATAGGACTTAACATGGTAAGATGAAATTGGATTGCATTGATGGTAAATATTTTGTTGTATCTAGTGCTTAAGAGCATGTGTGAGCAATTAGAAGACAAATAACCAACCACTTTAACTATATGATCTCTTGATAAGAATATGGAAAGAAAGGAGGTAGATCAATAAATGATATATCTTAAATGATGGTTAACATAAGATAAACATGAAGGAAAAATAAATATTTTTATGAATCCTAGTATCTTAATCGTTGAAATATCAAGTTGCAAAACAACCTTAGAAGCTGGACTAGACTCAATGCCTAAAATATCTACTATTTTTTACGCATCACAAAATTACTAGTAGAAAAATATATAATGCAATTATGTACTAGGTTCTTTCCCATAATCAAATATATAAATAAGGGTGGTGGTTTATTATAAATATTTACTTTCTCATAATTTGGCAAGCGTAGGTTAACCACATAATTTGTCTTTTTGCACAACCGGCTCATATTGTGCAAACTAATTCAAGGATTCTTATAAGATATCCCAATGGGATGGGATAAAAAAAACATCCCACATAGTCACATTCAAATTTGTTTGTTTCATTTTCTCGACAATATTTAGATAAATAACCACATACTTATGCATTGAAGGAACACAAGACTCTTTTCTTGCTTAACTCAAATGGTAGAAGTGATTCTCTTGGATGAGAAATAATTCCTTTCATAGGGGTGGAGTTTTAAGATGGGTATGTTTATTTTCCCATACTTTTTCCACCATGGATTGTTTTTCTTTGAGATGTGGACTATCATGCATTAAAGAGGATGTAATGATTCCTAACTTCCTCTTATTTAGCCTTGTGTTATCCACAACATGAAGTTACATTCTATCATGGATGTCAATAGTTTGATTGAATGTAGAAAACTCATTTGGACTTCAAAGTGTAAGATTAATCTTGGGGTAGTTTCTTGTGACATTTACAAACTAGGATTTTTCATTTCCATCATTGGTTATTATTGACTAAATAATTTTACAATAGGAGGGTCTAAAATTACACACCATTTACACAAGTATTTTTACCTTTGTGTAGTTTTTTGCATGGGGATATCCCTTAGTTTCGGGGAAAATTTTAAGACCCCTAAAAATATTGTAGATATCACTTGGAAAATATGTGAAAATGAATTTCTAAATTATGGAGAATCTAAAGGAAATGGGTTTCAAATGGTTTGGAGAATTATTTGATAATGGTGATGGCTCGTAGTAATTTTTAGTTATCAGTATATGTTGTTGGCTAATAACATATGTAATTTTCCAAAAATCATTTTTTGAAAATATCACTTAAAACAACTATCTTGATGAGAAATAATGTAGCCAAATTATCAACAAACTTGATATACTACAAATAATATGAACTCCAAAAGAAAATAAATCTCCTTCTTTGTTATTGAATAATGAATTACAATGTTTCCTAAATAGAAAAACAACTCTCAACTCGAGTTGCTAAGAAAAATCTAACTAACTTGACTAAATCTACTCTAGGTGGTGGAAATTACTATTTTTAGCAGTTTACTAGAACCTGCTATTCTTAGTAAGTTCACATGCTTATTCGTATGGGCACAGAAATTTCCACGCATCTTCTACATTCCTAAATTAGAGGAATTTCCAAATTTCTAACTCATAATGCAACTAATAGACTAAAATTAACTAATGCCTAAAAATAGGAAAAACCGAACTACAACTTAAATCCTAATTTTTGGCCTCAAGATGGCAGATTTAGGGCCAAAATGTGCCAAAACTTGCCCCAACTGGTAGGGTAGGTGCTTCTACATTTTTCTCATCGAAGCATGTGGTTTCAAAAACAAAATGGACAACGGAGCTCAAGTTATGACCTTGTCAAGTTCTTGTAAATTTTGGAGCATCATTCTCCCTTGCTTGAAAAAATGCAGCTCTCTTGCAAGTTGTCCCAACTTATTAATCTACATCCAACTACTTCCATTTATCTACATCCAACTTATTAATCTCCCACTCTGTGACCCAAGTATTTTCCTCTTGTTCCAGTCCTTTCTAATGTACCAAATATTTGTTGTATTTCCCATGTCGTGTGTTAATTGTTTTCTTATCTAGAATCTGATCCACTTCTTCTTTTTTTTTTCATTAGAACCTGCTACCTCTAATCTAATACTTCATCAATAAAATCCCCTTCTACACCATCCCCATGAAAATAATACAAATCTGAAACATTAAACACTGGAGAAATATCAAAATTCCCTGGCAATTCTACCTCATAAGCATTATCGTTTATTTTTTTCACGATTTTGTAGGGACCAATCATCTTGTACTTCATCTTGTTATAGGTTCCTTTTATAAACCTTTCCTTCCACATATATACCATAACCAACTCACCAACTGTAAATACCTTTCTCCGTTTATGCACATCTTCTATTTCCTTATACTTATCATTACTATTTTGCAGCTTCTTCCGCACTTCTTCCTGCAATTGTTGTAAATGCTCAAAGCAAATGCTTTTATATCATCACCGACTTTGCCATCAACTAGTAGTTGTACCAAATCTAACACCCCATTTTGATTACTCCCATACACAATTGAAAATGGAGACTTTCCTGTGGATCTATTTATGGAACTATTATATGTAAACTCAGCTTGTGGTAATGCTAAGTCCCATTATTTTGGATTTTCCCCAATGATGCATCGTAACAGTTTCCCAAACTCCAATTTACCACCTTTGTTTTCCCATCAGTTTGAGGATGATAGGAATCGCTAAACTATAGTTGAGTTCCCAATTTATTCCATAAATTCTACCAAGTGACTTAAGAACCTTGTGTCCCTATCTAAGGTAATGGTTTTTGGAACACCATGCAAATGAACAACTTATCCGAAAGACAAATCTCCTACACCTATCACATCATTTGTTTTCTCACAGAAATAAAATGAACCATCATAGAAAACCTATCAAAACCAAAAATATTGAGTCATTACCTTGTTGTGCTTTTGGTAATCCCAAAACAAAATCCAAACTCGAGATCGTCCATGACCCTTCAGGATCAAGCAACGACATATACAACCTTGTATTATGTGCATGGCCTTTCGAGACTTGGAAAATTTGACACCTCTCCACATATCTTACCACATCTCTTTTCAGCTTTGGCCAATAGTATTTCTCTTCTACCAAGGCTATCATCTTATCTTTACCAAAATGCCCACCAATCCTCTCGCTATGCAAATTGTTCACTATATTCTCTCTCATGACTCCAACCTGGAATACATAGTTGGCGTCGCTTGAATAGGTAGCCATCCTATAAAATGTATTCATCTTGGAAATCTCTTGCATTGTCGACAATGGATGAATTAACCTTTCAACAATATCCTTGAAATTAGAATCAGAAGAATACAAACCCTTTATTTCTTCAAAACCCACCACGTCATTTTCCATAGTGGTAAACAAAGTCACACACCTACTCAATGCATCTGCAACTTGATTCTGTTTTCTGGATTTATGTTTTAGGGAAAAAGTATAACCTTGCAAAAATGATACCCACTTTGCATGCCTACTATTAAACTTGTTTTAGGTATTCACATACTTCATGGCTATGTGGTCTCGTAGAATAACACAAACTCCTTAGGCATTAAGAATGCCTCCAATGCCTTAATTCTTGTACAATTACATAAAATTCCACATCATAAGTAGAGTAGTTCTTTCTTACCTCATTCAGTTTCTCAATAAATAAAGCCATTGGCTTTCCACCTTGACTTGGAACAACACCAATACCCACATGTGAGGCATCACAATCAACCTCAAACACTTTATCAAAATATGGTAGTGCAAAAAATGGGTGCCTTTGTCACCTTCTTCTTTAAGAACTGAAAACTATCGTTATCTTCCTTTGTCCACAAAACTCCCTTCCTTTTGTGCAATTTTTATAGGTGCTACAATACTACTAAAATTTTTAATAAATTTTCTGTAAAATGTTACTAGACCATGAAATATTCTTACATCTGTTATACTCCATGGAGTAGGCCATTCAATAATTACCTTTATCTTTTTGAGTCCATCTGCGTACCCCATCTGCTGAGATAATAAAGCCCAAGAATACCAAACTCTCTTGCATAAATGTGCACTTATTCATATTTACATAGAGTTTATTTTTCCTTAACACTTCAATCCCTTAGATGCCTCAAATGTTCTTCTTTAGTTTTACTAAAGATCAAGATATCATCAAAATAAACCACAAAAAACTTACCATTAAACTCCTGTAGCACGGTGTTAATCAATCTCATAAAAGTACTAGGTGCATTGGATAACCTGAATGACATCACCAACCACTCATATAATCCATTTCCTATCTTGAATGTTGTTTTCCACTCATCTCCTTCTCTGATCTGAATCTAATGATAACCACTTCGAAGATCAATCTTGGTGAAATACCTATATCCATAGAAGCACATCCATCATATCATCAAGGCGAGGTATTGGGAACTTATTCTTGATTGTAATTTTATTGATTGCTCTCCTATCCATACACATTCTCCATGTTCCATCCTTCTTTGGTGTTAATAAAGCTGGGGTTGCACATGAACTCATGCTCTCCCTTACAACCCCCTTTCACACGAGCTCTACCACTTTCCTATTCAACTCTGCATGTAATGTCGAGATCATCTTATAAGCCGCTTGATTTGGGAGTGAAGACCTTGGAATCAAATCAATATGGTGTTGAATATCTCTTTTAGGTGGTAATCCATCTGGTATCTCATTAGGAATAACATCTGAAAATTCTTCTATTAATTATGTTGTTTCTACTGGTATTTTTACACTTATAGGTTCATCCTTATTTGTGACTAGTGTATAACAAAAATAGGTTTCCTTTTCCTCCTTCACAAATTCCTTTGCAGAAAGCATATTTTTAGCCTTCTCCTCTTCCTTAATAGGTAGAAAAAATATTTTTGTTCCATCCTTCCAGAAAGTATAAGTATTCTTTCCCTCGTCATGAATAATTTTTCTATCAAATTGCCATGTTCTTCCTAGCAGCATATGACATGCATCCATAGGAATAACATCACACCAAATCTCATCCTTATAATTGTTCCCAATAGAAAAGCTTATTAAACATCTCTTATCAACAATAACTTCATTACCCTTCTTAAACCATGCAATACGGTAAGGGTTAGGATTCTTCTCACAATGCAGACCCAATTTATCGACCATCTCATTTGAAACCATGTTCTCACAACTACCACCATCAATAATAACATTACATACCTTTCCTCCTGAAGTGCATCTTGTTCTAAAAATATTTGTACAGTCATGCATCCCCCTTGATCTCCTTTCTTGGAACAATCATCGTCCTCTTGATCATCAGAGTTTCTCTAACATTTGGTGGAATTTCAGTCCCTGTTCATCTTCTACTTGTTCAGCTTCAACAAGATTTACTCTTGTATCATCTCTTTACCTCTTGTCATGTGTATAAGTATGTGGGAATTCAAAATTCTGATTCCCTTCTTCACCACATATGTAACAAACAAATGGTCTTCGTGGAGCCTCCCATCCTCTTCGCTCACATATCCTCCGCCCATAGAAAATCCTCTACCTCTTTGTTGATTATGGAAATCTTGTCTCATATCCTCTTGCTTTTCCAATCTATGAGGTGATTCTCCCCTACCTTGGCTGAAACCAGATTGTCCTCGAAAGGAAAATGAGGCCCCCTATTCATTCCAGGTGATCTCCTAAAACTTTGATGATTTTTTTCCTCGGCCTTTAAGGCTAATTGATAGGCATCCTCCATGCTCTTAATCCTATGCATACTTATCTCATCTTGAATAGAAAATTTTAATCCATTTACATACCTTGTAGCCATTTATTCCTTAGTTTCTTCATGCTCTACATGAATGGACAACTTGTAGAACTCATCTGTGTATTCTTGCATTGTTTGTAAGTTCTTTTTGAGATTCTAAAACCTCTTGTAAAGGGTTTGTGCATAATCCACAGGGAGAAATTTATCTTTCAACTTCTTCTCCATCTTACTCCACATCCTAATTCTTTCTTTCCCCTTTCTTGACCGCTCTTTTTGTAGGTGATCCCACCATAACATAGCGTGACCTTTCAATTTCGTGCATGCAAATTTTACCTTCTTTTCCTCTGACATAGCCTTCCACTAAAAAAATTTCCCCATACTAGTCAACCAGTCTATCAAATCCTTTGGTTTTAGAATACCACCATACTCTAAAACATCAACTATTATCCCATCATTCTTTCCTTCTAATGCTCGAAGCATCATTTCTTCAAAAGCTAATGGTGGTGCTTGCGTTTCCTCCTCTTCACAAACTTCTTCTTCATATGTGTCATCTCCACCTTGATTTCCTCTCTAGGTTATCATTATAGCAAGCACAACAACTTGCCTCTGTAGATCTTGCATATTTCTATTCATCTGGGAAATACTGCCTCCTCTTCCTCTTCCTACCATTTATTTTTAAAGACTTCAAACCTGATCTAATACCAGATAATGTAGACAAATTATGAATAAACTTGATATACTGCAAATAATATGAACTCCAAAAGAAAATAGATCTCCTTCTTTGTTATTGAATAATGAATTACAATGTTTCCTAAATAGGAAAACAACTCCCAACTCGAGTTGTCAAGAAAACTATAACTAACTTAACTAAATCTACTCTAGGTGGCGGAAATTACTATTTTTAGCAATTTACTAGAACCTGTTATTCTTAGTAAGTTTGCATACTTATTTGTATGGGCGCAGAAATTGCCGCACATCTTCTACATTCCTAAATTAGAGGAATTGCCAAATTTCTAACTCATAATGCAACTAATAGACTAAAATTAACTAATGCCTAAAAATAGGAAAAAACCGAACTACAACTTAAATCCTAATTTTTGGCCTCAAGATGGTGGATTTAGGGCCCGAAAATGTGCCAAAACTTGCCCTAACTAAAAGTAGGACTGGTTTCCGTTGCGTTTGTCTCATTGAAACATGTGGTTTCAAAAACAAAACGGACTCAAACGAACACCGGAGCTCAAGTTATGACCTTGTCAAGTTCCTGCTAATTTTGGCGCATCAAGAAATTTTTTTATGTTAGTAGTTGAAATGATCATCTCAATGAGAAATTTTTCCTCACAAAATATGATG
Organism: Taxus wallichiana var. yunnanensis; assembly: GCA_018340775.1. Lineage (NCBI taxonomy): Eukaryota > Viridiplantae > Streptophyta > Pinopsida > Cupressales > Taxaceae > Taxus > Taxus wallichiana. The sequence continues at coordinate 545,478,909 of CM031235.1, read as the reverse complement.
TAAGAAAAAAAAATCTCATAATATTTTTTTCCTCCTTTTACTACATCACTAAAAAATGGTATACATTTATACTACCAATTGGTAGCATATATATATATATATATATATATATATATATATATATATGCTACCATTTGGTAGCTTATCGTATACTCTTGGATGATATCTACCGACCAAGAGCATACTATACACTATGACCGGTAGTATACAATATGCCACCATTCAATAACATATTATAGGTTACGGCTAGTAGTATATTTTATTCTACTGATTGGTAGCATACTATATGCTACCGATCGGTAGCATAGTATATGTTAATAGATGATAGAAATATATTTATGCTATTGTATGGTAACATACTATATGCTATAATCCAATAGTATACTATATACTACTAGCCAATAACATATTATATACTACCACCAAGAGCATAAATATATGCTACTGTATGGTAGCATATTGTATGTTATTGGGTGGTAGTGAAGTGTATGCTATAAGATGATAACATAATTTTTTTATCAATCAAGAGATAAGTATATGCTACCAATCGATAGCTTATTTGAGATTTTACATTATATGTAAATTCAACGAGAATAATATACTAACTATTAAAAATACCTTTAATGTTGGAGGGTTTTGATATGTAGTCAATCTCTATCATTAATGACCACAAGACCATGGGAACTGCAAAGGAATTCAAAAGAAAATTTAATGTGTACTTGATATTTAGAATTGTAAATTTGTAATCACTATATATATGAAGGAAAATTTTATAAATTTTAATTTCACAGTAATGGTGATTTGAATTCAAAAAGTCATATCTTAGTGTAAATGATAGATGAACCGGCCCCTAAAAGTAACTTGAACCTAGAAAATTTTTTTGACCCAGGTCTAATCCCTACACCTAAATTTTCACCAAATGCAAATTTTGAAAACCAAAATATTCGTGAATTAACAAATATTCACCACTAAAATTTACTCTTCTCAATTTCTTGGATTAGTTGTTTTGAAATAGAACAATGGCTTTGCTAGTACTAGCAGATGGAATTTTTGAGTGGGAGGAACTATTTGAAGGGGTAGATTTGGATTAGGGTCTTGAAATATTTTTGATGGATAGTTTTGGCCATATATTTGATTTGGTTATGGAGTTCTATATTGCTGATAACCTAGATTAAAATTATGATTTGGGGGCTTACCTTGATTAAAATCGAGTAACTTCTAGGTGTTTGGGCTTGTTGTTTGTTAAAGGAGATAATTTTTAAACCAAATTTCTAAGGTCATAATTATAATATTTCTTATGGGAGGAATAAGATGTGGATATGTATGAGGAAGAATTTTGATTAGGTATAGGAGCAAGAGAAATAAAGTGTGGAAAAATAGGTGCATGAAGTATGGGAGAGATATTTCCCACTTGGGTTAGGTAATTTTTAGCTCTTATAGATAATTTATAAGCTCCAAGAAAATGGTTCATACTATGGAAGAAATCATAACAACTACATGAATATTAAAATCCATTAAGTAATACAATAATTCATTACTCGGAGAAGGCTTGTATAGAAGTATGATTCTATACCAATTCTTTTGAAATCTGAAATTGAAATCTATCATGAGTTCATGATGTGCTCTTTTAATATCGGTAAGTTGCTCTATGAGAGATAACATATAAATTTTTTCCTCAAATTTCTTACAAAGTTTATCTCCAAGCTCATCCCATGAGTGAATAGAAGAAGGTTGCACACTCATATACCATTGTAGTGATTTTCCTTTGAAATAAGATGATAATAGCCTAACTATTACAATATCTTCAAAGTGATAAGATGAATTAAACAAACAATTTGCAAGATCAAAATGTGATCTATAGGGGTGGTGGAATTTTCACCAGTAAAGAATGGGATACTTTTTAAGGAGGATATTGGAGTATCATGATGATTATTAAAATCTAAGATGCTAGCACCATTAAAAGTCACAAAATGATAATTTATTTGATGTGCCATTAGAGTAAAATGTATTAAAATTATAAGAGAGAATGAGGACCTACTAGGAGGAGGAGTGGAAAGAATTCTTTTGGAAAGTAATTGAGACCTTTAAACTAATCTTTCCCTTCTTCTTCTCCTTGTTGAAAACTGTAGATGTTCAAAACTCCCATATTATTATGCTTTGTCTTATTTGTATTCTTCTCATGAAAGGAGTAATGCACTACTTGAAAATTAGAAAACATAAATATAGGAGTCTCCAGATGTGTAGAAGTTTACCTCTAAAGGAAAAAATTCAATAATACATAACACTATTAGTGAAAGATGATAAAAATTAATCTATAAGCGACTCAAATTGGTCCCACCGAGAATTCCAAAAATGTTCTCTTGAGATTTCACTCTTTGATAAGAATGACTCAACACCTCAAAGTGAAACATAGAAATATATCCAAATTGTGTGACAATGACACCTTTTGAGGTAAATCTCCATAGAAGGTTGGTTCCTTCTACTCTATATCACTATAACTACAATAACCAACACTAAACCTACTACTAACTAATCTTTTCTTATGAAGGAAATGCTAAAATAGAGAAAGGTGATGCACCAAAAATAGGTTTCAATTCTTTCTCCACATAGACATATATAATGTTTCCTTTAAAGTTGCAAAGAATGTACATATGATTATGGGAGAAATAAATAGAATAAGAGTAAAATCATACAAGAGGAAAAATGTTCACATCAAACACTAATGCATTCAATGGAAAGAGATGAAACTTATATATTTTATTAAAATCCTATCCATTTATAACTCAAAATATTAGAGGAATGTAAAACTTCACAAACACATTATAGAGATATGCAAATAAAATCTTCAATCTCAAAGTAGAATAACTCTGGGACTTAGTAGAAACAAACATTTTCATGTGCCATCACACTTACATTTATAGACAATAATAAATAAGAGAAGAGAATCATATCACATTAAAAATGAATAAATTCAACAACTATTCCAACCACTAAGGACCAAATTCCATTCTGTTTGTAGGCCAAGTATAGGTGTTAGATATTTCTCCAATCATGCACCATCAAAATTCTGGGGTGGAGGGTGGTCTGCGTTCAAGATTTAATTTTGTTAGTTAGGGTGGTTGGGTGTCGATTTGAGTTAGGTGTGAAATTTTGGTATTCTTTGAATTAGGCGATTCGCTACCTTATTCATGTATTTTGTAGCTTTTGGTGTTATTTAATGGATCTTAAATAGCCCACATTTTGATTCTTGATCTCTACCTTGATCTCGTGATCATCTCGTGAATTTTTTTCTCGAATAAGATAAAACAAGTTTGGTTTTAAGGGGACCCAAAACCTCACACATAAAGATACCAATTTTAGAAAAAACCCAACAAGAAGCCATGATGGAAGAGTAAAAAGAATTGATTACATGCCATCACAAAAAGAGTCAAAATATAAAAATTTCGCATATTAAAAATTACATTTTTTTATAAAAAAACTACAAAGACCAATCAACAAGACAAAGTAAAAATGGCAGCCAAAGGCCAGCCACTAGTTCTTTATAACCTCACACAGATCTTGTGCTCGGCCCATAATCCTTCCTACCTGTAACTTTAATGATCACTTACTTAGGTCTTTTCTCCTCATGTTCCTCAATTTTGGTGTCCATACTCATGGGATATTTTAGGTTTCCTCCTCATTTTCCTTAATCTGGGTGTTCACAAACTCCATATCATAACCTTCTCTAGTCTCAAAATCCTCACTATCGGAACTACTAAGCATGAGCTTCATATTGGGCTTTCTTTCCTCCTTGGCCATTTGATCCTGAAGGATAGAGATCCTCTGTTCTTGCATCAAAAAATATTCTTGAATACCCCCAATTATCTTGTTCTGGACCTCAATTTTATGATGAAACTCCTTTAATTACTTAAACATGTTCTTATTAATAAGCAAGAATAGTATCTCGTAGTTGAATCAACACACATCAATCTTTCCTCCCAATCCATGAGATATTTATCCCTCATTGTAACTCTCACCAAAATTCTAAACCCCCTTTCAAGTTACACAGAGAAACCTCTATCCCTTCATAATTTTCTTTCCCTTTCCTTTTCTTCATATGTTTGAGGGTCAACTCTAGGGTTTCATGGTGAGACTCACATTTAGTGGCATGTTCAAGTTGAGTAGGGATAATAGGTTGGATTCTTTGGACAAACAAAAGAATCAGGACTTGATGGAGAGGGACATCAATTTTATTATTTTTGAAGTCCCCTGATGGTGGAAAGCAGGGACCTATAGAGGAAGAAATCCAAAATCATGGTTTGGTTTCTACGGAAGAAGTATAAATATTTAGAATATCATAGAATATCTTAGACTCGTGAATTTTTTACCTTCTATGGATTTTGGTATTATGTAGAATATCTTAGATGACCCATGTTTCCATTCTTGATCTTTTCCTTGATTCATGATCATCTTCCAATTCTAAGAATTTGTTTTATCTTCCATGACTTTACCACTTTTTCAATCTACATTGTATGTTTCTTTGTGGAAAATTTTATCATTGTGTTGCATTTTATTTTCATTAAAGACTCTTCCTCTATATATTTTCCTTTGTACCATAGAATCCTAATTAGTTTTCTCTATGGCCCTTTAATCTGCATGTGATTTATTTCCCATGAATTTCAATCCACATGTAGTCAACGTTACTTAATTCCTTAGTGTTACGGAGATATATTTTTGTCTCATGGTGTATGAATCTATGGGTTTTATCCTTCATTGCATGTAATTTCTAACTTCTACAAGATAATTCCTCTTTGTTCCCTGAAATACAATAATACTCTATTCCATGTAATTTATACCTAAAGCTATCTACGTATATAACCTAAATGATTTTTTTAAAATAGCATGGGTGCTAGTTTAGACAAAAATAGGAAATAAAATAACTTCACACTTTTGTACTTTCTTACAATAATTTATAGAAAACACATCTAACCTGATCCTAATATGACACAAATCAAAATTTATATAACCTATCATGAAACTAAAATTCTCACAAATCTTGGGCAAGAGTCTAAAGCATTGGATATATTTCTTTTATGCATATTTTTCATTCCTGGGTGACGTTGTTGGATTGGATTCCTCATAGTCTTCAATATTCATGCAAAGGAAATATTTGGTATAGATATATACATACTCAATAAGTATAATCATCTACATGTTATCTCCATTTATCATAGGGAATTATATGTATATATAATAATAATAATAATAATAAGTCTCCCAAGTAAAAATTTAAAAATACAACCTAAGTTTTATCTTTATAACATCATAAAACCACAAGAATGACTAACATAAAAATTTTCTTAACTTAATCTACTTCATCAATTTTAATGATTTTAATCCATGATCATACTTTAACATTCAATTCATTCAAAGTTTCACAGAATTTGTAAGAAAATACAATCAATTACCAAAAATTTGAGATCACATTTCTCCCATACACTACATAAACCATTATTCACTAAGTTTGCATTCATTATTAACCAATCAAATTAATAATAGTTCCTATAACAAGTATGTATTATGTATACTAGCAATCGTACGTGAAATGTACAATGGAAACGTTGAAGGGAATCTTTTGAAGGATTTATATTGGAAGGAGGGAAACATTGGGAGAAGAAGAGGGGTGAAGATAAAGAGGTTAGAGGGTGGAAAAGTGTGGGGGAACCGAAAATAAATAGTAGAGTCAATGTGAAACTCAAACGTAGAACAATATGACATCGTATATGGAAATCCTTTGAATGAAACAAGTAGTGTTGTTCAAGACATTGAAACAATTTATAGGTATATATGTGAATGTAAGGAATGGCAGAAAATTATTGCGAAAGTGAAAATGTGTTTGTAGTTTTATTCTTATCATGTAGGGATGTGAAGATGTGGATTGTAGGTGGAATCTAGAGGTGGTGACATCATGAAAAGTTCCCCATCAACAATTGGGGCAGCATCGTTATTCAAAATCATCCCCCTAAAAAAGGGCAGGAGTGGGTGGTTGTGAATTTTGATTCAACTCACATGTCTCATGGTGCTTTGTAGTGAAAATGTATGCATATTCCTTTTTTGGAGGCAAGCTTGTTCAAAGCATTTGGTGTGGCGTTAAACACGGTTCAACAATTATTCCAAGTCAAAAAGAGTATTGATAACCATTATCTGTTGTGTGTTTAATAGGCACAGGTGCTCTTCAATGCAACATTGAATATATTCTATCCATCAAGCTAAGGGTCGGGTTCCATGTATAAAAAACTGGTCAATACTTTTTCATAGATTGAAGAAAATATATGTCATCCTAGTTTAGTGTCTTAATATTAAACACATGTGGAAGCCACAAAAGGTCATGTACATGTGCAAAGCCTTGATGTTTCCACTCAAACCTATAAGAGGGTGAGATCATATATTCAATATTGTAATTGACTAAACAAAATAGAGAAGGGAAATAACTCTTACCTGCGCCAATAGTCATGAGCCCGAAGGTGTTTTTGTAAGAATTTTTCATGGAATATTATGAATCTTTGATGAAGGAATGCAGAAACATGATGGGGGTTTGAAACAATGTTAAGGTTTCTCCATCTTTGCACACCACAAGGGTCAACAGGTCTAGAGCCAGACATAATTTTATGCAAGTCTAGCCATTTGGTGTCAGATGCACTTAAAGTAAAGAATAGTGCATGAGGGAGGTTTTTGTTTAATGATGTTAGAGAGATCACCTCTAATTTTTGACAAAAATTACACGCTCCTCACAAAAATTTCATGTAGACATCATTGAAAAAACATGCAACATGAGACGATTTTTTTTTGGAGTAAAGACATAATTCAATGTGAGGTCTTTCTTTCAACTTAAGAGTAGAAACATAATCAAATCTCAAGTAGAAAAAATCATGTTTTATTTTCCTAATGCCTAGGAAAAGTGGACTTTGAGTGACCAACCAGTATAAGAATACAAAGGTAGAATAAAAACGTAAAATTACACAATGCAAAAGTAAAATTATATCCTTCGGTCATCTTTGGTGTGGGAAGTAATCAATATCATCACTAGTGAACTTAGCATTTGAATAGTAAACAATGGCTAATAATATGTTGACATGGTTAAAGAGCTTGTAAACAAGTAGAATGCAAAATAGTTGTATAATCTATTTTGACACACCTTTTTTTTAATTTCCATCTCCTTAAAATTATATATAATATAGATGTAACTTTATAACGGTTTTTTTTTTTATATATTTTAATATATATTTATAGGAATGTATTTACATATAATATAACTCTAATCTATTTCATGTGAAGGAGCCGAATTTTCATGATTTCAATGTTGAAATAACTACATTCCAAATGATGGCATGTCTTTGAGGCTATTTTTAAAATACAATCCACATGTATTTTATATATTTCATTCATTTTTCCAATTTGCAACATCAGTTAACAATCTATTTTCTTTAATTCTCATGAATGTACACACCCAGTTTTAAAGCTTCCAATTCGACAGTGTGCAAGTCAATGAAACCTCCTTTGTTGGCAGTTACGAAATTATTACATTTCATTTTTAAAATATTGTTTTGAGTGAGAGTTGTTTTTGCTGCTTTCAAGATTTTTAGATTGAGAATTTCATCTCTAGCTTTTTTATGCTAATTCTATAATTGCTTTTGCATACAGTTCTTGTAGTGTAATTAAAAATACAAAGTTTATAACTTCAGGAAATAGGTATATTACAATGTGAATAAAAGAACAAAACTCTTATAAGATTGGGAATATAGCCTTATAACGTGACAACAGAATAGAATGCAAAATTTTTATTGAAGAGGTCAAGAAAGGAGAGGGGAAAGATTATACTTGTAAGCATTACAAAAGTTGTTTTTTTAAAACCAAGGAAATCAGAGAAGGGGAGATTAAAAGAGAGGCATTAATGATGAAGAAAATCAATATCATTCAGTAGTAAGGGTAATTGCATATTCCTTGCCCACCGGGCACTACCCAATGCTGCAGCAAAAATGCTTCCGTCACCGGGAGCGTAGTCCACATCGCTGATGCACAAGCTGTTAACATAATGGCAATCAACTATTGTTGAAACCTCCACCACTGGTATTTCAATTTCTATCACCATTAACAACATCCCATAACTTGTAAGAGAAACCAAACTTAACAGAGTGAACCAAGGGCCGTCCATTGAGAACAACGTGTGTTATTGGGAACAAAATTTAGTGGATCCAAATTAACTTATAATGCTTCAAATTGAACTGATTATTTGTTGTTTGTGGCACCACCCAAGTTCAAATTTTGAAGACATCCTCTTAAATGGAAATATGGCCGATTATGGATAAATAAAGTGTGTTCCAGTCAAAAACTTTTACCCAAAAAATAAAGTCTTCAACTAAAAAATAGAGTTAAGACTTCAATTTAAATGGAAATATGGTCGATTATGGATAAATAAAGTGTGTTCCAGTCAAAAAAATTTTACTCAAAAATAAAGTCTTCAACTAAAAAATAGAGTTAAGACTTCAATAAGAATTCTTTGTTTACAAAGAACGACTGAAATTTTAAAGATCAACTTGGAAACCATTTATATAAAAAAATGCATTTGTCCTCTTCCTAGACGGAACTATTTTTCAATAAATTTTTATTCATTCAAGAAATGAATGCTAAGTAATAGCTGCCTTATAACAAATTATTATTATTATTTTTAATCCTAATTCTCCCAATACCAAAGGTTACCGTAAGATTGGAAATCTGAAAGAGTCACTCTGGTTGTATGGTGAAATAACAAGGAGAGGTCTAGCACCAACTATTGAAACTTACAATATACTCCTTAGGGGATTTTGTGGAATAGGAATGATGCAACAAGCAGATGATCTGTTTAATGAAATAGTAGCAAGAGGTCTTGTTCCTGATTCCATTACCTACAACACAGTTATTGGTGGACATGGCAAGAAAGGTAATCTAAAGAAGGCCCTTAAGTTGCATGATGAGATGGTCAAAAAAGGCCTTATTCCTACAATTGGTGCTTACAATGTGCTTATCAGTGGTTTTGCCAAGGTAGGTAAAATGCGTCAAGCAAAGGATCTTTTAAATGAAATGCAACAAGGAGGATTGATTCCTAGCTCCTCAACATACAACATTTTAATTGGTGAATGGTGCAAACTCCGCAACAGAATTTTGGTTACGATTATTTTAAAATAAATGATGGGAAAATATTATGTGCTTAATGCCAATACCTTTGGATCTCACATTAATCAGTTTACCAAAATTGGAGAGAGAGACAGAGAAAACATGTTCCTGAAAAATCTACTCAATAAGGGTCTGGTTCCAACACACTGAATATATGATGCAAAAAAATTGTCGAAGGTAGATACATTTGGTTTCATTAGTATGCCTTGGTAGGAAAGGAGCAGGATTCATGTTTGGAATTGCACCTGATACTATATATTTGGATCACTCACTAACCAGCTTGCCAAAACTAGGGAGAGAGAGGCACAACAAAAGGTTCCTGAAAAGTTTACTAAACTAGGGTTTGGTTCCAACATACTGATTATATGATGCAAATTGCAAACCAGTTGTTGAATGTAGATATGACCGGTTTCGTTAATATGCTTTTGTAGAGAGGAGCAGAACTCATGCTTGACAAAACCTAAGAATATTTCATGTTTTGCAGCCATGAAACCACGGGAATTAGATCTTTTGTATGTATTAAACAATTGCTTCTAAGATTTCATCTTTAATATGCTGAACAAAGGAAACAATTCCTGAAGTTTCACAAGCATGCACAAGAAAGGTAAGAACCACAAGGTAGTATTTTCTAACAGGTTTATTTGTGTCTGCAAATGTCACATCTAAAAATTGAACCCAAGAATATGAGAATCTACTTATGTGCTTATTGCTTTGTTTACGTGCATAACTTTTGTTCGAATACAAACATGGTAGTTTGAAAGTGGATACATTGGAAGCATGCATTTCTGAAAAGTTGATACATGTGAAAGTATCTTTGGGTTTTAAAGATTTTGACACGCGGATCCCAGAAGCACACAGATGAAATTAAACAATGTGGAAGCCTCAAATTAGATATCACTCATGATTATCTATAGAGCAATAAATGTTTCTAAGTTTCTAAAAATATACAGAAGAGATTAGAATTGGCTTCACTGCATATTAAAATGGGATGTTTCGGTCTTCATAGAGACTGTGTATTGCATGTTCTTCTACAGTAGTCAGATGTGAATTAAGTAGAAAAGAATGCCCCATTGTGTTCGGGTGGGTTTGATATCCTTTTATGATACTATCTGCATGCCAAATCTTGGGCATTTGACAACTGACTTGAAGTCTGCAACGGGAGATTTTTAATAAATGTTAGCTACTATAAGGTTTTTCACCGATGTCAAGGTTCCTCATTCTGTATGCTAAATTCGTTGTTGGCAATAAAATTCATTTCCAATCCCGAGCCACGATGGTTCGATGAAAATGTGAAAATTTACTTTCTATCCAATTTGCATATTCTTGAAGTTCAGACAGAGTACAATAGCCATTTCCTAAGAATTGTATGGATCATAAGACAATGTTGTGTGAATCATATGGTAGAAACTTTCTGATATGTGTGCAGCTGCAAAACCACACACTCTTACCTTGAGTGCGTTGGTTACTTGTGCATCACCTCACAATGCCTTGCATCATGCGCCTCCTATGTCACACCAATGAATTTTGCGCACAACATTTGCGCTTCCGAGCATTTGCATGCAGCCCCTTGCATCAAACACCTTTTATGCAGCAACATGAAACATGCTGCATAATGTTAGCAGTGGTCTCTGGATTTCTTCGTCATAATTTTTTCAGGGGGGCTGTACTTTCCCCTTACAGCACACAAGGACTCTTTTAAAGACAAAAACTATGTTGCTTAAGATGCTCAGCTTGTTAACCAAGCGCCAGATCCTAAGATCCCAAATAAACTCGAGATTAGACCAAATGACATTATACTGATCGAAGTGGAAATAAAACCTCAAAGACCTTACTATATAGAATAAGACCCGCTTCTTCCTGTGGATCCCAAATTTGCTCTGATTTATATCCCCTAACATAAACGCTGGACTGATTATCGTGCAATAAATAAAACTCGAAAGAAGAAGAAAAAATAGAGATGAAATGCCATTCCATCCAATAAAGATCTTTGGCCACGAACTCTTGGGTGGGGAGGTTGTTGGCTATCCTACACATTGGATTAAAAAATGAGTTAAAACCCCAAGAAATCCAATACACAGAAATCAATGATAACATTGAGGTAGATAACTAACCAGAGGAGGAAGGCAATCATCAACATGCCTCTAGAGAACCGAGAAGCCTCCATGGGTGCTAGTATCGGAGGTAGTGAGAGTCTTGCAAAAGGAATGTACATTCCTCTTTGTGGGTGGATTGGATGGAGGGCCCGAATCACTGCAAGCCTCATTTTTTTGCACTAAACAAAACCCACATACCATTACAATTTCCACCCAGGATATCCAAAATATATAGACAACCCACCTACAGAAAATGTTGCCAGTGAAGAAAAATGCCCGAAGCCATAGGTTTCTCTCATCAAAATCTCCCGCTCCTACAAAAATATCTACAGGCCTTCATTAGCGCACGACATCCATGGCATACTCGAGAATGTTTGTGATGTGCATGGCAGAGAATCTATCCAGAACAGAGGTGGGCTGTCTAAGACCAAAACCGCCAGAACAACTATGAACACTGCATGCGAGGACATGTGCTAGACAATGAATACTGCATGCGAGGACAGTCAGGAGGCGAGAGACCTGGGAGTGGTGGCAGAAGCTTGGAGAAGAAACCACATGCATCAGCCACTTGTCTCTACCATGCAGCGGCAAAAATAGAAAATACCAAAAAAAAAAACCATTTAAATGCTTGAAATATGGTTATCGTTGGATTTCAATGACACTTCAAGAAATAATGTCCTCCGTTTGATTTCTAACTTCTATTAGAATCAACTGGTTCAACTCCACTACAAGAACACCTTCAGCGTAATAAAGCTAAGATGATATGTTGTCACATATTTTTTTATCAAGCACACTTAATAATAGAGTAAAGTAAAAATAAAACTAAATCTATCAAATAAAGATTAAATATTTCATGATAATTAACTTGGGACTTTATGGGATTACTATTTTTTAAATCATAGCACACGTGAACTAGCAACTTTGATGAGAAATAGATTCTATGTTTTTAAAAAATTCTTCTTTAAAGGCTTAACTAGGATTATAATTTTAAGTTTAACCTAAGTCCACTTTTCTCTCTCTTTATCCTCCACAAATTTCTTTTAATCCTATTCTTCTCTTAGTATCTACAAGTGGAAGGACAATTTATAATTCTTCATTAAAGTATTTCACAATTCTTAAAGAAGCAATCTTCTTATCGCATTCCTTCAAGGTGCACAATAGTTACCATGATGTGTCTTGAGGAATTATGAGGACTACTTATACGTGAGTCAATTCAACATGCATTTTTATGACCACATTTTCTTGACGCATCCTCCTTTTTGGTGCTAACTATATCTTCACCCACTCATTATGAGCCATTAAGGACACACTTTGTCCTCAAACATGCTACCAATTTTTACAAGAAATAGATTGACTATGATAGACATATAATTGAATGACTGTTATCATCTCTTTTTATAAGATAATGTAGAAGAGGAAGAGAGAAGTATTTCATATGTGCTCTATTGATAAAAAAATCACTGTGCATATTTTCCCACAACAAATTATCTAGTAAATATATCTATGTAGCCACCTCAAAATCTCTATATGTGTTTGGTCAATCAAAGGCCAATAAGAGGTTGTATGATTCTTTTAAGGCTTCAAATTTCACTTTGATATTAATGGCTGTTGATGAGATTTAGAAATGTCCTTTTGGTAGGTATCCAAGTATTTTTTATTTTCATCCCAAACTTTTCAATGAATGTTTTAATGTCCAACTACCACCCTCCCTTATTTTCAAACTAACATTCTCCCTATAAGGATAAGCTAACCCTTTAATTTTCATGAATACAAGGGATTCTTGGTCTTCTTGTTATATCCATGGTACAATATACCAATGCCTGTGAATTATTATAAAAGTACAAGTATCTTCATTCATGCTATTTATTATAAACCTCAAGTGCTTATGCACTCTCATATCCCTAGTTTTCAATGTCAACATCATCTGCTACTTTAATGTTATGCTTGATTCTTTGTGCCACAAAGTTTCTCTCTTCCTAAATTATTGAATTATTCCCCATATTTATATGTGTTTTTAAACAAGTTAGGTGTATTATTCATGGCCTTGAATATTTCCCACATGGATTCAGAGAGTCTATGGATGTTATCAACCACAAGCCTTAGGAAACCTATTAATGTGTCTCTATAATAACTACCCATAAACATTATTTTCCTATATATTTCTAAATTTTTTTCCCAACCTAGCTTATCTTTTCTCTCAAATCATGAATTTAAGTGAATACTATAGGGATATTAATTACGGGATTGGTCTAAAAACATATGCTCCAAGTTATTTCAATTCTTGCACCCTCTTTAAAGTGTTACATAATATTTTTTTACCTTCCAAGGATTGTTAAACTAAGAAGAACTTAGTTTTTAGATTTTTACATTCTTCTTCCAGGATTTTTTTCTTCACATCAAGATTACTTACATTAAATGTTGTAAATGCAACCATTTTTTGTGTCTGGTCGATATTTTACTAAGTAACGAGTCACCTACTTTTAAAACCTAAATAATATCCTTAAAAGTTCTCATTCCTCATCTGATACATGGGATTTTGGTGTATTGGAGCTATAGTCCATTCCACATGCACACTTATGTGTACATCAAACTTAGTTCTAAGGAACAAATTTGCAATCTTCTTGGATGAATTATCAACACCTATTATTCTAGGGGATTCCCGTAACTCATTAAATCATGCATTACAATAGCTTTTATATATCACATCATATAAATGCCATTATCCCATACTCATTAAATATTTATTTTACATGATCAATATTTACATCATTAATTGGTACCTTTGTTTATTAATAGAGAGGATTTCCACTTCATTCACCCACCTCCTCTATTATCAATCCATCATAGTGTATCAAGGGTTGCTTTGATTTTTCTTCAACTTGATTCTCTTTAACAACCTTTTTAATATACCAAGTTAGTTAAATCTCCTTATAAATAAATAACTAGGATCATTAAAGAATTTATCCTTCTCTTATAACCTTTCATCACACTGCTTAATCACAATAGGAATGTTAACAATTTTTTTATCTTTCTCTTCATTAAGTATCTTTAAAAATATTTAGATCGCTCATGTTCTTTAACATGATCTTTGTAATTTGGCTTTTGTAATATTCTAACATTTAGCATTGGAATTGTGTTATCGATGGAACAAGTTACATCACATTGCACTAGTTGAATGGTCATTAAATAAGATTAGACATCTTATTTTTCTACAATATCTACTGAAAGCACACCACTAGTGGAAGACTCTACATCATCCCCTCCATATTTTTTTCTCAATTCTTTGTTGGAATTTAGAGGGGATGTTGATCCTTTTTTTAATTTCTTCCATAATCAAGGTTTGCTTCACCCACCTCCTCTATTATTGATCCATCGTAATGTATCAAGGGTTACTTTGATTTTTCTTCAACTTGATTCTCTTTAACAACCTTTTTAATATACCAAGTTAGTTAAATATCCCTTATAAATAAATAACTAGGATCATTGAAGAATTTATCCTTCTCTTATAACCTTTCATCACCTATTTAATTGTTAATAGGAATGTTAACAATTATTTTCTTTCTCTGCATTAAGTATCTTTAAAAATATTTAGATCATGCATCTTCTTTAACACGATCTTTGTAAGTTGGCTCTTGTAATCTTCTAACATTTATCATTGGCATTGTGTCATCGATTGAACAAGTTACATCACATTGCACTAGTTGAATGGTCATTAAATAAGATTAGACATCTGATTTTTCTACAATATCTCATGAAGGAACACCACTAGTGGAAGACTCTACATCATCCCCTCCATATTTTTTCTCAATTATTTGTTTGAATTTAGAGGGGATGTTGATCCTTATTTTAATTTCTTCCATAATCAATGTCATCTTAGTTGTATAGTTAGTTATGTATTGAAAGGAATCTTTTTAACCATGATACTTTTACTTATTATTCTCTTCATGCACCTTAAACTACCATAGTGGAATATAATCTTACTAAAATCACCAATATATAAAAAAAATCATAGTAATTTCTTTTTGAAACCTTGAATAACACTCAAAATAAGAATTCATGCCTGAAATTTTCCTCCTCTAAACAATGAACCCTTCAGATTCAAGGGTCTACTTTTATAATGCGAAAACATGAAATCATCTAGTATTGCATCTAGGAAAAAACAACAATCATGTTTTGGAATGTGAAGTCCCTAGCCACAAAAATAGGCTTTATTAATACCTCTTTCACAACCACAAAAAGATAAATTAAGGGTACCTAATTTCCTTACAAACTAAAGAGAAATCATCTTATTTTATGCATATATGGAAAACTTCATAGGTTTCACCTTCAACCTATATATTATAATATATGTATGATCATATTGGGTAAGTACACCAATTTGGGGGGCCAAAAAGTGGAAAAAAACTTGGAAATGAACAAAACGCAATCGTGTTTTGCAATAACGTGATTATGTAATGTTTTCCTAGGCTTGGTAATTCATGAACCTAAAATATGTATGTGTTATAATTCATACACGTTTCTATGACCACAAATTTTTTTTGTAAGGGCTTCAAGGGGCCATATTTACGAAAATAAATGTTAAGTATATATAAGATGTTAGGGTCAATTTTCACTTGGTGGAAGTGGTCCCATAGCTCTAGCAGTTATAATCTAGAATATAGTTTTTCAAAATCTAATTTGGTTAGTAATTATTCATTTTCAAGATTTCAGCAATGACCTAAAAGTTTCAGGCCATATATATTGTAGTCAGTATTTGTTTTGGGAAAAAATATAGTCATTTTGTAGGTTTTTTGACATTCTGGATTGGATTTTGGCACTACCACTGCTTGAATTTAAACTAATTTTAAAATTTGGTCCATTGTTCACTTTAGTGACTATGAATCAACTCTATTATGTTTGTCTACTTCTTACTAAAATGAGATCCTCACTTTCTAGATAAAGGATTGCTCCTAAATGCGATTCTCATCCTATGGAAAAATGAGGTGTTTATAATGTGCCTCCTCCTTAAGGTTTGATCACACTACTAGGTTTTGAATGAGTTTTTACAAATATTACCTAGTGAATTACATCAAGTGAACTCGAATGATTGTTCATTCTTAGGAACATAATGCTCCATATAAAGATCATCCCTTCACCTTTCCTAGCTCTAAAATCATCCTTTTGTGGAATCAAATTCAAGATTCTTATATGTGTCCTTACTCATATGTATCTCATGGAGATAGATGATGCCTTAATACTTCACAGAAGATGGTCCTGGATACCTTGGAGGCATGACTAGCTCATTTTAGCTTGTTATTTGGAGAGATTTGAGTACAATGACACTGTTAGGATATGATGATCATCACATCACTCCTTGAGGTCCAAATTTCACCATTGAATATAATGAATCCATCACAATTAAATTTATTTACCAAGATGAAATGTAGGTGTAAGCATGCTTATGGTACATGGATACTTTTATTTCTCAAGTTGCTCCTCATGGAAATGTGTTTCCACCTTTGGATAGGGGATGAGTCGTTGAATTAAATTTGAGTATAAGTTACATGTTATTAACATCTATAATTCATTGAAACACTACAAATCACAGTTTATGATCAATGAAACTATTTTAAAAATCTAATTCTATCTGCAACTCAAATTTTAGGTCATATTTCATTTGAACTTCGAGGGGCACCTAAATAGTTTTGTAGTACTAAAGAAATATATAATTGTTGAATAAATGTTGATTATTAATACTTATATATTATTATAATATCGTTTCAATTCCTATTTTGTTTCATCCTAAGTCTTTCCAGAATTCTGGAATCATCCAGAGAAGTTAGCTTTTACCATTTTAGCTTTCATTCCCGCACTTAAGAAATCTGGTCTTAAAAAGATTACTCCTGAATGAGATTTTATTTCCTAAACTTACTTAGAAAACTTCAATTCTCTTTGAAATCAACCTCAGATGCTTTATATTTTCTCTAAAACTATCTAAAGGGTGTTCAATTAGCTATAGAATGGCAAAAATGGCCTTTTTAGGCCTTTGAAGGAAGTAGTCTCTCATAAAAACTAAATGAGTTGATTGATCACCTCAAACACTATTCCCTACGCACTGAAACACACTAATTGATATTATTGGGACTTTCCTTTAGGTCTAGGTTTATGATTTATGGTTTATATTTTAGGGCTCAAGGTTTAGCATTTAGGGTTTCAAGTTTAGTGTTTAGGGATCATGGTTCAGGTTTCAAGGTTTAGGGATTAGGGGTCACTATTTAGGCTTCACAATTTAGGTTTTATGGTTTAGGGTTTAGAGTTTAGGATTTATGGCTCAGAGTTAATGGTTGAGGGTTTAGGATTTAAGGTTTAGGGTTTAGGGCTCAAGGTTCAAGGTTTAGGTTTTATAGTTTAGGGTTTAGTGTTTAGTGTTTAGTGTTTAGGATTTAAGGTTTAAGGTTTAGGGTTTAGGGATTCAATGTTTAGGGTTTAGGGTAAAATTTTTAGGTCTCATTGTTTAGGGTTTGGGTTTTAGGGTTTAGGGTTGAGGGTTTGGGCTAAGGGCTTAAGGTTTTTGGTCTCGGTGTTCGGGGTTTAAGGTTTAGGGTTTAGGGCTCATGGCTTAGGGTTTAAGATTTAGGGTTTAGGGTATATGTTTTAGGGTTTAAGGTTTAAGGTTCAAGGTTAATGGTTTAGGATTTAGGGTTTATGGTTTAGGGTTTAGGGTTTATGGTTAGGGTTTAGGGCTGGGATTTAGGATTTAGGGTTTAGGGTTGAAGATTTGGTGTTGAGTGTTTAGTGTTTAGGGTTTAGAGTTTATTGTTTAGGATTTAGCATTTAGGGATAAAGGTTTAGGCTTTTTTGTTTAGGGCTCACAATTTAGGGTGTAGGGTTTAGAAATTAGGGTATATGGTTTAGGGTTTATGGTTTAGGGATCTGGGTTTCATGGTGTAGGTCTCAAGGCTTAGGGTTTAAGGTTTAGGGTTCATGGTTTAGGGTTTATTATTTTGGTTTTAGGGTTTATGGTTTATAGTTTAGGGTTTAGGGCTCATGATTAAGGGTTGAGGGTTTAAGGTTTAGGTCACAAAGTTCAGGGTTTAGGATTTAGTGTTTAGGGATCAGGGTTAAGGGTTTAAGGTTTAGGGTTTAGGGTTTAGGGCTTACGACTTAGGGTTTAGGGTTTAGGATTCAATATTTAGGGTTTATGATTTAGGGTGTAGGGGTCAGGGTTTAGGGTTTATGTTTTAGTTTTTATGGTTTAGGGTTTAGGGTTTACGGTTAGGGTTTATGGTTTAGGATTTAGTTTTTAGGGTTTAAGGTTTAGCATTTAGGTCTCATGGTTCATGGTTTAGGGTTTAAGACTTAGGGATTAAGGCTCATGGTTTTGATATAGGGCTCATAGGTAAGGGCTCTAGATTTAGGGTTTAGGGTTTAGGGCTCAGGAATCAGGGTTCAAGGTTTAGGGTTTAGGGTTTAGCATTTAGGGTTAAGGGTTAAGGGTTAAGGGTTTAGGGTTCAGGATTTAGTGTTTAGAGTTAAGGGTTTATAGTTTAGGGTTTAGGGTTTAGGCTTAAGGGTTGAGGGTTTAAGGTTTAGGTCGCAGAGTTCAGGTTTTAGGGTTTAGTGTTTAGGGATCAAGGTTTAGGTTGTAGAGTTCAGGTTTTAGGATTTAGTGTTTAGGGCTCAGGGTTTAGGGTTTAAGGTTTAGGATTTAGGGTTTAGGACTTAGGGTTTAGGGTTTAGGATTCAATGTTTAGGGTTTAGGGTTTAGGGGTCAAGGTTTATGGTTTAGGATTTAGGGTTTAGGGTTTGGGGTTAGGATTTAGGATTTAGTTTTTAGGGTTTAGGGTTTAGCATTTAGGGATCATGGTTCATGGTTTAGGGTTTAGGGTTTAGGTATTAGGGCTTAAGGCTCGGTGGTTTAGGGGTTAGGACTCTTTGGTAAGGGATGAATGTTTAAGGTTTAGGGTTTAGGGTTTAGGGATCATGGTTCAAGGTTTAGGGTCTAGGGTTAAGGGCTCAAGGTTTAGGGTTTAAGGTTAATGTTGAGGGCCTAAGGTTTAGGATTTAGGGTTTAGGGTTTTGATTGTATAATTTAAATGCTAAAATCTCTAGGCTGAATACTGAAATCCTTAAAATTACCTATATAGTACCGGATTATACTATAAAAACTATCTTCTAAACCAAGACAGATGGAGTTATGAGACTAGTTCCATAAGGTGCAGAGTGAACCTTACATCTTATATTTACTAAAATAAATTTAAAGTATAATTTTTTCATTTATTATTATGAAAATAGTAATAAATGAAAAACTTATACTTAAAAATTATTTTTGTAAATAGAAGCATGCCAATACCACATATCATGTTTATACTATTAGGAACGCGTACACGTTATGTTTGTTTACTTTTCCAAGCCATGCCTCGAGGCTTGGGGATCTAGTTTGGATCCCCAAACCTGAGGCATGGACCTACATAAACATAGAAACAATGCATTTTTGTAGGAAAATTAAAAAAATCTCTTCCCCATCATAAATTTTCATAAAATGATCGATTGCCTAAAAGATTATACCATGAAGTAGATAAGAGTTTCTACTTTCTAAAATTATAATTTTCCAAATTTTCTTATTAATATAAGGTTTCCATATTATTTATTTTCTAAAAATACATTTTTATAACTATTAGTTGAAGTTTAAACATGACTATATTTTGTCATATATATTTTTTGGCTCATTGAAATTGAAAAAAATTATACTATCCCAAACTAGGCATAATTTTATACATATTAAAAAAATAAAATCTATTTTTTAATATTTTTTGAGGTAGTTGGGGGTGGAGGAAAGGTCGAAGCTCTGTTATTTTACAAAATTTAAAATTTCTCGTGTTAGAAAAATCATAAAAATATATCGGCTAAAAAAGTATTTTAAAAATGGAGCTCAAACTAGATGCTCCTTGCTATCTCTTCTACCAAAGGGTTTTCAAAAATACTAAATGGTACTCAAAACATGGTGGGGTGCATGAAAGTTACTATGTTATGTTTTTTAACAAAAACATGAGCCCCTCGTTGGTATTTTGGTTATTTGACCTGTTTAAACATTTCCATTTTCAATAAAATATAGTAGCTTAAAAACTAGACTAAAAATGCTATGATTCATGTTTATACAACATCTTCCAATTTTGAGTGTAACTATTATAAAAACTCATACAAGTTGAAGTTTTTTATTTTTCAGAAAAAATGTGTCCACTTGAGACCCCCTTTTAACCCTCTAGATTGGTTTACTCGTCCTATAATAATAATCATTCCCCCAACTATTTGTAATATTTCTAGGTACGTTGTATGAAAAGGTTTTAAAAAATTTCTTGAAGCCTTAGGGATTCCATATCCATCCTTCCCAAACAACCATTTATAAATTGTAGTCAATAGAACTTTCTATAATTGTGTATAACTGAAGAATTTTCTATGTTTTTCAAATATATTTGACCACAATTGTACATGATCTATTTTACAATCCAAGGGATCATTAATATTATCAAAGTAGTGGTTTACTCTTAGCTTTCCTTCTATTTAAAAAAACTATAAGATAATATCTTAAAACATGTTTGAGAATAATGTAAAAGATAAAAGACTCCAATGTTCTTATTTTTCTCAAGGTTTTATCCATTTTATGTAAAATAAGTGTACCCCATTTAGAAAACATATCATCATAATGTCTCAATATTATAATGAGGATGATACCTTGTGTGTCATTGATCTTATCTCCCTCATCATTCTCAAGCACTTGATAAATAATCATATGAGATGGAGGAATGTAGTTGAAGAATATTGTAACATTAAAAGGTAACCTAACATAAAAAGAAATATATTTTTAATGGAAATAAGTTGCTTTAAGACATTGTATGAATCTTGGCAGATAAGTATCCTTATACATGTTAGAGTGTATTTAAAACTCATGGTATTGAGTTATTTCATCTAGCCATTTAGCATCTTTAGATTCTAGATTTTCTAATACTATTCGGGCAAAGGTTGATTGTGGTTTGTCTATCTTGGCCTATAATGGATCTTTTTAAAGAATTATACCTCTAAGCAAACAAAAAAATCAATACAAATATCTAGAAATCAATTTGGTAGATCATATTTTCTTATATTATTCATTCATATCTGTTTAATAGGAGTTACACTTTTTCTACAGTCCCAAACATTGTAAAATAATACTATTGAGCCAAAAATTTTATACTTACATATGGATTTTGGAGAAGTCCTTAATGGACAAAATTTTAGAGTGCATACATAATTTTTGAATATGGAGATGAATGTGTGCCACTTTCTCAAAATCTGAAGATAAGTCTATGTGAGAAAGGATAAGAAGATAATGATAAGGATTCATCTGCATGAGGATACATGAAGCACATGCAAAGGTTGAAAATTCAAGAAAGATACATATATGATCAAATAAATAGTATAAAAGGAAATGTATAATAAACTATAGTTAACTAAAGTACAAAGTGTGTGCATGAAACAAAATTAATTAGTGATGCGTGCAATAGGTAGATAAGGAAAAACTAACTACAATTTTTATTTCATCAAAGTGATAAGGTAATTTTAGATAGAGTATCAAAATTTCCATGTAGTGCATATGAGGCTTCCATACAAGAATTGAAGCTATGATATAGTGACATGTGGCATATATACCACCCTCAATGGAATAGGTAAATGATGTAAATTGAACTCAAGGGATAATTATAACTCTTATTCAATTAAAGAAGGAAATTACCTATAATTATATACACCCATTGAGGGATTAATGAAAGAGAGATAAAAGGACATGTTAAGAAGTAATAGGGACACATAGAGCACCATAAGATAGATATATGAGAGAGAGAGAGATCATATGAGATATTGTATGTATTAATGTATGAAATTAGGAATAAAAAGAAAAGTGTTATGGAGTTATTTTCATACTCTTACATGTGAGTATCTATTTACTATTAATATTTCTACTTTTATAGTTTGATATTTTTGCTTTTAGAATATTTGTGGTGTTAACACTTCATGCCCTGAATTGAACATGATGGGAACCAAAAGTATCTCGTTCCTTTGGTAAGTGCACTAAGGTTTTGACCTTAGTGTGATAGGCATAAGTGGAATTATATTAAATCTTTTGATAGTAATGGTGGAATTTAATGTGCTATGGAAATATATTCCTAATAAAGTAGCTCAAATTGTAAAAGCAATGAACCAGTATTACAAAAAAATGTAATTGTAAAAGCAAAAATAAATTTATTAAATATGTATACAATGTTAGCAAACTCTATTGGAGAGATGTATGTTGAATATCTTTGTAAATGATAATGGATGTGGAATGAGAAAACTCTATAGGAGAGATGTATGCCTTGCAATTATCTACAAATGAAGATGTATACAAATGGGAAAACTCTATATATGAGAGATGTATGCCTCCAAACTTGAAAACATGTAACCTACAACTTTTGTATATAAAATCTTTCCAATTTTAAAGCTGTGAATTTGTTCAAAACCATCTTATTTATAGTGAAACAATGTCGAAGATGAAGGGTTCCAAATGGAAGTCGAAAGGTCATCAAATGAAGGGTTTGAAATAGAAGCCAAAAGGTCATCAAATGAAAGACGAAAGGTCATCCTTCATGGAGATGTCATCCATCCACATTTGGAGTGAATTTGAATGGGAAAAAGATGACAAAATCTGAATATCATATTATTATTTTTAAGTGTTCCTTGTTGGGGTCATATCTTCTATCTCGTTGACCCAATTTGTGAACCGTTGGATCCATTGGAAAGATAAGAGAGTGAAATTGAAAATATAATCTATGAAAATAGACTATGGTATCATCATACAATCTGAATCCCATGAATTATTTGAAGACCCTTAAAAATTCCAAATGTCAAATTTGTCAAAACCTACTAAAAATAGATTTTAGAACTTTCTAAAAATATACTTTTATAAACCCTTTTCAAAACTACTAACATGGATCAATATTTCTCTAAGATCTCATCTAGATAAATATTACACAATAATTTGACAAAAAAAATATTTGATAGGTATAGGAGGATGCCTAATTTTGATGCAAGTGTAAATACTGTCTCCAAGTATATGTAATTACTTATATATATCTCCAAGTATTATGGTACACGAAAAAAGCTCCCAAATGGTGGTTACATGAAAACAACAAAAAAAAGTAGAAAAGGATTCAAAAATTATTTCACTATATTTCATTAATAATGGGATTATTTTAATTATTTTAGCATCCACCCGACTACTACTTATATCTTCTTCTTGAATCTCTTGAATGATATATTGGATTTATTGAAATATTAATGGTAATGAAATAATAAGTGAAAGAACCTATCATATTTTATTTATGTAAAAATTATTTAATGGGTGGCTAAGATTAAACCCTTTCAAATAAAACATAATAAATCTATTTATACTCTTCAAAAATTATTACCTTAACGTTCACAATTATTTGATGAATAATCCAAATCAAACCAGATGAGATCAATGATAATTGACCAATTTTCCACGTGCACGCCATACTTCAACAACGCACATATTTCTCCATTCAATGGTCCATATAAATCTTAATGAGATCAAATCTAATTGAAAAATCCTAACACCTATACCAAATTTAATATATGGTTCATGAGGGATATCCTCAACTGAACAAAGGATGTTCTTGACATATCGAGGTAAATCCTAGATAAGACTAGGAATTTCCTTGATCGTATGATGGATATGATCAAGTGTATGAGGGTTATCCTTGATGAAACAAGGGATATCCATGACTTATATAATTAATTACCTTTTCTACAAGATTATCTAATGGGAATATGCGTCGCTTAAATTTTAATACTATTCCTATTTTTTCTTATTTAAAGCTAGATTTCTCAAATAAATCATTGATGGGTTGAAAAGTAAAACGTTCATGGGATTAAAATATTGGGAGCTTTAGCACATGAGCTAATGATGATTTAATTAATGTGAGGGTTTCTAAATAAATATATCCTATTAAGAGTCAACAAACCCTGCGAATCTGAGAGCAAAAAAAAGACACCAAGCAGACGTTTAATATTCAAAAGGAAGAAAAAGGCCCTATGTTTTAGAAATAATGAAAATTAGGAATTAAAATGAGTGGAACCATTATTGTCCTTAGTGTATCTAGAGATATAATTTTTAACATCGCTAAAAAAGATTTTGAGGAACATGGTTTTCACGGATTTAGACACATGGACGATAATGAGCTAATAAACGTTGTATCATACAATACCATGAAAATAACACAACATATGAAATCAACATTAATTAGAATAAAATTATGAGTGATATGATATGGAAGAATGAAATTTAAAATCACTCATTAATTCATAGAGGAGACAATTAATGTTGACCACATTGATTCATGTATTTTGTTTTGATAAATTCGGTATTGTTTTGAAATTCATAATCTTGATCTACATTGGTTCTTGGTTTGAGTTTGTTTCACTTGAGAATTCACGGGGCTGGGTGTAAGTAATCCTGTATGGGGTTCATGTTGTCTCCAGCCTCATAATTTTGACTAGGTTAGGACCATCCATGTTCCTAAAAATGTAAAAGAACATATTGATTGTTTCCTGGGCTAATATTTTTTTATTATTGGTAAAATGATGGTTTTGGCATGGTCCCTACCCTATTACAATAAATATCTACAATCCAGATATGACCATATACATTTCATGAGACAAAACTAAAGAACACATAAAATAAACTAGGGTATACAACAAAAAATTAGCCCAAAACCAGTCATAAATCAATGTAGGAACACTCCAAAACCAACAAAAGCCAAATAAATTATAATAATAAAATATTGTTCTTACTTTCTACATTTTCCATTGAGGCCTCTTATGTTGATCTTATGAGGTTTTTTGGGCCCTTTGAAGTCCAAAGTTTTTTCTTTCCTACTACAATTTCCTTATCTCGTGGTTCGTTTCTCTCCTCTTTGTTGGACAACTTCCTATAGTGTTTTGTCCCCCTACATTTGCTTTGGGGTTTTTAGAGGACAAGGCTTCAAGATTCTTGTTTTTCCCTTTAATGAGGGCCACTATGATTATTTCCTCACCCTTCTTATGATTTAATCCTTGCCCTAATTATTTTTCTTCAATGGAATTGTTACCAAACCATCCTTGGCTTCTTTAATTGATCCTTCTTCATGCTCTTAATGTATCTTGTCTCGCTTATGATGCTTCTCTTATTTCTTCATAAGCCATACCTAATACCTCTTCATATTTATTATTTATTTCATCCTCTTTCTATATCGCTATGAATAACGTAAAGAGACCATTTATCCGTGTTTTCTCAAAATACTCCCCTTCCTTCATGATATTTTTCTCCTAGATTTCAAGGCATGCAAAGGGGTTTTCCTTGTCCATAAATTCTTCAAGTTTTTTGGTGATTTCTTGGCCATTGTCTTCATTTGTGCCTTCATTGTGAGAATTTTCCTCAAACGGTTTCTCGTGACATTCCATTATTCTTTTTATTCCCTTGTGTTTCCCGCATTGATCTTTGGGCAAGATTTGACACCGTGGCCCAATTTATTACATTTTTAATAGCTAGCAATAGATGTCTCATATTCAAGTGTTTGTTTCAACTACCCATCTTCGAATGCACAATAATGAAGTCAGTAGATATCTTTCTAGATCTACAATCACAAAAATTATAGTAGAGATTAGTCTTGTTCTCGGTTTTTGTTGTTCCATCAAAATATTTTTCTCCCATGGAACAATGAAAGATGGAACAACAATGCGAGATGGAACATATTATATATTATTAGCCCAACAATGGGAGAAAAAGTGAGGGAGCCTAGATACTTTGCTACACTTTTCAAAAACTCTTCTTCCCGAAACTCAAGAGGTAATTCCAAAATATTAACCCACATGGGCATAACATTTATGTTCTTCTTTAGGGAAACTAGGACTCCCATTCCTTTCCAAGAAAAACACCATATGGGTACTGCATTTCGCATACCATTCTTCATTGGTACTTGCAATGGTTTCTTATTATTTGGCCTTGCCCTTTCCTTTTCCCTTCTTAGGTGTTACAACCGGTTTTTGGGTGCCATTGTGTAGGTTATCTTTACACTTCAACTTTTCTTGCTCTGTTTCTCTACCCTTTTAAAGATTAGATCCCGAACTTTTGAAGAACCTCCTTTTCGAACCATGCCCTAGCTGCCAAACCCTTGCTGGAATATCCCCTTCACAAGATGATGCTTCTCCACAACTCTATCTATGCTTGTGAACTATTTCCCTCCTAGTTTGTAGATCTAGACTAGTCACTCACAGTTATATTTCTCTAATTTTTCTTCACATGGGTCAACTTTGGAAACCTTAGTTCACCAAAGAGCTTCCTTCTAATGTATTCATTTTTACACTCACTAAAGAACAAGGGAACCCCATGCGCACCGGCCTATCACCTAGCGGGCACTAGGTGCTCACTCGAGGCACGCACAGGCACTGAATCTCTCCTTTATGTGATTTTAGTGGGAAACATCATCTATGATAGGAATTTAAAGAGAGTGAGTGGAGATGAGTTATGCAATCATCACAGAGCTCAAAAAGATTCTAGACCAATGCAATCATTCCAAACAGAAAGATACTTTAACAAAATAGGACTAAAATCAAACAAAAAGGAAAATGCATAAGGATTCATCCAGAACTATGAAGATATGATGATGGACCATAATCATTAATGATCATATTGAAATAAGTTGGTAACCTCATTACATCCATTAGGTTTATTACAGAACATCGCAGTATGGCAAACCGAGGTCATACATCATGACTAGATTTATATCCCTTAGCTTCTGTTGTCAAAATTTCACCCCCCAAGGGTAAATTTCGATAACATGCATCAGAGTTTTGCAGTTCCAGGCAAGTAGATTGAAACAGGAAAAAATCACGAAAAATGGCTAAGTCCTAGTCCTAGGAGCAGTTGGGACATTTGGGACATCTAGGCGCGGATTGGCCGAAAAGCCTCCAGGCGGCCCATGAAGCAAAGGGACATCTGGGCCACAGGTACGCGGGATGCGAAATTCCCGAATCGGCCGAAAGAAGGAAAAATTTGCCCAAGTCTTCATCGGGACAAACGGGACACAAGTACGCGAAGTACACGAACCGGCCGGATCGGCCGAAATGAGAACAAACAGTCCGGAGGCAAAAGGGACATCTGGGCCAGAGGTACGCGAATCGGCCGGATCGGGCGAACCGGAAGAATTTGGCCCGCGAAGCACTGGGACATTTGGGACAAATGGGGAACCGGCCGGCGATTCCGAAACAGAAAGAGAAAGTTCGTTTAGGACATCGGGGCGCGGGACGCGAGGGATGTGGATAGCTGAAAAAGCTGAGAGCCAATCAGATTGTGCCATGTGTCATCGGCAAATGAGGGACGAGGAAGCCCATTTCGGGTGGATCGAAGGTTTTGTCCCAAGCAGCACTGGGACATCTGGGACAAATGGACGCGGTGGACGCGAAGGAGCCGAAAGGGCCGAGAACCAACCAAATCATGACACGTGTCACAAAGGAAATGGTCAAAAAGTCAAAGGGCGAGTTTTGAAGGGTCAGCCCGAACCAATGGGATAGTGCCACGTGTCCCAGCTAGGGCCCACAAGGAAATTTCAAAGGAGAGCCCGCCGAGAGGTGGAGGAGAGAGAGTTGCTCAGTGAATCAGAACCTGCCACGTGTCATCCAGGTGGCAGAGCGCGGGAAGAAATTTAAAAATCCGTTTTCACTGTTTTGTGCCCTAAATCTTCAGATCGCCATAACTTTCGATCCAGAGCTCGGATTGGCACGTTCTTTATATCAATGGAAAGCTGGTAAAATTCTCTACACGATTCCGGGGTCAATCTTGCATTTTGGTTCAGTTTGGAGAGATAAAATCAAGAAACGCCTCTGGCGTGAAATAACAAGCAGAAGTAATGCTTCAACAAACAACTTTAATGCAGCAGACAGTTCACCGCTTCTATTAGACAACCCGCCGTTTTGCCAGGATCCGCCGCTTCTGCCATAATGAGATGAATGGAATGCAACCTGGAGGTGGTTGGGGTAGATTTGGCTTTCCTCTCTCTCTTCCCTCTCTCATTCTTTCTATATATTGTAAAGAGGAGCTTCTTTTCAGAGGTCGAACATTTTTCTGTTTTGCCTCTCCCTTCTTCTCCTCAGGTGAATTTGTGGAATTCAAACCTCTCATTTGAACTGTAATACTATTCTACCTCATGGCATTCTGTGGTGTATTGTATCAATCTTTGGAGCAAGTAATGCATGTCTGTGGATGATTCTCAGCCCTCTCTGTGTTCATTTTTGCATCCTCCTGGTCTTTCACTGCAGGTTTTGTCATCTGTGCATGATCTTATATCACATTCAAATGGTCTGTGTTTATTGGAAAAATAGGTGTTCTTCATTCCTCGGTGCATCACCTCTATTAGCTTAGATTTATTTTATGCATCCTCTTACCTTGTCTCCTTGGCAGATTAGATTAGGTTTTGAGAAAACCCTCTACATATTTCGTGTGCATCTGAACAGAGGAATAGGAACCAGCCTTCTCTGGAGAATTCTTTCTCATTTTTCAAGTCC
Organism: Taxus wallichiana var. yunnanensis; assembly: GCA_018340775.1. Lineage (NCBI taxonomy): Eukaryota > Viridiplantae > Streptophyta > Pinopsida > Cupressales > Taxaceae > Taxus > Taxus wallichiana. Next base: position 545,450,017 of record CM031235.1, on the reverse strand, counting down.
CACACTTAGAGAAAGGATTCAATGTTATGCAATCACACTGGATGCCTGAGTGATCAACCTAGAAGCCTGATCTGCATCCAGGGGTGCTGTGATTTTGCATCAACAGTTTTGGCACGCCCGGTGGGAGCTAGAGGTCTCATTTTTTTGCAGCAAAGTTGATATGCATCTGCTGCAATTTTCTTGCTTGAAAAGAGCTATTATTTGCATATCTGGCGACTCCAAGAGGAAGATCAACTGGTTTCAGCAGTACAGGCCTAAAAGCTTATGAGAAGAATCACAAGGTCAAGAGTTGGAGAAGAAGAAGTGTTGTTTGAATACTTGCAATTATCTCCAAGAAGAAGGCCAAGAGGAAGAAGGATTCAAAGGTCTCCATCTCCACCAAACAGAACTCTCTCAACTCCTCCACCTGATCGGCCTTTCATTCAGTATTCAAGGGTTCTCAGGCCAATCAGAATGGCGCAACCACTAAATCCCTTTGTCAATTTCACTGGCAGCAGCCCACTCGCCCTCAATGCACAGAATCCAGTTCCAATTGCAGCATTGAAGAACATTCCATTTTTTACTGGAGAAAATCATACCACTCCTGGTGATCATGTAAAAGACATTGCTAACGTCTGTGCAATCCATGAGATAAATGAAATGGATGTAGCTGTCAAATTGTTGGCGTCTTCATTCAAGGGGAAAGCATTGCAATGGTTTAGGAGCCTTGGAGCTGGCTCTATCACAAACTGGAATCAGCTGTGTATTGCACTTCATGAGCAGTTTGGAGAAAAGGGAGACAATTTGTCTCTACTAGAACAATTGACAACTATCAAGAGAGCCCCCAACGAGCAACCTCGATCGATTTCAACTTTAGATTTCAAAGGTCTTGGGATAGGATTCCAGTGGCAGTCAAGCCAACAGCAGAAGGTGCTTTTCTATACTATCTTAAAGCTTTGAATTCTGATATTTCTATGTTAATTCAATCTATGGGAGGCACAACCTTACCTGCTGCTTATAGCATTGCCATTAGAGCCGAAAACTGTCTTATCCAAGCTGGTAAATTGGCTCCTAGGCCTCCAATGCCATTATATCCAAGTTTAGAGAGCCCAAGTGCTAGTCAAGCACCTGTCTTAGCTCCTATTCCCACTCCTAGAAATCAGAGTTCAAATGAAGCTTCCACTTCATCTCCAAGTGCCCCAAATGAGCTTCAAGAGGTCATGAAGCAATTGCAAAATCTAGGCAATGAGCTGGTCACTCTCAAAAGACAGCAAGCTCAAGGTTTTAGACCTTCATATCAGCCTCAAGCTCAACCTAATAGGCAGCCATATCAGCCTCAAAGGCCACCTAATCCAGCTGCAAATATGAATCAAACAAGGCCTCCTGTCAATAGACCATTCCAGCCCTATAATCCAAATGCCATATCTGCCTCTAGGGCATTAGTACCAGCACAAAACAACATTGCCTAGGAGTATGATTGGTGTTTTCCATGTAATGAGCCTCATAATCAATCCATGTGCTTCAATGGTGCTTTGACTCAAGCTTTAATGGTAACAACTACTGGTGTGGAGGGTGAGAACAGTCAAGAAAATAGCCAACAACAAGAAACATTCAAACAGCAATCAGCCCCAAATGACACCACATTGGTAAATTGGCAAGCAGAGGATTTTTGTGGCATGAACCAGGCAGTTTCTCAAGGTGTTGCAGCAAACACAAGGTCAAAAAGGAGAAATTTGGGTGAAGAACAGCCATTAGCCCCAGCCAATCCACAACCTTCCATGGCTCCACAAATGATTGGCAAGCAAAGTCCCACTTCAAATGCACAAGGACAGCCAAGAACAGCCCCTAGGCCAACTCAAATGCCAGCTGTTGCTGCCCACATACAAGGAGTAAATGTGCAAACCAAGGGGCAGCAGAGAGATCCTTCATCACCATTCAGTATCATTGATCAGATGAAGAAAACAAACGTCAATATATCTATGTGGGAATCCCTAGCTATCCCAGGCCAAAGAGATCTGCTGCAAGCTGCCATGAAGGACTGGCCAACTTTGAATCAGCAGATACAAGACAAAGTGCTTACAAATGCTGCCCAGCCTGAGGGAAATCATGGAGGACAACAAGGTAAGATGTTGAAACCCCCTCCTTTCTATGTTTCGTTAATCATTGGAAATCAGCTAGTGCACAATTGCATGATAGACTCCGGGGCAAGTAGCTCAGTAATGCCTAAATAGATAGCTGATCAGTTAGGGCTCCAGTATGAAATAACATCTAAGGGAGTAGTGCAGTTGGATGGGACAGCAATAGCAACAGTTGGAGTGATTAGAAATTTGAGTCTTACCTTGCACGCATGTCCAAATGTTGTTGTTTTACAAGATGTGTCAGTCATAGACCTTCCACCACTCTTTGCCCTCTGTTTGTCAAGGGACTTCACTGCCAAGATTGGGGGATATTTGTCCGCTGATTGGTCACACATGCTATTCAGAATGAGATATGGAACTAAGGCCACAATCAGATCTGAACCTATTGCAAACTTCCATATTGAGCCCTACACTCCAAGTCAGATTAATGTCAATTGCTCAGCATTTGATCAAGAAGATCACCCTAGCACTGATGAAGCTGACACTAAGGTTGGAAGTATCCCAGATTTGACTCTTGATGAATGGGAAAACAAGGTGCATGCTTTTGATCCTTATCAAGGAATAGAAGAATCTGAGCTAGGAGTCTATTGTATACACGAAGAAAGTCAACCTATTCCTAGCATCACCAAGCCAAACCACAAGGATGACAATGAGGTATGGCAGCTGTTTTTTGATGGATCAAGGAGTAGACAAGGTGCAGGAGGTGGAGCCATGCTTGTTTCACCTCAAGGAGTAAAGTACTATTTAGCTTTTAGATTTCAATTTGCATGCTCCAATAACACTGCTGAATATGAAGCCTTGGTGCAAGGGATGCATTGGGAAATCAAGAAAAAAATAAAGAACTTGCAAGTCTTTGGGGACAGTGAATTGATTGTAAATCAGGTCAAGGGACAGCATGCGGCCAAAAATGATCTACTCAGGTGCTACAAGAACAGGGTGTGGGACCTCATGGAAGATTTTGAGGGTTTCGGCATTAAAGCCATTCCTAGGAAAGAGAATCAAGCTGCTGACAGGCTTGCAGCAGTAGGGGCAGCCTTTGACATTGTAGAAAACATTCAACAAGACAAGGTACAGCCAAACATCCACGTGATTGTCAGGCCTTCGGTGCCGGATAACGATGTCAGTTGGCAAGTATTTGAGAATGACCAGCAAATCATCCATTTCTTGCAAGAAGAAGCTGAGTTCTCAGCTAAGAATCAAGAAAAGTTGGAACAACAATATGGTGACCAAGTGATACAGCTGAGAACTGACAAGCTGCCCAAGGGACTTATCACTTTGGAGTCCATTTTTAACCCCAATGATCAGTTTAGAAAGGAGAAAGCAAACATTCAGGTTAAGAGAGAAGATTCGGTATCCATATTGGTAGAAGAAAACAAGCCATTGCAAATTGGAAAGATGACAACTGAGCAAGAAAGGTGTGAGTTCATACAGCTATGTCAAGAATTCCCTGACGTGTTTTCTTGGAGCTATGAAGACTTGAAAGGTTTCAATCCCAACTTAGCTCAGCATACCATCGAATTGGATCCAAATACTAAGCCTGTCAGGCAGAAATAGAGACCAGTCAATCCACACATGGAGCCTCTCATGAGGAAAGAATTGGACAAGCTGATTGAGTCAAGAATCATATTCCCAATCAAGCATTCTAGTTGGGTTGCCAACTTAGTTCCAGTCAGGAAGAAGAGTGGAGAGATCAGGCTATGTGTTGACTTCAGAGATTTGAATAGAGCCTCTCTCAAGGACCATTATCCACTCCCTTCCATGGAGCAAATATTGCAGGTCGTAGCTGGTTCAGAAAGGTTTTCACTACTTGATGGTTACTCAGGCTTCAATCAGATTATGGTGAAGGAGGAAGACCAGTTCAAGACAGCCTTCACAACCAAATGGGGCACATATGCTTACAAGAAGATGCCATTTGGACTGTCGAACGCCGGAGCAACATTCCAGCGAGCTATGGATATGGCATTCAAAGGCTTGATCAACAAGATAGTGCTGATATACCTAGATGATATTACTGTCTTCTCAAAGAATGCAGCAGACCATTTCTTTCACCTCAGGCAAGTGTTTCAGAGGTGTAGAAAGTTCGGAGTGTCTTTGAATCCTAAGAAGTGCATCTTTCTTGCACATGAAGGGAAGCTCCTTGGCCATATTGTCTCCAAGGAAGGATTAGCAATTGATCCAGAGAGGGTTGAAGCCATAAGAGCACTACCATTGCCAAGCCACAAGAAAGCCCTTCAGAGTTTCCTGGGAAGGATAAACTTTGTTCGGAGGTTTGTCCCAGATTTTGTAGCCCTTGTCAAGCCCATCACCAAAATGTTAAGGAAAAGCATGGCTTTCAAGTGGACGGCAGAAGGCAAGGAGAGTTTTGAAGCAATCAAAGAAGCCATCTCCCAAGCACCCACTCTCATCAACCCAGACTTTTCCAAGGATTTCATCCTCTATGCATTTGGAGGTGATGACACTATTTCTACCATTCTGGTACAGCAGAACAAAGATAATGATGAACAATCGATTGCCTTCTTCAGCCAGAGCCTAGATGACTGCGAAGTGAGGTACTCTTTTATTGAAAAGCATGTGCTTGCAGTAATCAGAAGCTTGAAGAAATTCAAGCATTTAGTCTCAAACAACAAGGTCCAGTTGCTAGTCTCACATGCTGGGGTTAAGGACTTCCTCCTCAACAAGGATTTGAATGAGAAAAGGGCAGGATGGATCACCCGTGTCATGGAGTATGACATTGAGATCAAGATCACCAAGCTGGTAAGAGGAAAAGGTTTGTGTGAGCAGCTCGCTTCCAAACAACCAGACAACCCAGAAGATGAAGAAGACGTTGTCCTGCTATTACAAGATGATCAAAAATAGGAAAATGATGATGTGTCCACTCCCTGTTGGACTCAGAATATGATACATTTCCTACAGATGGGCATGTGCCCTCCAGAAATGAGCAAAGCAAAAAGAAGGTACTTCAGATTACAAGCAGTTCCATATGTGCTTGTTGATGGTGTTTTGTTTAAAAAATACATCAACGGTGTTCTATTAAGATGCATTGGGACAGGTCAGGTTGAGAGGATCTTACATGAGTTCCATGACGGGGAGGTAGGAGGCCATTTCACCCCACGAGTAATGCTCTCAAAATCATGAAAGCTGGTTACTATTGGCCTACTGTATTCAATGATTGCTACTCATGGGTTAAGAAATGCAAGAAATGTGCATTCTTCATAGGGAAAGGAAGGTTAGCAGCACTGCCCCTTCGTCCAATTTCAGTAGATCATCCATTCATGCAATGGGGATTGGACTTCATTGGAGTCATCAATCCCAATTCGAGTCAAGGCCACAAGTGGATTCTTACAGCAATGGACTATTTCACCAAGTGGAGGAAGAAGCAAGTAGCGCTCAAAGAGGCAAGTGAGTCTAACATACTAGACTTTTATGAAGAAATAGCAACCAGGTTCGGTGTGCCGGCCACCATCATATCAGATAATGCATTAGCATTCATAGGTTCAAAAATTACAGAATGGGCTGTCAAGAATGGAATCTATTTGAGCACCTCTTCAAATTATTACCCGCAGGGTAATGGACAGGCAGAGTCCACAAACAAGAATTTGCTAAAAATCATCAGAAGGACTCTGGATGAAAATCAAAGAACATGGCATACAAGGCTAAAATCAGCGTTATGGGCTGACAGGATAACACCAAAGAGGTCTACAGGTAATTCTCCCTACAAGTTGGTCTATGGGAAGGAGGCAGTATTGCCTATATCATTAGAATTGCCAGCCTTGGAGCTCATGAAGCAGTTTGAGTTATCTGAGTTCGAACCAATGGAGGTCAGGTATGCAGAATTGATGGAATTAGAAGAAATCAGAGAACATGCAGTTCAGACGATTGAAAAGGATCAGGCCTTAGTAAAAAGATGGTTTGATAAGAGAGCAAGAGCAAGGACCTTCCAGGAAGGGGACCTAGTTCTGAAATGGGATGCAGATCGGGAAAACCGGAAGGCATTCCAAGTTTGATGCCATCTGGAGTGGTCCCTACATGGTCACGGGATGCAAAAATAGTAATGCCTTCCAATTGTCTGCATTGGATGGAGAGGAACTTCCGATTCCGGTTAACGGAATCTATCTTAAACATTGCTACTAAAAAAGAAAAGGTTTGCCCTTGTAAATATTAGTTTAGATTTTTTTAATTCCTCTAAGTGCGTATGCACATTGTCCTGTGGTAGTTAGGTTTCTATTTCCCTAAGTGCTTTGGCACAGGTTTCTTGCTCTCAGGTTGTTTTCTACAGTTCAGAGTGTTGCTGGAGAAGAAGTTGCAGTATCAGGCTCGTTTCAGGTTATTGCTTATAACTCCATGCCCAATGGATCGCTAAAAGGCCACTGATCTTCTACCTAGCAGGCAGGTGACCCCGCTGAGTCGTCAAAACTGTTGTCAAAATTTCACCCCCAGGGTAAATTTCGATAACATGCATCAGAGTTTTGCAGTTCCAGGCAAGTAGATTGAAACAGGAAAAATCATGAAAAATGGCTAAGTCCTAGTCCTAGGAGCAGTAGGGACATTTGGGACATCTAGGCGCGGATCGGCCGAAAAGCCTCCAGGCGGCCGTGAAGCAAAGGGACATCTGGGCCACAGGTACGCGTGGGACACAAAATGCCCGAATCGGCCGAAAGAAGGAAAAATTTGCCCAAGTCTTCATCCGGGACAAACGGGACACAAGTACGCGAAGTACGCAAACCAGCCGGATCGGCCGAAATGAGAACAAACAGTCCGGAGGCAAAAGGGACATCTGGGCCAGAGGTACGTGAATCGGCCGGATCGGGTGAACCGGAAGAATTTGGCCCGCGAAGCACTGGGACATTTGGGAGAAATGGACACGAACCGGCCGGTTCATCCAAAAAGAGAAAGTTTCATACTTGGGACATCGGGCGCGAGGACGCGAGGGACGCGGATAGCCGAAAAAGCCGAGAGCCAATCAGATTGCACCACGTGTCATCGGCAAATGAGGGACGAGGAAGCCCATTTCAGGCGGATCGGAGGTTTTTGTCCCAAGCAGCACTGGGACATCCGGGACAAATGGACGCGGTGGACGCGAAGGAGCCAAAAGGGCCGAGAACCAACCAAATCATGACACGTGTCACAAAGGAAATGGTCAAAAAGTCAAAGGGTGAGTTTTGAAGGGTCAGCCCGAACCAATGGGATAGTGCCACGTGTCCCAGCTAGGGCCCACAAGGAAATTTCAAAGGAGAGCCCGCCGAGAGGTGGAGGAGAGAGAGTTTCTCAGCGAATCAGAACCTGCCACGTGTCATCTAGGTGGCAGAGCGCGGGAAGAAATTTAAAAATCCGTTTTCGCCTGTTTTGTGCCCTAAATCTTCAGATCGCCATAACTTTCGATCCAGAGCTCGGATTGGCACGTTCTTTATATCAATGGAAAGCTGGTAAAATTCTCTACATGATTCTGGGGTCAATCTTGCATTTTGGTTCAGTTTGGAGAGAGAAAATCAAGAAACGCCTCTGGCGCAAAATAACAAGCAGAAGTAATGCTTCAACAAACAACTTTAATGCAGCAGATAGTTCACCGCTTCTATTAGATGTTCTATGCATTTTTGCCAGGATCCACCGCTTCTGCCATAATGAGATGAATGGAATTCAACCTGGAGGTGGTTGGGGTAGATTTGGTTTTCCTCTCTCTCTTCCCTCTCTCATTCTTTCTATATATTGTAAAGAGGAGCTTCTTTTCAGAGGTCGAACATTTTTCTGTTTTGCCTCTCCCTTCTTCTCCTTAGGCGAATTTGTGGAATTCAAACCTCTCATTTGAACTGTAATACTATTCTACCTCATGGCATTCTGTGGTGTATTGTATCAATCTTTGGAGCAAGTAATGCATGTCTGTGGATGATTCTCAGCCCTCTCTGTGTTCATTTTTTGCATCCTCCTGGTCTTTTACTGCAGGTTTTGTCATCTGTGCATAATCTTATATCACATTCAAATGGTCTGTGTTTACTGGCAAAATAGGTGTTCTTCATTCCTCGGTGCATCACCTCTATTAGCTTAGATTTATTTTATGCATCCTCTTACCTTGTCTCCTTGGCGATTAGATTAGGTTTGAGAAAACCCTTTGCATATTTCGTGTGCATCTGAACAGAGGAATAGGAACCAACCTTCTCTGGAGAATTCTTTCTCATTTTTCAAGTCCCACACTTAGAGAAAGGATTCAATGTTATGCAATTACACTAGATGCCTGAGTGATCAACCTAGAAGCCTGATCTGCATCTAGGGGTGCTGTGATTTTGCATCAACAACTTCTCAAGAAGAAAATTTACAATCCCAAGCCCTTTGATGCATCCTCCCCCTATATTTTATCTACTCAACCCAATGCAACTCCTCACAATGTTTCTACAGAGCTCTACTCTCTATTGATCTCTCTCTCTATTCCTCTTTAGATGCTTATATTTATAGGCCACTTGAATTGCCAAATCACCTTTCTAAGGCTTCAAATCCATCGCCAAGTGTTCGGGATGTGGTCTTCCATGGGAAAGCTCCTCCCAGTGCCCGAGCTTTACACTTCTTGTCATGATGGTCTTCTAGAAACCTCCATCGTAGGGCATATTTCTTCGTAGGCCAACATGTCGCTAGGCTGACACCTTATCTACTCTGCATGCGCAGTCGGGTCACACTTTTCTCGTGTTCTACCCAATACGCCAAATACAGATAAGTCTTGAGACCTTGTTCTGCTGGTATGTAACAAGGTTCCTTCTAAATCCATCCTATAACCCTACCTTGAGCACCTTCTTCTTGTGTGCCTACCCTTCAACTTAGGCCTTGCACGCCCATGTGCCTTTTTTTTTTTTACTTAGTCATTATTTAAGGGGCCCAACAACATTTCATTATTTTTTTTATTCCCTTGTTTTTCCCGCATTGATATTTGGGCAAGATTTGACACTGTGGCCCAATTTATTACATTTTTAACATCTAGCAATAGATGTCTCATATTCAAGTGTTTGTTTCCAACTACCCATCTTCAAATGCACAATAATGATGTCGGGTAGATCTCTTTCCAGATCTACATTCACATAAATTCTAGTAGATATTAGTCTTGTTCTAGTTTTGGTTGTTCCATCAAAAGATATTTCTCCCATGGAACAATGAAAGATGGAACAACAATACGAGATGGAACATATTATAGATTATTACCCCAACAATTGGAGAAAAAGTGAGGGAGCCTAGATACTTTGCTACACTTCTCAAAACTCTTCTTCCCAAAACTCAAGAGGTAATCCTAGAAGATTAACCCACATGGGCATAACATTTATGTTCTCCTTGTCTGGATCAAAACCCATAGACCACCTCTTTCAGAGAAGACCCATGTTTCCTAAGAACTAGGGCCTTCAACAAGGGCTCTGTACAATCTTTCAGTGGTGTTAAAATGAACAAGTAAGAATCCTTATTAAGCAGAGATATTTCCATACTTCCCTTTAGATTCCATTTCCTGTCAGCCCATCTTCTAATGACATGCACATTGGGTATCAACCCATGGAATTTCTGATCAAATATAGTTTATATCTCTATAATGCTCTTTCAAAGAGTATGTCCTGGGACTATGTGTTTCACCTTTTCTTAGATCATTTCTTTGGAGTGTTGATTTAAACAAATAGGGTAATCAAAGCATAGGAGGAATACTGTTCAAATGCTGGTTGATGGGTTGTTGTGTGTGTATGACTTCCAAATCCATAGTTGATCATGAGAGCTTCCTTTTGGCTAGGAGGAACTACCTGTAATGCAAAGCAAGACCACAAGAAGGAATTAAACAATATGGGTAGTGAACTACCTAGCGTATGCTAGATCCGAGAAGTGTGATACTTCCTAGATGGCTGTTAGTCCACTATTTTAAACAATTTAATGCTGTAAACAAAGTAAATCCTATTGTAATTTGAAATGATTTAGGTATCTCACTTAAAACACAATAAGAAAATAGATCTAATCTAACAGGCTAAGCTAGAATAGAATCCAAAGGTCAAATGATTAGTTCTAGGTTCTGTAGGTTTGACAGAGGTCTCAGTAGATCACAGGTGGATGAGGGTGAGATGAGAGTAAGTGGGTAGGTCTATGTTCTAGGCTTTGTGGGAAAATACAGAGACCAATATCAGTCAGGGGTAATCGACGGCTGTCAAGTGTGACCGGTGCCAGTTACTATGAAATCTAGAAATGTCACAGAACAAGCTTTAGGTCTCCTTTGTGATTGCACAAAGGACTTTGGTTGGTCGGGATGAGGTATTGGGTGACTGGGGTAGGCTTCAGTGAGGCTTTAATGGGTATATGGAGGTGGAAATGTTGGAGAAGGTCAATAGGTGGCTAGGTAAGCAATAAATGATAAAATAATGATGAAATGAAATAAACCAGAGAAGTATGACATTATAATTACTTGGATTATGGTCCTGGATGCCTGTGTGTGAAGGATGGAGGTGCTGATGAGAGGCTTGAAGGATGCAAGTGATCACCAACTGAAGGAAAGCTTCTGTATGGGCTGTATGTGCATTGCTCTTTTCTTGGTTAGATCAGATCATGGCTGGGATGGCCAGACAGAAAAGATGCTTGATCTCCTTCCTTGCATGTGTGGTCTCGCTAGAATTTCTCTCTGAAGATGTGTTATCTCTCTAAGATGTGATAATTCTCACCAACCTCTTTGCTTCCAACTTCCAACCTTGAGAATAAGGTTGTTTTGGGGTTAAAAGGGTAACTAATGGTGGTTTTGGCTTAACCGGCAATGGTTAGGGGTAACTAGTGTCGGTCAAGGCAGGATTTCCTAGGTTTACTAAACTAGGGAGATCCTCTTGATTTCCTGGATATCATGTCATTAACCCATAGATTAGACTGGGAGCTTCTTGTGAGCATGCAAGAATGTGGTTAGAGGGAATGTAGGCATTGATTTTTAGGGTTTGGGTAAGACTCAGTTAGTTATGGCAACTTACTAAGAACAGGTCTTAGGTTGAGTTGGCTTGGTGAGGTGTCTAAGTGAACTGTATGTGTGGATATTATTTAAAATAAGATATTTAAATAATAAATATAGTGAGGATAATGCATTAATTAAATTAAATTAATTAAATTAATATTTGTGGGGTGAAAGGGGTCATGGCTAGGTGAATGTGATGAAGGGTGCTTATTTGTCGAGGGACCAAAGGGGAGTGTGACCTAATTTTAGTGTCTACATTTTGCCCCTTTTTGTTGCATAGCTTGTATTGGTAAGTTGACACTAACAAAAATAAGACATGGTTTCCCCATGTGTGGGTGAAGGTGATCCCCCTCAAACTAGGAACTGATGAGGTAGTAGGCAGAATCGGTGAGTGGTTTGATAAAAGGTAAATGTGAGGAAAAGGTAGGTGGGCTTAGGGAAAAAGGGTAAAAGGTCTACTCGGGCCATTCTAGGTAATGGGTTAGGGTCAAAGGTAGCAACATTCAAACGCACACACACGTATAAAATACAACATGCTACTGGGTTAAAGAGTAGGCAAACCCCACATCATCTAAGGTTGATAGGTTTATCCAAACAAGTTTGAAGTGATTTTGGTATCCAAGGTATAGGATATGGTCAGAAACACAACGTAGGTTAGGTGCAGGAATGATTGGGTATGTTTCAGACACCAAAGTTAGGGTCATGATAAACAATCACGAAAATAGGCTAGGTAAGGTCATCAGTCAATTAACACAGTAAAATGCCATAAGGTATATCGAACACATGAGGTCAAAGGTCACTAGTGATGGTCTAGGTCAAAAGATCGAGTTCACGGCATGAGTAAGGCCAAGGTAGGGGTAAAATAATGAGTCCCTAAAGGAGGAAAAATGGAGGTAGTATATGAGGAGGTCAGGAAAGGTAAGGTAAATGGGTTGGGTAAAGGATCAGGGTGAAGGGTGGGGTAAAGGATCAAGATAAAGGGTGGGGTAAAAGGGTGTTAACAAAGGCAATGTGTAGGTGAGGATGACTAATGGAAGTCATGGAAACTCGACGTCGGTATAGGAAAACCAACAACGATGAGGTAGGGCACGCGATCGATGTGGTCATGGGTAACCGACGCGTGTTAGGTCAAGTTGGGTATAAAAAAAAAAAATCCACATTTTTATTATTCATTTGTTATTTGCAAAGTGATAAAATGACAAAAAGGAGAGAAAAGAGAGAAAAGTGTTTGAAGAAAACGGGACGGGAGTTCAGCGGTGTGATTAGATGATGGTTGGGTTGGTGAGTGAGCGGTGTCCACAAGATCGTGGTGAGAGATTTGATTGGGCGAGAGGTGCAGTAAGTAGTTATTTAGTGATGGCAGAGGCTGGAGAGGGATCGGGTGGGCCACCGACACAGTGGTTGGATGTGCCACCGAGATGGTGATAGCGCAACGAGGTAAGCGCCAATGCTACATTGTTGATTAAATAGATTAGAAGTGTGGAGTATTGTTATTTAAGGTTTTTGTGGGTTTTTGTTTTTTGTGGGTGGGTAAAAATAAAATTTGGGTATGGGGGGAATAATAGGCTAAAAGAGGGAGGGGAAAGGTAGTAAATGGTATAGTTTGGGTGGGTAGAGGTCCAAGGGTAGTTTTAAGTCATTGTAGGTGGGGTAAAAGGGAAAGGGGGGTGATTTTTAGAAAATGGAGGTTTGGGTAAGTCACGGGATTTTCCGCAACAATGACCAAAGGTCGATCAAGGTCGATGGCGTCAGTCACGGTAAAACTAGTATTGGTCACCAAACAGGTGACCGATGTCAGTTACATGGTAACCATGGTTGATAAAGGTGAACTAGTATCAGTCACAAAATAGGTGACCGATGCCGGTTTAAGGGTGACTGGAGTCGGTTAGGATGAACCAACACCACTCAAGATTTTAGGCACAAGGGTCCAAAAGTGATGTGGGCTAGGTAGTTGAGATGGGTAGAGTGAAAATGGGGTGTAGGGTAATGATAATTGATGAATATGGTCATGGTAAATGTATATTAATGTTGTGCTTAGATTGGATGTAAGGGAGATCGTAGTTACATATGTGGGACAGGTTCCGCATATACTGGTGACATTACGTGGCATAGTGACCTTGTTGGAGCTCCAGCATGTGGAGGTAGTGGGATTGAGTGGGATTCATCACTATTGACATGTTGTTTGGCAGCCCATTTTTATGGTCATGCTCATTGATAGATGGGATCCCGTGACTAACATGTTCCACCTTTTGACGGGTGAGATGACTATCACCCTGGAGGATGTGTTACGGATTTTGCGGCTACCCATATTGGGTGCCCAGGTGCATTATATCTCCTCTAAGGCCTCAGATGAGTTGATTGGGACAATTTTTGGTGAGGGAGTGGCTGATATGAGATTCTATAACGCCAATTTGAGCTATGGAGAGATGTACCTAGCCTGTCTAGATGAGACGAGGCTAGTGGTTTTGTTGATGGAGGTAGTGTGCTACTATGCACTGCCAGAAGAAGAGGGTGGACACTTTCCCTGATCACTGATGGGGGTACTCCATGATATGATGGTGCATGAGACATGCTTTGCCTAGGCACCAACATTTTTAGTGCAGCTATACAGAGAGTTGTGGGCATATGGGCAGTTGCGCAGGTTTAGCTTGTGCTGTACATTTATACTACATTGCTAGGCATACAAGCACATAGTGTGTGTGCAACCTATAGGGATGCCTCAAGAAGATGCATTCCCAACATGATTTGTGTAGGTGGGATATAGGAGATGGGTGCTGGTGATAGGAGAGTGGAGATTTGATAGGCCGACACATGATGTGGCCCATTTTTGGTAGTTATTGGAGGGGTTGTCCAGAGTGGACATTATTTAGAGGCCATATGTGGGATTCCCCTAATATAGGCATATGCATGAGGAGCTAGTTGAGCTCCAGCTAGAGAGGTGGATACAGGGTCCCTGTGCTGGGGAGGATGAGATGATCCTAGTTGACAGAGTCTGACGGTAATTTAGGCTCTTACAGGACATTCCTCCGCCCTTCCCACAGTATCGAGAGAGATGACGTGGAGAGGCCCTTACCTCTACCATAGCCTATAGTGCCCATATGTGAGGAGGAGTAGCTAGTGGATCGGTGGATAGATGACACCGGATGTACAGATGGATACATGTAGTGGTGGGTGGCTCAGTTACGAGCCATACCACCTAGACCGGGTGACTAGACTTAGCTACCATTACAGTGCAGAGAGATGCCCTGCAGGGGTAGGTAGCTATGATGATCACCCAATTGGGTATACTACAGACCCAGCTGGAGGGCTCGGAGGTAGAGGTAACAGAGCTACGCGCACAGTGGTAGCACCCTACGAGCTTAGATGGCAGATGGAGGAGATGGAGATGGTTAGGGGGATGGTTAGGTGGCAGCCTTATAGGCTCAGGTGGCAGGTTTATAGGGCCAATTAGCCACAACCCAGGCATAGATTGGGGCCTTACAAGCATAGATACAAGCATAGGGGTAGGGGGCACCACCACAGGCACCGGAGCAGTCCTAGTTCACAAGCAAGGCGCAGTCGTAGTTGCTCAAGGAAGGTACAGGGGCCGAGACCTATGGGACCACCATAGACCATGCCTGTATCTAGGTTACAGGATGCCCTAGGTGAGGCAAGATATTATCAGGACCAACTTATGGCATCCAAAATAGATTTCATGTCCTATGCCGAGTACAGGGCACAACAAGCATCCAGTGAGAGGACGAGATCTCGTACTCATAGTGTGGAGAGCACAGGAGGTCAGTGAGCTCCGAGGCCCGATCAGGGAGAGGCCACCAATGCACGATGACCAGCTCTAGGTGAGGTGCCAACAGGGACACAGGAGGCTAAGGGTACAGGTGACACAGAGATGGAGGACATCCGATGAGATGCCTGATATGCAGTCACCAGATTTTTATGTATATTAGTTATTTTTCATATATATACTAACTCGTATGCCAAAGATAGTAGTATTTTTATCACATATTGGCCTGTGTGCCAAAGATAGTGAGGATGTACGAGTGATTTGTATATTTTGAGCATATACCGGCCTGCGTGTCAAGAGATTTTGTATTGATTCATTCTTTTTTGTATATATGAGACCGACCTACGTGTTGATGAAATTTTGTATTGTATATCAGCCTGTGTGCCAACATTTTGAGATGATGGACATGATGAGATGGGCATGTATGTTGAGATACATATTGATTGATTTATATGATGAGATACATGGTATTTTGTGATGTGTTGATGTGTTTATGAGATATTGGTTTATGGCTTGTGTTAGATGAGATATGGATTTGTTACTTTGTATTAGATGAGATATGGGTTTGTTGGTTTGATATGGATGGAAATTAGGTGAGTTAGGCATGATGGAGTCAGGTCAGTTTAGGCATGGATCGAGTCAGGTTGGTTAGGCATGGTTGAGTTAGGTTTGGCTAGGCATGGATTGAGTCAAGTTGTTAGGCATGGATCGAGTCAAGGTTGTTTAGGCATGGTTGAGTCAGGCTATAGGCATGGATGAGTTAGGTTGGTTAGGCATGGATTGAGTCAGGTTGGTTTAGGCATGGTTGTGTTGAAAGTAGGTGAAGTTGTGATTCATTATTTTTTGTAATGAATGATATTATGGGTCATATGTGAGATGTGGTATAATCCATACATAGTGATGATAGAGAATTGGTAGGTGTAATAAATGTATAAAATATGTAGCAAATTGTTATGTATGTGACTTAATTTCCAATTTTGTATATAAAAGGGGAACTAAGTGAAATGTGATGTAAATGGTGAGTTAGGCATGGTTGATGAATTGTTTAGGGTAGATAATGGCCAAGATAACCTCCAAGGGCCCCATGCCCTGGAGTTCTACCTACATAGTCCCGGAAAAAGGGACCTCAGGCCAATGTAGTTCTCCCATAAGCTAGGGAAGAAAATGAGAAGGTGTGAAAATGAGTCGATAGGTGTTTGGGCATGTTGTGGGTTTAGGTTTGTTAGGTGTGGGTAGATTATAGGTAAAATGATGTAGGTGAAAGTGATTGTGGCGAAAGAGGAGGATTACCCCAAAGGTAAGCGTCAAGGACCAAGTCCTGTATAAGGTAATCAAAATGTAAACAAAGATGGTTAAAAGATAAAAGGGGGAAATAAAGCCACCTGATTGGGTAGGATCATACCAAGTAGATCATACCTTGGAGGAGGTGATGAACATAAGACCCTAAAGACATTGCATGATTGACATGTTCTATGATGAAAATTAGTCACATGATCACCAAATGTCTAAGTTCCAAGAAGTCCCTTGAGGTAGTAGGAAATGAGAGTGGGCATGGTTCACAGGGTGAAGAGTAGGTAATTTTTAATTTTTATGGTATGAGGTAGCAGGCCCTTCTGGGAAAGAGGTCCTAGGTCACAACGGGAAAGTCCATGACTAAAAAGTTTTTTGTTTTGACTTATAGTTGAGATAGACTGATCGATGTGGGAAGTCTATATGGGAAAAATTAAACTCCTTGAGGTCTTCGTGAAGTTGATCGATGCGGGAAGCTTTGGTTGCTCTCATTTTTTTGAGAGCTTTACATAGCTGTCCTTCATGGGAGTAGTCTATTTATAACAGTAGTTGGTTGAGAGGAAGATGTCCTTTTGAGGGAGTCATCTTTTTATTAGAAGTTTGATTCAAGGAGTTTGGTCCCATTGTGAGGTCTTTGTAGTCATGGACAAGACCAAGGTGAAAGATAGGACTCTTATTCAAAGGGCAAGGTGAAACGACCATGGGATCTCATCTAAAGGTAGACAAAAAGTATCCATGAGAATCATGCTATGTGCAACATCGTGGTACACATATTTAAGAGAAGATAACGAGTGATGGGTACTCACATGATTCTTGTTTAATCGTTAGGGAGGTGTATGGAGTAGGTAGCGCTCAAGGGATGAGCCTAGAGAGAGACAAAGGGTGAGGTAGGACACCGATTCAACAATAAAATTTTCAAAGATGCAAGGCATTAAGGGGCTCAGGTTTGGGTTTACCCTCAAGAGAAGATAAATGATAAGCACCTAATCCATAGGTATGAGTCACGATGTATGGTCCAAGCCAATTAGGAGAAAATTTGCCCCGTTTACTTTTTTCTACTTTGGTTACATGTTGATTTTATTTCAGACAAGGTCACTGACTTGGAAGGTTTGTTCAGAACACACTTGTCACAGAACATTTGATACATTGTTAGTAAACTTGAAGGTGATCCAGAGTGTTAATATGACGTTCATCTAATAACTCTAGCTATGCTTAAATGGTCTGACGAAAGTCACCATTAGTGAGCACGTCATGGAGAGAAATACAGAGTGAGGGGATCTAGACTTGAGAGGTAGAACAACCTCCGTAACGTAGACCGAGAGAAAAGGGGTGTGGCTACAATGGAAGTGTGAATACTAGTGCGGTATGCCCACAGGCAAAAGGAATGTGTGTATGCCAATCCTTCCCAAAGATCATCAACCACTTTCATGAGAATTTTTTTGAGGGTCTTGTTAGTGGATTTAGCTTTGCCATTGGTTTGTGGGTAGTAAGGTGATGAGAAACTAATTTGAATGCCAAAGGTGTCACAAAGTTTTTGCAATGTTTTGTTTTTGAATTGTTTTCCATAGTGATGAGGCAATGAGGAACACCAAAGCAACAAATGATGTGGTGGTTAATGAACTCACATATTTTCTTGGATTTCATGGAAATGAGTGGTATGGCTTCTACCCATTTTGTGTAATATTCGGTAGTAGTGATGATCCATTGATGGCGTTGGAAAGAATGAGGATTGATTTCTCCGACAAGATCCAAACCCCATTGAGAGAAGGGCCAAAGGTCACGAGCGACTTGTAAGGCGTGACTGGGTGTATGATGAAGATTGGAATGTTGTTGGAATTTTACACAACATTTGATGTAGTCACAAAAATCATGGTTAAGGGTCAGCTAATAATAGCCTAGACAAAGAATACGCTTAGCAATAGCAAGGCCACTAAAGTGACCTCCACATATGCCATCATGAACCTCCTTAATGGTATAAGGAATTTCAGAACTTGTGAGGCATTGTAAGAGAATACCATCAAAGTTGTGCTTATAGAGGAGTCCTCCCAGGATAACATAACGAGAGACCTTTTTAAGGAAGGCACACCATCGTTATGGGTGAGATCAGGAGGTAAGATGGAGAGAGAAAGGTAGTTGGAATATTGTTTATACCAAAGGTCACTTAGGTCAGGGGTATTGGTTCGATTGAGTAAACATCATGAGGTAAATAAGAAGGTGAATGGAGGCATTATATAGTGACAAATATTTTGGAATCGGTAGGTGAAGCGGGTATTTGGGAAGCTAAGCAGGCCATGGTATCTGCAAATTTGTTGGTGGAATGTGGGATGGTTTGAAGGGTGTAATGATAAAAGGTGGTCAAAAGTATGTCTACATGATGCTTATACTTTTGAAGTATCTCATTACGAAATTGGTACAAACCTTTGAATTGGTTTACGACCAATTGAGAATCACCAAAGATGTTGATTGATTTGACATCTAGGGCATAGGCGGCTTGGAGACCTAGTACGAGTGCTTCGTATTCAGAAATATTGTTGGTGCATTCAAAATCTAGTTTGAAAGACAAAGGCATGGGTTCTCCATCAAGAGGAATGAGGATAATACTAGCCCCATCCCATGCTGACACTTGGAACCTGTAAAAAGAGTGTCATTTGATAAGGAGGTTTGTCTAGGGAAAGGGTAGCAATCAACTCATCTGGAAAGTCAAAATTAGAGGGTTGATCCCCAGAAATAGGTGCGTCAGCCAATTGGTTGGTGATAGCTTGGCCCTTAATGGACTTTTGATGAATGAATTCGAGGTCAAGATCAGCTAAAAGCATAAGCCATCATTCGAATGCTGATTTTGATAAGGTTTGGCGTACATGAAGTGTAAGGGGTTGGTGTTGGTCACAACATAGGTTTTTTGGTTGAGTAGGTAATGATGGAGTTTGGTGGCAACAAAAACTAAGGCTAAGAAAAAAATTTCGGGATGGGTGTATTGGGTTTCATAGTCCAAAAGAGTACGGCTGATATAATAAACCACCTACTCCCTGTGTTGTTCATCACGATGAGCGAGCATGGCTCCCAAGGAGTGATCGGTAGTGGATATGTATAGATAAAAAGGTTGATCATATTTAGGTGGGATAAGTACGGGTGGTTGGAGAAGGTATTTTTTAAGGCCTCAAAAGCTTTGTGACAATCATCATCCCATTTAAAGGAGACATCCTTCTTGAGTAGATGATGAAACGGTTGGCACCGATCCGATAATTGTGAAATGAAACGGTGAATAGACTGCAACTTACCTTGTAGGCTACAAAGTCATTTAAGGTTAGTGGGTAGAGGCATTTCCAGAATTTCCTTGACTTTAACAGGGTCAAATTCTATACCACGGAGGGAAACGATAAATCCCAGGAGCTTTCCTAAGAGAACCGTGAAGACGCACTTCTTAGGATGAAGGCGGACGTAATATTTAATGAGGTGGTCAAAGATGGTTTTGAGGACGAAAAGGTGCTTGGAGAAACATTTAGATTTGGCCAAGAGATCATCCACGTAATCTTCTAATATGCGATGCATGATGTCATGGAATATGTAAGTCATAGCCCGCTAATATGTGGCACTAGCATTTTTAAGGCCAAAAGGCATGACTCGATAGCAGAAGGTCCCCACGGGGTGATGAATGAGGTTTTGTGTTGATCTTTTGGGGCAAGCAAAATTTGGTTATAACCCAAGAAGCCATCCATGAGTGATAGCATCTCATGACCAGCGGTGAGGTCAACCAACTGATCAATACCAGGGTAAGGGAAAGTCATCTTTCGGGCAGGCTAGGTTGAGGTCATGGAAGTCCATGCAAATGTGGAGTCCCTGTTGCTTTAGTAACAGGGACAATGTTAGAAATCCAATGAGGATAATCAATGGGTAAGATGAAGGAAACAAAAAGAAGGCATTGAAGTTCTTCTTTGACGAGAAGAGCAATACAAGGGTGCATTTTCCTCATATTTTGTTTGATGGGTTTGGCATCGGGAATGGTTACAATATTGTGGACCACTATGGTGGGGTCAATACTAGGCATGTCTACGTAAGACCAAGCAAAAGCATGGTTATGATCTTTGAGAAAAGAAGTGATGGCTTCTTGTTCAACAACATCTAAAGATTGTCTGATCTTTAGGATGTGCGGGTTGTCCTAAGTATGAATGTTGATCTTGATAGTCGATTCATTCAACATGGTTTGCATCTCAAAGGGTAATGACCGATGAATATATGAGTCTTCTACACTAAGGTAGGTGAGTATGGATTCATCATCCTGACATTGAACGATGTTAATTATAGGTGTGTCGTCATCGATCATCTCAGGATACAGGAAGGGAAGAGTGGAAGGGGCCTCGCCCTCGCGTTGATAAGTCAGAGGTCCCAAGGAAATGGTGTTTATGAAAAAAAAAAGTTAGGAGGGATAGATTCAGATCCATCGACTCCATCGGTGAGGTTCGATGAAGGTGGAGTGGGTGAAGAAGGTGGAGAAGGGCTAATGTCCTTAATGAGTTCAATGTGGGCTTGTTTGGTAGGTGGTTTGGGGAAGCCGATACCACTATGGTCATTATGTTTATGGGTGGTACATGGAACAATTGTATGGTGGCCTTGCTCGTAAAAGCCAAAAGCAAAACCCTTCCACACATAGCGGTATAGGAAGGTGTGGGTGAAACGGTGATTGGTAAGTGATTGGAAGTTAGCAGAAAATGGGCAGGTTTGTGATGGTGGTTTAGGTTTGTAAGTGGTAGTATCAAGTTCCCCATAGGTGAGACTAGTAAAGGTGTAGAGGACCATAAATGAGACATTCTCCTATATGGTGATCATAGTGAGGGTGTTGGCGAAGGCTTCCATACTCTTTTGGGGTAAGAAATGTGTTGACAATATATGGCAAGACTCCCCCAAAGTGAGGCATTGAAAAACACCTTCCAAGGTATCGAGTGATTGGTATGTAGGTAGCTAGTATGGATAATGTGTCAGAGGTCGATGCGGAGGTGGAGTTAATGGATTGGGAAGTGGATGGGGTGGCCATGGAGGTTATGGAAGCGGTAGGAATGGAGGAGGTATGTATGGTAGAAGTAGTGGCTATACTGGTAGGTGGAGGTGTAGGTGAAGTGGTAGTGGTCGTGGAGGTAGACGGCTTGATAGGTATGAGCACATCATTGGGTCGATAAAGCATGTTGCATGTTTTAAAAGGTGATGGGTCAGCTGGAATGGTATAGGTGTGTCCTTCATGTCAAACTTTACATAAGGATGAAAAGTGGAAGGAACGCAACCCATGAAACGGATCTAGGGTCTACTAAGCTATAGGTTATATTGGAATTCCCCCTCCAAAATGTAAAATAATTCAGAAGTGCAAAGGGGGCCCATGCGAATGTGGAGGATGACGGTGCCTAGTGTAGAGGTGATAGCGTCATTGAATGAATGCAATATGACTGGTGTTTATGCATGTAATTGTTAGGTATGTGTATTTGAGTGAATGCATGGGATGAAATGATGTTAATGCAAGTGCCCCATCAATCATTACATGCATTACCGTATGTCATCGATGTGGATAGAGATGAAAATGGCTGATTCGGGTCATCATTTTGGTGTGGTGTGATCTCTTCCTCTGAGAAGCTAAGGGAGGCCACTTGGTGAACAAGGTGGGGTGAAGATGAAGGTGGTAATTTGGTGAGAGAGGCTACATGATGGGGTGTGATAATGGAGGCTACGGGTGTAGGGTCATTAGGTAAAACCTCAATTGATTGAAGAACCTCCATGAGAGCTTGACGATGGGATTCCAAGGTTTAGATGAGGTCATATAAGGAAATTTTGAGGGGTGATTGGTGTAATTGTTTGAGCATGGTGTGATGTGTGATGCCATTAGAAATGGGGTACGTGGGGCTATGGATAGTTATTTTAGGTATGGGTGTAGATGGTATGTTGGGTATAGGATTGGTTGGTGGGTCAGTTTCCTTTTCTTTACCCTTTTCCTTCTGAGCACGTGTAGTGACGTGTATCATGTTGATATGAGGGGAGTTGGAAAATGGAGAAGGTGTAGGGTGAGTGGTATAATGACACAACGGGTAAAAACCTACTAGAGGAGAAAAACCCTATGAGGTCAGTTGGGTGTAACGAAATTTGGGTGGTGGCGTGGAAAGTTCTCTAATGCAAACCATGTTAATTTCAAATCTTGGGGATGGCTCTAGGAGAGGTGAGGGTGGAGGTTGTGGTTATTGAGTGGGTAGTGTGGGAATGGGTGTTGGTGAAGTAGGATCCTCGTTGAGAAGGTCATCATCATCAAAGTTGGTTTTTGGTGGACATAATTGGATAAGGATGGTTTTCAAGGCCTTGCAGTTCTCCACATCATGTCCTGGCACACAATGGTATGCACAAATTTTAGTATCATCAAACCCTTTTGGCTTGGGTTTGAGGGGGTCATAAGGTCTGAGTGGCGGTAATGTGATGACAGAGGTCTCTAGGAGGTTGGTTAAAATTTTGGCATAAGACCCTGCTAGTGGATCACAATGGGAAGTAAATGTGGGTTTGGGTGTAGGTGTAGGTGATTGTTGAGGAACGGTCTTTAGAAGAGGAGGGGGTCGAGCCATGGGTTTGGGTGCTGGTGTGGTTTTAGGTGTCGGTCATGTTTGTTTAGGTATGGGTATAGTAGATGGATGGGTAGGAGGGTGTGTGGTCATTTTGACTACCTTATTGTGGGGTAGTGGAGTTTTGTTTTGGGTTGCACCTTCTTGGGTAAAGGTGATGTGGGTGTATGAGGTCTAGAAGGAAAAGCTGATGGAGGAAGAGGGTGAGTTACCCATGGGGATAATGGGGTGCTTATGAAGGTAGGCACGCGGGTTGTGCTTGAGGTGCGCGAGACAAAAAATTAAGTGTAGTGGGTAGTGAAGCAATGGCGAGGGTATTAGAGGTATGGGTTATAAAGAGGTGGCGGTGTGTAGGTGTAAGTTAGGTTGGGCATCTAGGTAGGTCGAGGTTTGTGAGGAAGGAGTGCGCTGTTGTGTTTTTGGTTTATTGATGGGTGGAGGTTTCTTGACCATGTGGGGAAGCCGAGATCCTAAGACGAATGGGACAGTGCAAGTGTGATTGCACAACCGGGTATGAGTTCTATGGGTGTCTTTATGCTTGTTTGGGTGTCGAGTAGGTGTGGTGTTGTCTTTGGAGGATGTAGCTAAATCCGGTTTGATAGGTGGATGAGTAAGGTCGGTGGTCGGGTGACCCTAAAGTGGTAATGGGTTTAGTCAAAGAAAATGTTGTAGGTATGGGTTTGGGTTTAGGTGTAGGTTGAGTTATGGGTAAGGGTGTGGTTTGAGATATAACAGGTGTAATGGAAGGGGTTGTGATAGAGGTGGATGGGTTTGGTTTGATTGGTTGAAATGTTTTTGGGTAGATTGTGGAGGTATTAGCAAGGGATATCTGCATCTGTATTGAGATGGGGAGTAAAAGGCACCCCGATATTAGAGCCCTATCCACATAATCTAAGTGATCATAAAAATGTGAGAATGAAACATATGTAGGTGGAGTTGCTGAGGACCTAATGACAATTCCCATAAAATGTGTCTTAGAGACGGGGAATTAGCTAGCTTCAGCTTCCATGGGTAAGAGAGCTGAAAGTAGGTCTGTAGGATTTTGGGTGGCTGATGGAGAATGCTCGCCAAGAGGCAAAGGTATCTCAACTAGGTCTATGATAGGTGGTGGAGATGATGGGTTCTCCTTTATGGGTGGAGGAGGTAATGGTGCTCCTCTATGGGTGGAGGAGGTACTGTAGCTAAAGGCTCTCTAAGTGGTGAAGCCAGGGGTGAGATGGTCTCAATGTTAGTGAAAGATTCCTCCGTAGGTGATGAAGGAGATGAAAGGTGTTCCTCTATTGGTGAAGGAACAAGGGAGGTTGGTTCCGACATGGAAGGAGGATTTTAGGCTAGGATCTCCTCTATGGAAGGAATATGGGGTAATTGGGAGGTGACAGGTGCATCATTAAAGATAGCGTGAACCTTGCAGGTATGGGTATCGTGAGTGGAGGTCTCACCGGTTTGATCAGATGAAGGGGCATGGTTAGGAAATGGTTTCTTGAAGATATGTAGGTTTTGGTTGGTAGGTGCATTAGGATTATCCATGGTTAACTCACCTTTCTCGAGCATTTCTTGGACAATATTTTTGAAAGTGATGCAGTTGCCATCACTATGACCCTTTACTCGATGATAATTACATAAATCATGTTCTTTATACCATGCGGGCATGGGGCGAGCAAGTTCAAAACCAATGTGTGGTTTTATGGGTGGAAGAGTGATGGCTCCAACTTTGATAAGATTTTCTAAGACAGAAGAGTAAGGCTCCTCGATTGGGGTATATTTCCGTTGCTCTTATGCGAATTGAAAAGTCTTGACAGTGAGAGATTAGATGAAGGGTAGCCTGATTTGATGGATGTCTTGGCTGGCCTTAAGTACCACTACGTTATTGGTGCCCTTAGATTTTAAATAATTAGTCTATGGTTTGGAGGAAGAAGAGGTATAAGTCGATTCGAATGCCAAATTTTTATTACGTAATTGGATTTTCTTCTCTTTGATGGCCTGAATGTCTAACTTTCATGCCATAGTGAATGCTTCATTGAATGTTTGGAAGGTTTGGACCTACAAGGTTGGTGAGATATGCCTAGCACAAGCCCATTTGAAGATCTCGATGAGTTCTGTTTGTGGAAGTTGGAAGGTAAGTTGGTTGATCAGGCCGCTTGAGTGAGTGACAAAATATGCGATAGATTCATCCTCATACTAACATGTGGAATATAGATTGGTCATGGTAACCTTATTAATGATATTGATAAAGAAATGATCCAAGAAGGCTTGGGCTACCTGATTGAATGAGAATATAAAGTGTTTAGGTAACCCACTATACCAATCTAATGCAAGTCTAGTGAGGGACATGGGAAAGGTTCTCAAGAGCAAGGCACCATCATGAACTATCGAGATAACACCCATGTTTGAAAAACTATAAATGCTACTACAGGTCTTCTTTTCTATTTAAACAATTGAATTTAGGCATCTCCTAATGCATGGGTTATTAATGGATGGGAACGTATGGGTGAATGGGATCATTGTAAATCTCATCGTAGGTGAGAGTGTTATGGGAGCCGAAACCGATGCCTCCAAATGTTTCAGTATCTTGTCCAACATCAATTTAATTAGGTCGTTGGTGGGTTGTGATGATTAGATGCCTCCTATAGCATGAGAGGGTTGGTTTTGGCCATATAATGGGGGTGGCACTCTAGTGTATGGTGCTGCCATGTAGGTTGATTGGGAAGAAGGAAGTGAAATAGGGGGTACGTACCCAGAATGTATAATGGATGAAACAAGAGGTTGTTGATAGTATGTATATGGGGGTGGAAGGGTTGTGGTAACCCTAATGGTAATAGGGGCTAATGATTGAGGAATGGAAAGGACCACATTCTAAAATGGGGTAGGGGTCACCAAAACTAGAGGTGGTAATGTAACTGGTATGTGTGAGACATTAGGGGTGGATGAGGTTGTGTTTGGGGTAGTTGTTAAAGTACGGTGGATGTAACAGTGCATGGAGGTAACAAATGTAATAGTCATAGCGGGTATAGGACCTAAGCTGTGAAATGACTGGGGGTAAGGTAGATGTGGGCAACACAGAGCCGAGATGGGGTTGATGTGGGAGTGGGTCCGAGAGTCACGGGGATAAATACAAACATGCCGTATATAAACCGACCCAAGGCATCTTGAGTGGACGAGTGGGAAAGGTAAAATTGCAAGGTGGAAAGGTTTTGTTCAAGGAGTCGCACGAACTCCTCATCTCCGTGAGCGATAGTCATAGGCATGAAATATGAGTGCACTTTCTTATCTTTAGGTCAGCACCATGTGAACCAGTACTGATCAGGTACGACTGCTTCTCTGTAAATGACACAAAGAACAACAGGAATAGGTGAATCTAGCGAAAAAAGTAGATTAAGTACCAAATGGTGGCTAGAATGTGAAATAGGCTAACCGATGCCGGTTAGGGAAAAATAATGCCGGTCAGGGGTAACCGATGCCGATTACTATAGAAAATGGACAGTGAGTGAACAACAAGGCAGAAGGTAAAATCTGACAGGTATGCCAAATCTGATGATGTTTACAACATCAATGGGAATGATGATAGTGATAGGGACTATGAAAAGTGGAAAAAATGAATGAAAATGTCCTTTTGAGTAGGTTAGCAAAAGGACCTAGAACCGACATCGGTTAGGTATAACCGATGATGGTCAGAGGTAACGATGACAGTTACTATGAAATTGAAATAGTGATGAAAGAAAAGTGGTTGTGAATTAAAATTTGATGTAGAATCAGACCTAGAATTCTGAGAATGATGATGATATGGCCTAGGCACACTCAGGTGAAGCTGGAATACACCAGCTATGATGAGGAGCATGCAAGGATGAAAAAAAAAAGTGAAGAACATGATCTCTCACCTCAAAACGCAAGCCAAGTAGAAACACTAAGAAAATGTGATCCTAGGAGTGCCTTTTCTATTATGTTTGTTTAGCTTATGCTATTTAGGGACTGACACATGAATTGTGAAATAGAGTTTTTGGTGAGGATGGCTTCCTATAAAGAAGGAGATCTAAAAGGTGAGGTTTTAGGTATGTTATGGTTGGGGCGGGCTTTGCTCTGAAGTATGACTCGATAGAGCAATGAGTTGGGTGCCCACTATGTCGTGATCATGTGATCACCTATAGCTTCTTATAGGTAGGATGTTGTTTAAGAATGTATGTATTTTGAGGTTTGGTAAGACTCGAGAGAAATTCCTTCTATGATTCGTTTGTCAACCATCGATTGGGAATGATTTCAGCGTATAGGATGCCCTCAATTAATGTGAGCTAATGCAATAAATCATAATGGAATGCACTTATTTTTAATCCCAAATCAAGATGTGAATTTTGATGACACAATAAAATGAAGAGGAAGATGGATGCTCTTTCACTACAATGCATAAAACACGAAGAAATGATTCTTTTTAATTACAGCAAAACAAAAGTTTCCTTTAGAGAAAATAGAAAGAAGAGGTGGGTTACCAAGGAAGAAAATAAGTGTGTATGCTTTTCAGAAGGGAAACAAACAAACAACTTTTCCTAGGAATGAATGAATTGCAAGGAACCCTAGATGGGTCCCACCGAGCGTGTCAAAATGTTTCACCTTTTTCTTAGATCATTTATTTGGAGTGTTGATGAAATAAATAGGGTAATGGGCATAGGAGGAATACCTGTTCAAATAATGGTTGATGATTTTTTGTGTGCGTATGACTTCTAAATCCACACTGATTGTGAGAGATTCCTTTTGGCTAGGAGGAACTACCCATGTAATGCAAAACAAGACCACAAGAAGGAATTAAACAATATGGGCGGGGTTTTCGGGTTTGTGAGAGGTCTCGTGGAGTGGATGGGTGAGATGAGAGTAAGTGGGTAGGTCTGTTCTAGAGGTGTGTGGGAAAACATAGAGACCGATGTCGATCGGGGGATAGCGACGGCGGTCGGAGTGTGACGTGTCGAACATTATGAACTTTGGAAATGTCACAGAGAAAGCTTTAGGTCTCCTTTGTGATTGCACAAAGGACTTTGGTTGGTCAGGACGAGGTATTGGGTGACTGGGGTAGGCTTCGGCGAGGCTTTAATGGGTATATGGAGGTGGAAATGTTGGAGAAGGTCAATAGGTGGCTAGGTAAGCAATAGATGATAAAATAATGATGAAATGAAATAAACCAGAGAAGTATGACATTATACTTACTTGGATTATGGTCCTGGATGCCTATGTGTGAAGGATGGAGGTGTTGATGAGAGGCTTGAAGGCTGCAAGTGATCACCAACTGAAGGAAATATTTTGCATGGGCTGCATGTGTATTGCTCTTTGCTTGGTTAGATCGAGATCATTCTTTGGGATGGCATGACAGAAAATATGCTTGATCTCCTTCCTTGCATGTGTGGTCTTGTTGGAATTCACTCTCTGAAGATGTGTTATCTCTCTAAGATGTGATAATGCTCACCAACTTCTTTTCTTTCAACTTATAACCTTGAGAATAAGGTTGTTTTGGGGTTTAAAGGGTAGCCGAGCGGCGATTCGGATTAACCAGGTGATGGTTAGGGGGTAACCGACATCGGTCAAGGTGGGATTTCTTAGGTTTACTAAACTAGGGAGATCCTCTTTATTTCCTTGGATATCGTGTTGTTAACCCACAGATTAGACTGGGAGATTCTTGTGAGCATGCAGAATGTGGTTAGAAGGAATGTAGGCATTGATTTTTAGGGTTTGGGTAAGACTCGATTAGTTATGACAACTTACTAAGAACAGGTCTTAGGTTGAGTTGGCTTGGTGAGGTGTCTAAGTGAACTGTATGTGTGGATACTATTTAAAATAAGATATTTAAATAATAAATATGGTGAGGATAATGAATTAATTTAATTTAATTAATTAAATTAATATTTATGGGGTGAAAGGGGTCATGGCTAGGTGAATGTGATGAAGGGTGCTTATTTGTCAAGGGACCAAAGGGGAGTGTGACCTAATTTTAGTGTCTACACTATGAAATGATGGCCATTATTAGATATGTGGTTTTTAATTTAATTCCTCTCCATCTCCTTTTCGGGGTTTTATTTTAAGAAACAGAGTCTCCCATAAGTAGCTCCTCCGATCAACACTAGATTTGCCCATGAAGCTTTCAGAGAGGAAGCTTGTGGGGAGAAAGGGGCCGAATCTAAACCAGGGTCAAAGACCCACTTGGCATCCAAAAATTTGAATTTTTTTCCCACTCGCCTTTTCTCCCATTCAGCCGGGCTAATAATGAAACACTTAGTCACTTGCATATTTAAAATTTTTTATATAGCTACAAGATTCGTGTTTTCTCCCAAAATTAGGAGAGGATGTTCTAATAAATTAAGAGGCCTCATATATAAATGCACACAACAATTTATAATTTTGTATGTTTATGATTGTGTGAATTTCAATCTATTCCCAACCCAAAAATCCCAATAAAGGAGTTATGAAGATAACAATCAGGGGTCTGGATTAAAAAGGTATAAAGTACCTCATGTTTCTATGAGAAGTGCAACTTTTGAAAATAACTCCAAGGCTCAATGAATTAATAGTATTGACCAAGTATATGTTAGGAAACTTTGAGCGGAAAGGGAAATGTATTTCTGATTTTGCAGAAAGGTGGTGTGTGTGTTGTCTTGTAATATTTTCCCGAGGCCCATCGACAAACTAAGGAGGGTGATAAATTTATTAGCCGTACATGACCTAAGTATGTGAAAGTGGGCTGGTCAATAGGGAATGAATCATGTAATGGAAATACATGGGTGATAATACATGAACATATTTCAATGGTTAAAAAGATAAAAATATAAGAGTTCTGATGAAGTTTCCATGAACACAATCTTCGCCATTAATGCCAAAATCTAAGGGTAGTTAATATGAAAACTTGATAAAAATATGCACTCTGCATCTAAAAGATTGGAATTTTAGAAAAAACCAAAGTAGCCTTGAGAAGAGTACAAATGAAAAGTATTTTCAAAAAGAAAGAAAGGAGGTACAATGTTATTCATTCAAATTCGATCAACAACAAGAGATTTAATTAAACATGTGAGTAAATTGGTTCTTTCATTTTTGAATCTTCAAAGGAAATATTAAAGAGTTTTTAGAAAAATGTTGGACCATTGAAAGGGTGTCACAAACATGAAAATTCATTTATATTCCCCAAATACAACTTCTAGTCTCAGTTCCCCCTGGACAGAATCACAGTTTCTGACCTCATTAATGATGACTTAGATGAGTATAGACAAAAATTACACTCCCCAGAAATAAGTGACACTATGGCCCATGTTTTTATTAGTTATATTTACCTCTCTTATGATTTCCCTCCCATTACGTCATCCATAAAACTTGTATGGGTATGTGCCCAACATTATAACCCTATAACAAGAGAAGTTCCAGATGGAAATGGGGGCATGGTCTTATCTTTCTAAGAATATGCATTTAATAGAATTTTTGTGTTTCTAACTCCATGAGAGGAAGGTTCCATCACCATGCACTAAGAATAGTTATAATAGAACTCACAAGCAACAAAATGGATGAATTTTATGAACAATCATTAGTTGATTACTCCCCTGGGCTCTGTCTCCAGAATGTCTAAGAAGATGAACATAGAAAAATTTATTAAGGAGGTTGGAGATGTAATTACATTATTGAACCTACTGATGGGTATGGAATCTACCAACCTTTTCCATGAATGGATGTTTCAGTTCATTGAGGTAATACTCATAAATAAGAAACCTCTCCCTTGGGCTGAAATAATAAGCAATTGAATTCATGAACAAATGGTGGGAGTTGCCCAAATTGCAAAATGAGAAAAGGCTGGTATGGCATAATTATTTACGACACCTTACTTAGTCTATAATATTTATTTCCACAAAAATTTCCCATGCTTGGCGACGAGAGGGGATCTCAAAGAATGTCAAGGTATATGATGTGTTTTTCAACTAAAATTGGCAAACTATGTGTCAGATTATAGGAATATTGCTAATATCTTATTTACACCTATAATATGCCTTTTCCATCCCAATTGGGAAATTAAAATATTTTCCTAGGATGTTAAGTGGGTTATCACTCAATATGGATGTTACTTCATCTAGTTCTAGACTTTTTCTTATATCAGGGTTAGTGGTTTTGACGGGAGTCCTTACTTACTCCCTAGGCATGTGGATGACAAGTGGGAATTAATGGAATTGGTGAGGAAATTTCTACCAAAGTACATCAGATCATCGCCAACAAACATCTCACATCCCCTATCAAGTTTCCTATGACTATTGGGAACTATACTTTCCCAAACATCTAAAAGGTAATAATGTTGGAAGTAGAAATGGGTAGAGGTATGCTAGATAGATTTGAGGTTAGGGCTCAATATGATATAAAAAAATTATACACAGTATTTCACCCACTTAGATGGAGCATGAGGCTCATTAAAAATATTTCTGAATGGATTGTGGAGATAAGAAGGAAGTCACACGGAAGGATTATTCAACTATGACGTTCTCCCGGATGGTGTAATTTTGGATTTTTCACGATCATGAGGGGTTGGAAGATGATAATAATGTAATCAATGATGATTACATTAGAGGGAATATTTCCTCTCATCCTCCACCATAAGTTAATTGGGAATTTGATGAAAGAAGGGGATGAGACCCTTTAATTATTTTTTAATTTTCTCATTTTTGTATATTTTGCATACCTTTGCATTGTTTATCCCTGTTATCATGTCAAAAATTTCCAATTGAACTTAAACTAATGGAACTTATATTAATTAATATAGCTATTACTAATTTACTCTATTTCATTCATTTTAAATGTGCATGTTAATCTCTTTGATACAATGAAGTAATGGATGTAATACTTTTTGCATGAAGCCATTATATGTTTCCACTAACATGCACCTGAAGAAACTCTTTCACAATGTAAAGGGACTAGTTTGCGATGGAATCGACATGCAGCAACTGAAACTCATTCGTAGTAAAACACGTACATCCAAAGGGGAGCATGCACATAAACAAATACCATGACTGTGGGAGTCTTGATCAATTTCGACACTTCACCTATGTTTGCACACATCAATAGAGAAATGATTATGACAACAAGAAGTAGATCTCATGCCAATACTGATTATGCTTTACAACTATAACTGTGGAACTAGTTGATTTAACTTGATAATTGATTGTTAGAATGAACAATTAGTTATGTTGTTGTATTAGAACACCTTTTCTCAATTTTGATTGTATGCATTAAAATATATGGATTTCTTGGTAATGATCTTTTACTTGATAAAAAAGTAATTGTTATTTTGAATGAGTCTCTTAACTTCTCTGCAAAATATAAAGAGAATGGCGAGAGGCGCATTGCATATCAATCCAAAGTTGATGAATTGCTATATGTTTCATTCTAAATATTCATGCCGATGAATAAAATATGATTTCTATCATTTTTCTGTAGAAAAATCCTTAGGAAGGGTTAGCACCCAAGGTAGGGCCCACTTGTGGTTTACTAAAACTTTTTCTTTTTGTTTGCTATTTTAGTTCCTTGCATGCATAGACGAGAATTGCAAAAGTTCATTCCTTTACTTGTGTTATGATTTTATCTTCTTATTACTTAGCTATAGAATTTCTTTTCATCTGTAACATAGTTTATTCCTAGCATTGCATTTCCAATTATTGTGACAACAATATTTTAGTTTATACCTCTTAAGCACCTGTAACTGTGTATAAAACACTGATAGACTTGAAAGTTTACATCCATAGGTATGATGAATAAATGACTGTGGATTAGTGAACAACATATTAATTATTGCGAGTTAATTTGCACCACCATTTTGGCACTATAGCCAGGGACACTTCCAAGTTATTAGGTTTTTGTGAGGGTTTTTATTCCTTAGAAGCAGTTTCGGTTATAGGAATTTACCTCAAATTAACCCCCAACTAATTACAATTGAATGAGTTGAGTAGTTGATGCATGCACCATCTAAGGGATTTCCATGGTAGATTTTTACCTAATCCACAAGTAGTAAAAATATATTCATTTACCTCTGAAGATTCTGAAGAAGAAACCTCTATACTCGGCTTGCTATTTGAAGAAAATTTTCCAAGTGATAGTTTTGTATCTGCTCCCGAGTAGATAGAGATGGCGAAGAGGTAGATCGGAGAATGCTCAAAATGGGGCAATCACCTTCGAATTCCCCACCACTAACAACAATGCAGCTATTGGAATGAATAATATTTCTCTGCCAAAATTGCTAAAGTTCCATGGAGATATGTCGAGAAGATTCAAACACTTTTCTCTTTGAGTTTGATGTTTTGTGCAGGAGCTATGATTATACCATTGATGCACATAAATTAAAATTGTTTCTGCAACATTAAAAGATGCAGATTAAAGGTGGTTCATGGGATTGGTAAGGAATGTTTGTTACTATATGTGCACAAATGAAGGAGAATTTCCTTCATAAGTACCAAGACTATTGTAGACTAAGCAACAGAGTAGGTAATGAAATCTATAGAATGCAACAAAAGAGGATGAGCCATTAGATGACTATTTGGAAAGGTTAATATTTTTCATTCAAAAGTCAAGGCATACCACTAACATACCACCTAACTCCCTCAAATTACTCTTTTTGAAGGGACTTAGTGATGAAGAAATGGATGCTTTAGATCTGATAGGAGTAAGAGATATTTCAAAGGCTAGTTTTGAAGAGATCTGTGACGCATGTAAAAACTATTCAAGAACTACCATGAAAATAATAAGGAATGTAATATCAAGAGGTGTAATTTTTACTAAAACAATGGGGGACGTTTCTAAGTCAGATATTTTTATCATGTTAAAAACATGAAGCATGAGATTGTTAATGATATGGATAATCAACTAGATGCTCTACACGCCAAAAATAAGAAATAAGATGTAGAAGAAACACTCACTTGAGTACTTCCATGCATGCGGGAGGAAGAAATTATACTGTAGATGTAGAGAATATACCAACATTTCTCAAGAAAGCGAGGCTTCACCCGATTTTAAAATGTTGGAGAAAAAATATGGGTAAGTTTTCTATGTTGCTCATAGAAAACCATGGCCACCAAGGAAATGAGGTATGAAACAAGAATCTATGCATTCATTTCAATATTGATCTAATAATTCATATATGTAACCCCACCTTGGGCTAAACCTTAAGAATAGGCCCTATATCCTAACCAATACCAATAAGAGTGACAACCTCCATACCAAGACCAACTATAAAAAATAATGGCAACAACCTCCCCAATCATGGAAACAACCCTCAAGGGGATAGTTGTGGAATAACCCACCTCATAATTACCAACAAGCTTATCAACAACCTCTTTATCAACAGTTGTAGAAATATTTTATGCCTAATCCCTAATCAAGCTCCCAACAAAAGGCTACAAAACTTCCTGCTCAACCAAATCCTAATCCTAACAATAAATTTGCTCATTCAGCGTATTCCACTGAACCAACTCAATACCCTACCTATTATGTTGATGTCAATAATATCCATCTTCTCTCAGGAAGAGCACTCCCTTCACCAGCTCGACCTACCATTACTAAAATTGCATAAGAACCACATTTGCTACATGATGACTCATAACAAAGACAAAAGACGCTGCAGAGTGATTTGCAACAACCTGCATATACTTCCAACAATAATAAAACAAAGGATAATGAACCACCATTCCATAAAATTTGACATGAAAAGAATACTAAACTCATATTAGAAATTGATTCTAACTTTTCAATCAACTCAAATACATTTGTGTCAAAATACCATTAATACAAGCTATTAAGGATGTTCCCATTTATAATAATCTAGTTAAGGACCTATGCATTAAGAAGTTAGGTAGGAAGAGGAAAGACCCATATACTATATAAGTCATTAGGAAATTAGATGATATTATGCTTGGGAACTCAGTTTTGCCCAAGTATATTGATCCAAACAACCCTCTAGTAAATGTCACAATCAATGGTATAGTGATAAAAACACATTGATTGACTTGGGGGAAGCAATAAATGTAATAAAAAAATCATGGATGATTTGAAATTGGAAGGATTAAGACAAACAACCATAATCTTACATCTTGCATACATATCAATAATTCATCCTGAAAGAGTTTTGGAGGATGTGGTAGTAGTGGTAAACTCCTAAGAGTACCCTGCTGACTTCATTATTCTCACCAAATGTAAGCTTAGGTGGATATCCTATCATCCTCGGAAGACCGTGATTAACAACTACGATGCATTCATTGGATGAAGATATGGAAATATAATTAACTCCAATAGAAGTGGGAAAAAAATCTTATGCTCTACCCCCTGCACAACCATTCAATGAAGAAGATCAAACCATTTGGGTGGAAGAACTAGAAGAAGATCAGAGCTTAGTTCAATAACTTATGATGCTAGAGAAGTCATGCATAATAGAAGGAAAAGAGGAGGATTTTTTTATTTCAAATGTTTTACAAAATAATTATGGTAAGAATGAAGAAGAATATGGAAAATTGTAATGCATAAGCTATCATGAAAATCAAATCTTGCCATAGTAGAGTACTAAGAATGTTCCAGGTAAGAATTGCATCCTACACCAGCTTCTTCCACATGATTTTATCTTGAATTCTGTAAGTAGCAACATATGTTCCATGAATGATTTGTCTAAGAAATTTGACATTACACCATGCAAGCCACTCAATGTGAACAACTATTAATCACCCTTTTCAAAAATCACAAGACAACATTTGCATGGGACTATGGAGATATACATGGAATAAATCCATAACTTTTTACTCATAAGATATATGTTAAAGAGAGATAAAATCCAATAAGAAATCAATGAGAGGAGAATGAACCCAGTAGTGAGGGATATAGTGAAGGAAGAATTAAAGAAATTATTAGATGTTGGATTCATATATCTAATTTCAGATAGTCAATGGGTGTCACCACTTGTTATTGTACCTAAAAAGAATGGAAAATGGAGAATTTGCGTAGACTATAGGGAGATGAATGCAACAACAAAGAAGGATCATTTTCCACTCCCTTTTATTGATCAGGTACTCACACTCTTGTTGGAAAAAATTATTTTTCTTTTCTAGATGGTTACAAAGTGGCTACAACCAAATTTAGATTGCACCAGAGGATTAGGACAAGACCACATTCACATGCCCATGGGGAAATTTTGCATACTTTATTCTTCCCTTTGGTCTATGCAATGCACCTACCACATTTCAGAGAGCGATTCTTAGCATCTTCTCATATCTAACCAATGATTACATGGAGGTATACATGGATGATTTTACAGTCCATGACAACACTTTTGATGAAGAAATGAGTAACGAGATAAATTTCTCAAGAGATACAAGGAGCATAACTTGTCTTTGAGCAACAAAAAATGTTATACAATGATGTTTGAAGGGACAATGTTAGGTCACTACCTATCTGTTTCACACAGAATGCTTCCATTCTTGGAATAGAGTTGCTTCTATCCTTTCATTCCTTTGAGAAACATATAAGGGTTAGGGCTAGGAGGAATACTTGTTGAATGTTGAGAGGGTGTGCACGTACCGTAGAGAGAGATCAGGTCGATTGTGAAGAACTCCTTTTTGTCTGGGAAGGACTACCTGCAAGTATGAATACAAGACGACCAGATTCTAATTACACAATAAATGAGGGAACTGCCTTGGGCCCAGGAAATATTAGACTTCCTTTTGAAGGTGGTCAGTTCCCCTGCTAATATGAATTAACACAAATTATTAAAAATTACAATTTAATTACCTTGTTAAAACAATAGAGGAAAGGGCTCGTTTTGGTTTTGAATCACAGTGACCGATGCCGGTCACTGTCACCGGTACCGGTTTCTGATAACCGATATCGGTAGGGGCAGTGGTTTAGGGGCTTTTAGTGAAGGTTGGCTATAAGGTGGCTATAAGGTGGCTATGGTGTTTATAAGGCTGGTAAATGATTGGGGATAGGTAATGGGGTGATGGAGAAGACTCAGAGAGTATGGGGGCTGTTCTTGGGGGCAATGTAGGGGTAGAGGAATGACAGTTAGATGGAGGGTGTTACCGGGTAGTAGATCTAGGAATAGACTTAGAATTGCTTGTGATTCAGAAGTCCAAGAAATGTTATTAAAAGAACATACAAGATACTACTTACTAATTCCTGATGGAGATATCAGGTCTAAAGACTGTGATAACGAAGGCAGGGCTCAGGTAGGATGATCGGACAATCAAAGATGAGCTATCTTCTCTCCCAATGCTTGGATGAGTGTCACTAGGCTCCGGTTACTCAGTTGCAGTCTTGGGCTTGATGTCCTTCTCTGCAAACTCCTCTCTTTCCTTCACTTGTCTCTTCTCGGCCAAGTGAATTCCCGATCCTTCCAATCAATTCCCGGGTTCCGATCCTTTGTTTTTGGTTGGGGGAGGTCATTTACAGGGAACCGATGGTGGTTACGTAACCGACGGTGGTCGAGTAGGAACCGATATTGGTTAAGTCAAAGTGAGCTATTTTTAGTAAAATAGCCAACTTTCCCTCCTTTTCTCCCGAGGAATTAGTTGTGGGCTTGGTCAAGTCATTATTAGGTTGATTTTGGTGTGGGTGAGGAGTAATTAGTCATGGGTGTGGATGTAGACCAAGTTATAGGTCTTAATTAGGTTAGTTTAGGGTTAGGACTAGGTCATGATGAGGTGGTGAAATGAGGTGGCAGGTTTGGAGATGTGGATTTATTAATTATAAGGTAATTAATAAATAATTGTGTAAGGTTTAGGTGATGAGGCTAGGTTGCGAAATGAGATGCGGGGCACGGGGGGTCGTAAGACACAAATTTGGTGTCTACATTAGCCCCTTGTTGTCATGTAGCTTGTCTTGTAAAGCTGCACTGACAATAATAAGAAGTGGTTACTCCTGTTAAGGGTATAGGTAATCCCCCTCAAATCTATCATAGATTGAGGTAACGTCAAATCAGGGATAAGGTTGATTAAGGGTAAATGGTGTTGAGATGATGGTAAGATGGTGGGGTAAGTTCAAGGAAGCGACGCATACGTTGAAATGTAGTAGTGCGACTGTGGTACATGATTTGAAGAGCAAACAAACAATTCATAGGCAAAGGTCGATAGTTTATCCAAACAAGGGTGATATAATCCTGGTATCCAAGGCATAGGAAGTAGCTCTAAGGGATATAACGGGTAAGGTACAGGAACATTTAGGCATGTTCGGCAGTACCAAATGGTTGGTTTGGTTGAGATAAATGTCACGGTCTCGGTCTAGGCAAAGTTGGTCGACTGATCAAGTCAAGTACCCTAATCATGCTAAAACACGAACAGGTGAGCTCGATTGAACAAAAGGTTACATGATGGGTGGATAAAATTGTAATTTGTTGGTTTTGGGTGAGGTATTTAATTGGTGCGGCCTTGGGTCGGGCCGATTGATTAGTGAGGGCCATGGGTCGGGCCTGATTGGTTGGTTGCGGCCTTGGGTCGGGCCAAATGGTTGGTTGCGGCCTTGGGTCGGGCCAAATGGTTGGTTGCGGCCTCGGGTCGGGCCTGATTGGTTGGTTGTGGCCTTGAGTCGGCCGATGGTTGGTTGCGGCCTTGGGTCGGGCCAAATGGTTGGTTGCAGCCTTGGGTCGGGCCAAATGGTTGGTTGCGGCCTTGGGTCGGGCCAAATGGTTGGTTGCGGCCTTGGGTCGGGCCTGGTTGGTTGGGTGCGGCCGTGAATGTGGCCAATGAAGTCAAAAAAGGCTATTTAGCAAAGGAGGGTATAGGCGATGTGGTGAGAAAGGGAGATTGGTGAATAAGGGTAGAAATTTTGGTAAAATAGGGATTAAACCGATATCGGTTAGCTATGACCGGTATCGGCTAGATGACCGATATCGGTTTTTAGGGCACAATATAACCGATATCGGTTATAGGTCAAAAACCTATAAAAAGAAAAATACGGCCTGTCATTGTCACATTGTCAATTTGAAAACCAAATTTAGTTGTCTGAGGTGTTTTAGTGATATTGTTGAGTTTGTCGGCTGAGGTGGCATTATTTGAGTGGAGAAGTGAGTGGTTGGTAGACCCCAGTGAGTAGGAGGTAGAATTTGATTGGTGGAGAACCCAGCTGAGGAGATTTGGAGCCATGGCACAGCCAGGAGGAGCAGGAGGTGCTGGACCAGCTGGACCACCACCACCTATCCCACCATGACGACGTGTAGTCGTACCGGTAGGCTCTGAGCTCTTACCTTTGTGAATTTAATGAGTTTAAGCTAGATGTGGGTTTTGGGTAGGAATCCAAGTTTTGAATAAAATAATGAATAAATTGAAGTTATTTGAAAAATGGAGTGGGTAGGTAGGTTAGTTAGGTCAAGGTGGCAGGGTGGGTAGGTTTTTAGGGTTTTTCAATGGGTAAAAGGGTAGAAATAGGAAAAAATGGGTTTTTGGGGGCCGCGTCGGGTTTGGCTCCGGCCGTGGACAGTGACCGATGTCGGTCACTAGGCGACCGCATCGGTCACGAAATTTTTAGGCAAAGTGGGTTGTGGGTAGACCGGCGTCGGTCGTATGTCGACCGGCGCCGGTGTATATCAAGTGCTATAGGGGACCGGTGCCGGTCAAGGGTGACCGGTACCGGTCATTAGTTAGGTTTATTTTTGTTTTGTTTCGTTGTTGGTGTTTGTGTTTTGTTGTTTGGTTGTTTGTGTTTTGTTGTTTGGTTGTTGTTTAGGGTGAAGAGGGAGGGGGTAGAGTTGATAGGAAAGGTGATTGGGATTGGGGGGGGAAATGGGGTGGTTGTGTGGTTGGTTCGGTTAGGATAGATTAAGTGTTGCGTATGAATTAGGAGGTGTTAAATTGGTAGGGGCATAGTTAGATGGCGAGAGTAGATCTGGGTGATTGGTAGGGTGTGAGATAAGGAAAGGGGATATCGTAGATGTTTTAGGGTAAGATAGGTGGGTGTAGATGTGTGTTATAGAGTCGGGGTGTGGTCGGGAGGGTAAAAGGGGGTATAGAGGGTTAAAGGAGTTGTTTTTGTAAAGGGTAGGTCTAATGAAGTGGGTTGTTTTTACAGGCACGTCAGTAGCTTACGATGTGGGATCGGATGCCCCCACTATTGAGATGGATGCGGCCACATGTGTCCGCAGCGCAGTGGGCCATTATGCATGAGGTGGGACTCGGCAGAGTCCAGCAGTATAGGGCTGTGGATAGGGACCACAGCCTTATGGTTGCCCTCATCGAGAGATGGGATCCGGTGACCAATGTTTTCCATCTCCCTACCGGAGAGATGACTATTACCCTAGAGGATGTATATCGCATCCTGAGACTGCCGATCGTAGGGGAGGCAGTATTCCAGGTAGATGCGGAGATGGCTATGGACAGTATCCTTCAGGTATTTGGGGATGTAGCCGCATTATTGACTTATCACAGCATGAGCATTGCCTATGGGGACATGTATCATGCCCACAGACATGAGACACGGCTTGCCGTGTTGATGATGATAGGTATCACCTGCTTCGCCCTCCCGGACTCAGAGGGAGGCCG
Source organism: Taxus wallichiana var. yunnanensis (assembly GCA_018340775.1). Lineage (NCBI taxonomy): Eukaryota > Viridiplantae > Streptophyta > Pinopsida > Cupressales > Taxaceae > Taxus > Taxus wallichiana. The sequence continues at coordinate 545,409,809 of CM031235.1, read as the reverse complement.
CTTCCCATGGGCTTTGATGGGAGTGCTGCACGAGATGGTAGAGGAGCATACGTGCTATGCCTAGGCACTAGTATATCTGGTGCAGCTATACAGAGAGCTGTGGGGTTATCGCCGGATGAGGTGATTTGGGATTTGCTCCACATTTTTGTTACACTGCTGGGCATATGAGCACATCATATGTATATGACCAGTAGGGCTGCCCCAGTAGCCAGGGCCACATGTTATCTATAGATATGGATTTCAGAGGTTGTTGGGGGTCATGGGCCAGCCACGAGCGGTGCTCGCAGGATGGGACGTAGCCTACTACCGACATATGTTAGAGGGCTTGACTACGCTGGACATTATATGGAGGCCCTACAGAGGCCATCAGCCCGAGGAGGAGCCCGAAGCACAGATGCGCTGGATCCAGTATACTTTCTGGATAGCAGGACGGAGGCCTGGAGAGCATGAGTGGATACCCCTAGAGAGGGTATGACGACAGTTGGGGCTACGACAGGATGAGCCGCCTCCCTTCCCTCAGTACCAGAGGGATGATGTAGAGGCCCCACTACCTACACCACAGCCCGTGGACCTAGATTGGGTAGCAGAGAGACCAGCGGATGATACAGTGGATGATGCTGGAGTGACAGGTACTTTTTTGGTTTGGTGGGCAGGTCAGAGAGCAGCTAGGATAGCACAGCCCACACAACCAGATTTGGCAGCTATTACAGCAGAAAGGGACCGCCTCCTAGGATAGGTGTAGTTATTACAAGGGCAGCTTGCTACTACATACAGCACTGATCGGGGGTATTACATGGGGCGATTGCTTGAGCACGAGCTCGAGCACGAGCTCGAGCACGGCCCAGCACCAAGACGGCCACGAGCACTAGACAGCCACCATAGTACTAGCACGAGCACCTACACATCCACGAGCACGAGCACAAGTATAGGTGCCACCCACAGCACTGAGGTGTATTGGCAGGGTAGGGGCCACTGCTATTAGGAGTCGGGGGACCAGCCCCAGCAGCCATGGTGGCATGGGCCCGCTATATGGAGGCGAGAGCGGAGGCCGGTATTATCAGGATGTCCTTGATGGTACCGGGGCTGACTATCAGCCATATGCGGTGCACCGAGCCGAGACCTCTCGGAGCCAGAGATCCAGGGGGTGCAGCCACAGCCGGTGGGTCGGTGACAGGGAGGAGGCGAGAGCCAGCACAGGGACCAGCAGGGAGAGGGGCTGAGGGTGGTGGGGAGAGCTGAGATATCCCTGAAGCAGAGAGGGGTTTTTGGATTTTGGATATAGACACCGGTCTGCGAACCGGTATGTATATAGAGGCCTGCGTGCCCACATATGATTCATTTATTCATTCTTGTTGTATATACCAGCCTGCGAGCTGAGTACAGGTTGTATAGTTGATACCGGCCTGCGAGCCAAGTATATTTTTGACATGAGAGACCGGCCTGCGAGCCGAGTCGAGATTGTGACAGTGATAGTAGCCTGCATGCCGGCTTTGTATTATTTTGAGATCACAGAGGCCCCATGCAGGGCAAGTTGTATATTTGAAATATTGATATATATAGAGATGATGATTTTGATCCAGATGGTGTGTATAAAATGTTTTATGTGTTTTGTCGATGGTTTTTGAAATTTAATGTGTATAGATGATGAGTTAGATCCAAATGGTGTATATACTGATGGGTTTGATGTAGATATTGAAATGTCGTACGTATTTTGTGTTGATGGTTGTTTTATTGTAGATAGATGATGTTGATGAAATTGTGATGATATATTGATGTGATTTTGATGACAAATATTGATAATGGTGTTGTTATGCAGGAAACAGAGGCGGGCGCCACAAAAATTTGTAAAAAATAAAGAAAAGGCCCAGGTTTAAGCAAAACGAGACATGTGACCGATATCGGTTACGTAACCGACGTCGGTAGATTAAGGACCGATATCGGTTAGGTAACCGATACCGGTTATTCCAAAACGAGCTTTTCTAAAAATAGAAAAGCTTGGGCAGCAACTTAAGTTCTTATTTTTAGAGTCATGCAACAAGTTAAATACGCAAATGTGATGTTGTTTGATGACTGATACAGGTAATTGCATGAAAGAATTGAGTGATAAGGAGGAAAGAGACAGGTAAAGTGAGTGTGGGCTGAGATTAAGAAGGTAGAAAGGCAAGTTATATTTGAAGAGGGTGATGAACATGGCTGGACGAGGAGAAACATCCAACAGGTAGGGACGAGAGGGAAGACAAGTTCCACCCCAAGTATTGCATCCCGAGAGGTAAACTGTTTGGTTGTATTTTAATTCTTGCATGTTTTGATGAATAGGCTGAGAAAAGGTAAGAGGGTAGAGATGAGAAAAAAAAGGTGATAGGCAAGGGTTTGGGATAGAGTGAGTGTTATGGGGTAGGTAAGCAGGGCACGGGCCAGGTGAGTACGAGAGGATTCCTCTAGATCGTGTGTGGTGACAATTTGGATTTGTTTAGGATATACCTATGGCTTATAGACCATACATGAGGATTGATGCCGAGGCAGCATTCTCACCTCCCCAGCCAACACCTCCGAAGGGGCGAGAGGAGATAACACGGTGATTGCGGGGTAATGGATGCGGGAAGCGACGAGAGGCCTATAGATTATGGTGGGTAGCAGAGCTGTGAGGTGTACGTGATCATCCTGACATAGTTGTGATTACAGCAGAGAGAGATCATCTGCAGGGTTTAGTTCATCAGCTCCAAACGTGGGTGAATGAGACAACGGGATTGTTAGCGGTTGCAGAGTCACGAGTGGAGAGACTAGAGGCAAGATTCCTCCACACGAGAGGACGTATTCGTATGTTACAGGAGATGTTGGCGGATCAGTGGGAGGAACCAATAGCAGTGGCACCTTTGAGGATGGAGAGGCCAAGTGAGTGGCATCGACGATCACGATCACCACCTGATTCGGGAGGAGGTGCAAGGGTCTAAGTGAATTTCATAAAAGTATAAGAATAAATAAGGATGCCGACCTGTGCGTCGATGATAGAGAAGATGTATTTGTTTAACATCGAAATAAAACTAAATATGTATGTTGATTTGAGTTATGATAATAATAAGAATGGTTGTGTTTTGACTGTTTTTTTTTTGAAAAAGGATAAAGATGAATGTGAGCGAATAGAAATACACAAATAGATTTATATATACCACACATGATAGGTTATGGTAGGGGATGGTCAAGCTAACCTTGGGAGACCCCATGTCTCCTAAGTGCTGCCTACATAGCCCATTGCACAAAGCAAGGAGGGGCCTCAGACCGATGTAGTTCTCCCTTAGGACCAGGGAGAGGTGAATTCAGGCAATTTGGTTGTGGTTAGGCAATTTTTGGTTGGTAAAAAATATTGATATTGGTAGGGTAATGTTATTGGTGTTAGTAAGGGATTGGCGATGTTGGTGTAGGTATAGGTGAAACGAAAGTTAGCTTACCCAAGTAGTAGGGAACCATGTCCTGATTAAGGTCAACACATAACCCTAGAGTCGAGTAAAAGAGGCAGAAGTGTCCCGTAGTTGAGAAGAGCTAAACAAACCACATATATTAACATAGGATGGGCTTGAATCCCTAGGTGCCTTGCATAGGCGAGAAGTCAATAGGTGAAAAGAGTCGTATTATCACAATATATCGGATATACGTCATGTCCCTTGAGTTTTGTTGTGTTGACGAATGGTGAGGTGAGGTGGCTGGTATAGCTGGGGTGCAGAGAACTTATTATAAGGTGATTATTCTGACGAAAGAGAACCAAACCTAAATAGACAAGTCCATGACTCAAAAGTGCTTTGGAATACTGCTTTTATTTTTCTGGATATAGACTGATTAATGCGGGAAGTCCATAGGGGATATGTATTTTGTTGTTCTTGAGGTCTTCACGAAGCTGATCAATACAAGAAGCTTCTGATAAAGGCTAACTTTGTATAGCTGTCCTTCAAGGGAGCAGTCTATTTATAGTAGCAGATGCAGTTTTTGTGTATAGTTGTCCTTCGGGGGAGCAATCTATTTATAATAGTAGAAGTGACTTTACACATAGCTATCCTTTGAGGGAGTAGTCTATGTATAACTTAGAGGTCTAGATGTCCGTTTGGCATGAAGCATCTAGTTTTGTAGGAAGTTTGACTCAAGAATATCCCATAAGTGTACAATTGAGAACATGTTATTTTGATACTTTTAAGTCATGGACGGACTAAAAGGGGAAGACATCTTTAAGAGGAGGTAATGACTAAACCACGTGAGCTTGATTCTATTTTGAGATGCATGGAACAAAAATGTATGAGGTAGTAAATGAGCTCAAGGGACGAGCGCAAGGTAGATAAGAAGTGATATAACACTAAATTCAACAGTAGAATGGTAGAAGATGCAAGGCATTAAGGGTTTGAGCTCGGAGTTTACCATTAAGTGAAGCTAAATGGTAAGTGCCTGATCCGTAACTATGAGTGATAATGTAGGGCCCAATCCAATTAGGAGCAAATTTTCCACGTTTGCTCTTTTCTAGTTTGGTTACATGCTGATTTTCTTTGAGGACAAGATCACCAACCTTAAAGGTATGCTCATGGAGTCACTTATCATAAGCATGCTTGATGTGTTTTTGATAGATTTGAAGGTGGTCAAGAGCTGTAAGACGATGCTCGTCAAGAAGCTCCAATTGGGCTAACCGCTCTTGGCGGAAATCATCATTGGTGAGAATATCCTGAAGAGATATTCTTAGGGAGGGTATTTGTATTTCGAGAGGCAAGACAACCTCGGTACCATATACCAAAGAGAATGGGGTGGCATTAGTGGAGGTGCAAATGCTAGTCCGATAAGCCCAAAGGGCAAAGGGGATGTGATCAGGCCAATTGCTTCTAGAATCGTTAACAACTTTCATGAGGATTTTGGTAAGGGTTTTATTAGAAGATTCAGCTTGACCATTTGCTTGTGGATAGTAAGGTGATGAGAAGCTAAGTTTGATACCAAACTTGTCGCAAAGGTCTTGTAACAACTTATTTTTGAAAGATTTGCCATTATCTATTATCAGGCGATGAGGAATGCCAAAATGACAGATAATGTGATGGTTAATGAATTCGACGGTTTTTTCTTTTTTGGTTGAAATGAGTGGAATGGATTCCACCCATTTAGTGTAATATTCGGTTGCTGTGATTATCCAACGGTGACGTTGCGAAGATGGTGGGTGAATCTCACCAATAAGGTCTAAACCCCATTGTGAGAAAGGCCAAAGATCTCGTGCGACCTGTAGCGGATGGCTAGGAGTATGTTGAAGGTTGGCATGTTATTGACACATAACACAATTCTTAACATATTTGTAGCAGTCGTTATTAAGAGTAGGCCAATAATAGCCTAGGCGAAGGATTCGTTTGGCCACGGCAAGGCCACTAAAATGTCCACCACAAATACCGTCGTGGACTTGTTGGATGGTATAGGTGACCTCCGCATCGGTTAGACATCGAAGGAGGATGCCATCAAAGCCATGTTTATAGAGGAGTCCCCCCATGATGACATAATGAGAAACACTTTTAAGAAAAGCTTGTTTTCTGTTACTAGTAAGGTTAGGTGGGAGAACAGAGGTTGTAAGATAGTCGTGAAATTGGTGATACCAGGTATCCTGCGAATTAGCAGACACATTATTTATCATACAAACATACCTGGGGCGGAGTAAGATGGGGCAAAGATTTGTTGGACTAAGATGAATATGTCAGAGTTATTTGGTGAGGTAGGAATTTGTGAGGCTAAGCAAGCCATAGTATCCGCAAATTTGTTAGTGGAGCGGGGAATGGTTTGGATAGAATAATGAGTAAATAACGTCAAAAGTGAATCCACGTAATGTTTGTACTTTTGAAGTTCCTCATTTTTACATTGGTAGATGCCCATAACTTGATTAACTACCAGTTGGGAGTCACTGAAAATGTTAATAGACTTGACACCTAAGTGTAACGCAACCTGGAGACCCAAAACAAGGGCCTCGTATTCTGCTGTATTATTAGTACAGGGGAAATTGAGCCGGAATGAAAGAGGCATAGGCTCAGCATTAAGAGGAATGAGAACAACGCTAGCTCCACTGCCATCGTTGGCATTTGGATCCATCGAAGAAGAGGGTCATTGGATACGACTCCTCACTGAGTGAAAGAGTGGCAATGAGTTCGTCGGGGAAATTAAAATTGGTAAATTGCTCCCCAGGTAAAGGGGCTTCCACGAGTTGGTCTACGATAGTTTGTCCTTTGATTGACTTCTAGTGTACAAATTCAAGGTCGAGGTTAGCGAGGAGCATAAGCCATCGGGCGATGCGTTGGTTTAGATGAGGTTTGGCGTACATATAATGAATGGGGTCCGCATTGGTGATGACAAAAGTTTTGTGATTCAGGAGGTAGTGTCGGAGTTTGGTGGCTACGAATGATAGGGCTAGGCACAACTTTTCTACATGTGTATACCTAGTCTCGTAATCCACGAGAGTACGACTTATGTAATAAATGGCTTGTTCTCGATGCTCAGAGTCACGATGTGTGAGCATGGCTCCTACAACATGGTCGTTGGTTGGCGAAAGGTAAAGATAAAAAGGGCAATCGTCTTGAGGTGGGATAAGCACGGGTGGTTGCAAGAGATAGGCTTTAAGAGCCTCAAAGGTTTGGTGGCACTCTTCACTCCATTGAAAGAAAATTTCCTTTTTAAGGAGATGATGGAAAGGTTGACATCGATCCGAGAGTTGGGAGATGAAATGCCAGATAGATTGGAGCTTACCTTGCCAACTATGTAACTGTTTGAGGTTAGTACATGGGGGCATTTCTAGGATAGCTTTGACTTTAGCTGGATCGACCTCGATGCCATGCAAAGAGACAATAAAACCAAGAAGTTTTCCCGAAAGGACACCAAAGACACATTTCTTTGGTTGAAGGTGAACACAATATTGTAACAGCGATCGAAAATAATGGTTAAAACATCGAGATGTTCACTGCGATGTTTAGATTTTCCAAGAAGATCATCGACATAATCCTCAAGGATAGTGTGCATAATGTCATGAAATATGTAAGTCATAGCCCGCTGGTAGGTCGCACCAGCATTCTTAAGGCCAAATGGCATGACACGATAATAGAAGGTTCCCCAAGGAGTTATGAAGGCAGTTTTATGTTGATCGGCCGAGGCTACCAAAATTTGATTGTATCCCGAGAAGCCATCCATGAGAGAAAGCATCTCATGGCCCACGGTGAGATCAACAAGTTGATCAATACTTGGGGGGAAGTCATCCTTCGGGCAAGTGAGGTTAAGGTCCGGAAATCCGTACATATCGAAGTCCCCCGTTGCATAAGTAATAGGTACGATGTTAGAGATCCATTGAGGATAGTCAATAGGTAAGATGAAGGAAATAGAAAGGAGTCATTAAAGCTCTTCTTTGACCAAGAGGGCAATGCGTGGATGCATTTTTCTCGGTTTCTACTTAGCTGCGGTTTGCATCATCGGTTTTAGGGTAATGTTATGGACAACAATGTTAGGATCAATTCTGGCATGTCAGCATAGGACCAAGTGAAAGCTTGGTTGCGGGCACGGAGGAAGGTAGTGAAGGCAGTTTGTTCTGATGCGGTAAGAGATTGTCGATCTTCACAATGTGAGGATCGTCCTTGGTGTGAATGTTGATTTCTATAGTTGACTCATTCAACATGGTTTGAGTATCAGATGGCAAGGCGCGTTGAATATAAGAGTCATCTGCACCAAGGTAAGTGAGGATGGAGTTGTCATCCTGGCACTCAACAACATTAATTGAAGGCGAGTCCTCTTCGATCATGTCTAGATACAGAAGGGGAAGAGAAGATGGGTCTTCATTATCATGTTGATAAGTGAGAGGACCCAAGAAGATAGCGTTTATGAAAAAAAAAAGTTAGGAGGGATAGATTCAGGGTTTATCGACTCTGTGGGTGACGATGGCAAAATGGGTGATGATGGTTTGGAAGGGGTGACTTCGTCGTCTTCCTGGATACAACGGATATGTGATGTTTTCAGTGTAGGGGGTTCAGAGAATCCAAGACCACGACGATCTTTGTGTTTGCGTGTAGTAATGGGAATGATTGTATGTCGGCCTTGTTCATAAAGACCAAAACCAAAACCTTTCCAAGCACAGCGAGTCAAGAAGGTGAGGGCAAAACGATGATTTGTCAGGTATTGAAAATCAGATTGGAAGGGAACCACACCAAGGGGAGGTTCAGGGGTAACAGAGGATGTGTCGACACCCCCATACGTTAGGTTGGTGCGGTAATTAGGTGGTCCATAGGAGATTACCTCCCCCACATGACGGTCGTAGGTAGGATGCGCATGTAACTATCCGTACTCCTGTGGGGTATGGAAAGAGCTAACGTTATATAGGTGATACTCCCCAGTGTGAGGCATTGAAAAACATCTACTAAAGGGTCTGAGGTTGGGATGTTGTCCGCGGGAAAGGAAGTGGTATTTGTGATAGCGGTCTCATTGGTTGAAGGTGTAGGTGTCATTGAGGTGGATGGTTGAGGTGTGGTTAAAGTGGATGGTTGGGTTGGATGAATGGGTGTCTTGAGTGGTACAAGCACATCATTGGGGCGGTATAACATATTGCAGGTTTTGAAGGGGGGAGGGTCAGCTTTTATGGTATAGGACTTCCCCTTGTACTCAAATTTTATGCATCTATGTAAGGTGGAGGGAACACATCCCATAGCCCGGATCCAAGGGCGGCCTAACAACATGTTGTATTGGAATTCTCCCTCAAGGACATAGAAGAGTTCGGGTAAGTACGTGGCCCTATCACGAATGTTAAGGATCATAGTGCCTAAGGTAGAAGTAATAGCATCGTTGAATGAACGCAGCATGGTGGGGTTGGCACACATGTAGCTAGAGGGGATATTAATTTGTTGGAAGGATTTAGAAGATATGATGTTTAGGCTAGTTCCCTCGTCAATCATAACACGGCGTACGTGGATGTCTCGAACGTAAGCTGAGATGAAAAGAGTGGGGTCAGGATCTTCTGCACCAAAGTCAACAATTTCGTCTTTGGAGAAACTGACAACAACGGTTTGCTGTACAGGGACAAAAGTGGTAGATTGTTTGGTGAGAGAGGCAACATGGTTGGGTGTTAAGATGGAGGTAATGGGCAAGGTTTCATTAGGTAAGACCTCTATACCTTGAAGGATTTCAATGAGAGCTTGTCGATGAGATTCAGAGGCCTGAATGAGATCATACAGTGTCATTTTTACAGGTGATTGGTGAAGTTGTTTGATCATGGTTCGGTGGGAAAATCCATTAGAGATGGGGTAGGCAGGTCCACGAATAACCACTTTAGGTGATGGTGTGATCGGGATGGTGGATGGAGAAAGAGAGGCCACAGGTGTGCTTTCTTTAGCTTTCCCATTGTTTTTCTACCCTCGAGTAGCAACACTAATCATATTGATCTCGTGAACATGAGAGGAGGAAGACGGTAGGGATAAGTCATGGTCTTCGAGAGGTGGGGTTGTAATAATGATAGATCTTGGTGAGGAGGGGACAGGTGGTATAGGAGAGGGGATTGAAGCTAAAGGTTTCTCCCTTCGTAAATTGTCTTTCTTAACCTTTTTATCCGAGAGAGGTGACTGACGAAGTATGGCTTTCAATGCTTTGCATCCCTCTACATCATGTCCTGGTGTGCGGTGGTAAGCGTATATTTTAGACTCATCATAACCTATAGGTCGAGGTTTAGATGGATCATAGGGTCTAAGTGGGGGTAGGGAAATGGTCGCATTCTCCACCAACATCGCAAGGATTTTGGCGTAAGACCCTTTGAGCGGGTCAAAGTCAGAGGAAAATGAGGCTATTGACTGGGTAGGTTTCGGTAATGACTGGGTATGGTTGATTTGTATGGGTGGTAGCTTAGCCAAGGGGTTTTGATAATTGGATTTAACTAAACATGACCTCTTCGGTGTAGAAGTTATGTTTAGCTGGTCAGATGACGTGGTAGCAACAAACAACCATGGAGAAAGAGGAGTGACAGTAAACAAATCCTTTGATGATGGAGTTTGTTTAGAGTTGATAGGTGGACAGGATACTTGGGGTGACGGTGTTGATATACCCTTGGATCTTTGTATGGGTGCGGAAGGTGTAGGTCGTTTTAAAGAAAACACAGGAGGTATGATGTATTGATGCAAGGTGGAGGGATGAGGTCCCAATATAGAAGGTAGGTGTGACGGTGATGGTTTTAGTTGTGATAGAGACATAGGTTGGACTTGAGGAGATTGGGTCTATCTCCTAAGTGGATGGACGGCTTTACTTTTGGATAAATCTAACCGTTTAGGTGGGTGTGTTAGACTGGGTATTGGTGAGGTCCCAAGTGTAGGGGAAGGTTTGGTTAGGTCAATAGAGGTGGATGAGGTATTTGGTAGAGATGAGGGGGGTGAAGATGAGGACATAGGCATTTTAAGCTTTTGTAAACACTTCGGGTATATGGTAGAGGCATCTGGATCGGTCATCTGCATTTGAGTAGAATATGGTGTACTCAAACGTTCCCATAGGACTCGTCTATCTTCTGAGGGGTGACAATCCTCACGTGTGAATAGGAACTTTTGTATGGAAGAAAGGTGGGTTGTGATTCCGGTCCACTGTGGGTGTGATACAAGGGGTAAACGAGGCACTGTATCAATGGGTGTTAAGAGGTCAACCGGTCGCTGAAAATATTTAGGCGATGAAGAACTAATAGGTAGGAGGGCATGTTTGAGAGGATCCATCATGATTAAAGAATTTGGTGATGTCGGTTCGAGGGGTTTCTCATCTAAGGATGATGAAAAAAGTGGCGAGTCTTCCTCTTGTACAGCAAGAGTGGTAGAAGGAGATGTTTGGGAAATAGATAAGCTAGATAACATCTGCTCACAGTCTTGCAGAGATGTGGTGTAAGAAGGCTCCTCTGTGAGAAGAGAACTCTGGGCGGTTAATTCCTTTATGGGTAAAGGAACGGCAAGGATTTCGTCTTGTCTTGATGGTGGTGAAGGGGGTTTGGGTTCCTGCGTTAGTGAAGAGGCTTGATTCAGAATTTTCTCGATAGAGGCTTTTGGCTGGGAGTCGAAGACTGCATGAATTTCATGAACACTCTCCTCGGCTAAGATATCTTGGTTTATGTTACTGTTAGATGAGTGGTTCGGGAATGGTTTGTTGAAGATTTTCAAATTTCGGTTAGCAGGGGCATTAGGATTATCGAGGGCTATATCCCCTGCATCAACCATTTCTTGCACTATGTTTTTCAACATCTTGTAGTTTTCATGATTGTGTCCCTTCACATGGTGGAATTCTAGATGTCATTTTATTTGTACCAAGAAGGTATAGCATGGGTGGAATCAAACCCGAGTGAGGTTTAACAGGAGGTAAGGTAATAGCTCCTGCCTTGAGCAATTTTTCCAATATCACACCATAAGTTTCTCCCAAGGGAGTGTAATTGATGGGCTCGGATTTATACTTACAGGTGGTTTTTGGCGGGGTATTAGACGGTGCTTGGGATTTGACCATCACCGCATGGACAACTCCTTTTGATTTCAAAGCATTCGATGCATGAGAATTGGTGGTGTTAGGTTTGTTGGTGGAGTCTTGGGTTCGGAAAAAGGGGTTTTTGTTGCGCAACCGCAATTTCTCTTCCTCTAAGGCTTGAATCTCTAATTTTTGAGCCATAGTAAAGGCCTCATCAAATGTGCGGAAAGTTTGAATTTGGAGGGTAGGAGAAATGTGCTTAGCGCATGCCCGTGTAAAGAGTTTGATAAGTTCAGCCTGAGGCAAGGCATAAGTAAGTTGGTTGATAAGGCCCCGCCATCATCCAACAAAATCTGCGATAGATTTGTCTTCAAATTGTCGGATGGCATAGAGGTCGGTGATAGATACTTTCTTAGCAATGTTAATGGAGAAATGATTCAAGAAATATTGGGCTAATTGGTTAAAAGAGAAGATTGAGTCTTTGGGTTAAAGCACTGTACCACTCCAAGGCGGGTCCTGATAAGGACATGGGAAAGGTGTGGAGTAGTAAGGCATCATCATGAGAAATCAAATAGTAGGCATGTCTAAATGATCGAAAATGTTGTTGAGGATCCTCCTTACTATTAAAACGAGTGAATTTTGGTAATTCACATTAAGGAGGATATGAATGAAGGAGGACAAAAGGATGAATAGGCTCCTGAAAAACTTGCTCGTATGTCAGGGTGTTACGGCTTCCTAAAATAGAAGCCTCCAGATTTTGCATTTTGTCCATCATTTGTTTGATTAAATCAGTGGTTGGATGAGATGATGGTGCGGTTGCCGTAAACGGAGGGGGATTGGGCCAAGGGCCACCACTAGACAACGGTGGGGTTAAATGTTGATAAGGTATTGAGGATGAATATGTTGAGGCGACCGAATAGGGATGTCCTATATAAGATGTTGAAGTCACCGGATACATGTGTGGAAATGAAAAGGTGGGTGGAGCTTGAGAAGGAAATCTTGTGTGGATAGGTGACAGAGAGCAAGTTATGAAAGAATCAGTCTACGAGAGAGACGAGGTAGGAGCAGTCGGTGGTAATGATATATGGGGCCCTAGATTAACAAAAGGAAAGCCAATCTGTGTCGTAAGAACCTCTGAAGCCACTGAGTTGGGTGACGGGGCTAAGGATGAAGAAGGCAAGGTAGAATTATCAGGTGGAGAAGGAGCTAAGTGAGCGGCTATACTAATAGGCATACCAACAAGGAGTTGACCATTGGGTGTATGGTCAGGGGCATGAGACAAATAGTATTGTACAGTGCTAGGATTAGCGTCCAAAAATTTCACAAATTCCTTATCTCCTATAGGGATTTTGGGAACCTCGCTGGTGTCTGTAGGATTCCCCACAGGATGTGAAGGGGGTGATTCAGGCAAAGGCACGGAGCAGGCATGTGAAACCATGGCTGCAGCTTGTTTCCAAGTGATAACAACCATGGACAAGAGTACACAACAAGGATGTAATCTATCAGGAATAGAAGCAACAACAAAGTGTTGGAATTGGTGGGTTGCTGGTTTTGGGAACTGTGAAAAGACGATGGCGATATCGATCGAGATAACCGATGTCGGTCGGAAGTGTGCTTGGCGTCGGTAAGTTAACCGATGTCGGTATAATAGGACCGGTGTAAGAAGCTGTAGGAAGTTGCTGATTTGGGGTTAACAGTGCTTAGTATGCCTACCAAACTGTTCTGAAGTGATCACAGAAAATAGTGTATGACAGAGAAACAGAACAAAAAACAAGCAAGATGCACAAGCAAATTAACAGACTAAACCTAGGATTAGTTTTAATCACTTTGGGCTTATGCCTTAGACGCAAGATGATGTCAATCCTAAATAGAAGACTTAGGGGAAATGTCAAGTTTGTTTTGGCTTATAAAGTTACCTCAATCGGGCGGAGGAATACCACGGAAAAGGGGGGATGTTTGAGCTGTTGTGTTAATTATGATGTGATTCGGTATGTGTTGTGCAGTGAAAGTAAGATTAATTTCTTGTCAATACCATGGATATCACCCCCACGTGTACGACCTGTTACTTAATCTATGTTCACTAGAATTGAAAACGGCAAGCAAGAATGTGATGCACGTGTTTTAAACCCAAATCGAAAATGATATTTGATGAAGCAAAGAAGATGACTTTCACTAATGCAAAGATGTGAAAGCAAGAAAAATTCTTTTACCAAATAACAAAATATCTTGTGAATATTTTAGAAGAAGAAAATAGCAAGTGTGCTCCCTATATGAAAGCAAGCAAGAAAGAAAGAAACCCAAAATGGGTCCCACCAGGGGTGCCAAAATGTTTCACACAGAATGCTTCCGTTCCTGGAATAGAGTTGCTTCTATCCTTTCATTCCTTTGAGAAACAGATAAGGGTTAGGGCTAGGAGGAATACCTATTGAATGTTGAGAGGGTGTGCACATACCGTAGAGAGAGATCAGGTCGATTGTGAAGAACTCCTTTTTGTCTAGGAAGGACTACCTGCAAGTAAGAATACAAGACCACCAGATTCTAATTAGACAATAAATGAGGGAACTGCCTTGGGCCTAGGAAATATTAGACTTCCTTTCGAAGGTGGTCAGTTCCCCTGCTAATATGAATTAACACAAATTATTGCAAAATTACAATTTAATTACCTTGTTAAAACAATAGAGGAAAGGGCTCGTTTTGGTTTTGAATCACGTGACGATCTTTGGTCTTGTCATCATACTGGTTTCGATAACCGATATCGGTAGGGGCAGTGGTTTAGGGGATTTTAGTGAAGGTTGGCTATAAGGTGGCTATAAGGTGGCTATGGTGTTTATAAGGCTGGTAAATGATTGGGGATAGGTAATGGGGTGATGGAGAAGACTCAGAGAGTATGGGGGCTGTTCTTGGGGGCAATGTAGGGGTAGAGGAATGATAGTTAGATGGAGGGTGTTACTGGGTAGTAGATCTAGGAATAGACTTAATATTGCTATGATTTAGAAGTCCAAGAAATGTTATTAAAATAACATACAAGATGCTACTTACTAATTCCTGATGGAGATATCAGGTCTAAAGACTATGATAACGAAGGCAGGGCTAAGGTAGGATGATCGGACAATCAAATTGATTTTGGTGCAGGTGAGGAGTAATTAGTCATGGGTGTGGATGTAGACCAAATTATAGGTCTTAATTAGGTTAGTTTAGGGTTAGGACTAGGTCATGATGAGGTGGCAAAATGAGGTGGTAGGTTTGGAGATGTGGATTTATTAATTATAAGGTAATTAATAAATAATTGTGTAAGGTTTAGGTGATGAGGCTAGGTTGCGAAATGAGATGCGGGGCACGGGGGGTCGTAAGACACAAATTTGGTGTCTACACTATCATATGATGAAATCCAGGTAGATCCAGAAAAAATATAAGCGATTACAAACCTCCCAACACCTAAAAAATAGAAGGATGTAAGGAGATTCTTGGGCCATTCTGGGTATTAATGAAGATTCATTCAATATTTCAATAGAATTGTAGGACCATTAATTATTTTATTGGGAAAGGATGTTGCATTTGTATGGACAAAGAAATGTGAAACTTCATTTCAAACTTTGAAGAAAATGTTAACTTTTGCACCTGTTCTAAGAAGACCAGATTGGAGTTGTTTTAGGACATAAATATGTGATACTCAATTATGCAATCTATTATGTCAGTAAGAACATGTAACACACTAATCTTAACTATATGGTCATTAATAATGATTTTTGGTAGTTCTATACGCCATCAAAAAGTTCGGGAACTATATCATGGGATATCCAAGTATTTATCCACACAAACCATGTTGCCATTAAATATTTGATTAACAAACCAATTGTAAGTAGCATGATAATCAGATAGTTATTGCCTTTACAAGAGTTTGATGTAACAATTGTGGATAAGCCTAGGAAATACAATGTTGTAGAAAAATTTCTCTCAAGAATGGAGAATAATAATGAAGAAGCAATAACAAATGACTCTTTTCTAGATGAACACTTGTTTTCCATTTCCACCAAGACACCCTGGTATTATGATATAGCCAACTATTTGGTTTTAGGTAGGACACCTCCACACTATCTATATTTTGAAAAGAAATATATTGCTAAGATAAGTGTTGATTTTTATTAGATAGTTGGTTTCTATTCCACATAGGGCAAGATAATGATTTTAGAATATGTATAGATGATGAGAAAATTTATGATATCTTCAAAGCCTGCCATAGTTAGCCACGTGGAGGAAACTTTGCTACAAAAAAACAACACAAAAATTATTAACAATAGGGTATTATTGGCCTACACTACACAAGGATGTAACATTGTATGCAAGAATATGTGATAAGTGTCAAAGAATGGGAAAGCCTACCAAATTAGATGAAATGTCATTGTAGCCTCAACTAGTATTGCAACCATTTGAAAAATAGGGATTGGAATTTATTGGTCCCATAGATCCTAAGTCTCAATAAAAAGAGTACATTCTGGTATGCACAAACTACCTCACCAAATGGACAAAAGTAAAAGCATTACCAAATCAAAAGAGTGAAAGAGTTGTAAAATTCCTATATGACCATATCTTTACAAGATATGGAGTGCCAAGAGATATTGTCACATATCAAGGTACCCACTTCACTATTGAATTTATTGCTGATTTAGCTACAAAATATGAAAACAAGCATAGGAAGTCCACACCTTATCATCCACAATCCAATGGCTAAGCTAAAGTAACAAATAGAGAAATTGAGGCCATCTTGAAAAATACTATTGACTACGAGAGAAGAGATTGGATAGAGAGAATTCTAGGGAAATTTTGGCATTCAATACCACATGGAAAATATCAACTAGATTCATACCTTTTGAGGTACTATATGGTAATATTTTTGTTCTTCATATTGAGTTTGATCACAAAACATTAAGAACTACATTAGATTGGACATAGATTTGTATGAATCTCAGAGGCGAGAGGATTCTTCAATTGAATGAGTTAGATGAAATGAGGAGGCAAGATACTCATAATAAAAGGTGGTATAAAAACAAAGGATCAAGTGGCATGACAGGTTCATCATAAAAAGTGATTTCAAGAAGGCGATTGGGCACTTCTCTTTGACTCCAAATACAAGGACCACATGGGAAAACTTAGGACAAGGTGGCTAGGTCCATATGAGGTTGAGAAGATATTTCCTAATGGAGATGTAAAACTCACCACCATTGATCCTATGAGATTCAAACTAATGGTGAATGGTCATAGATTTAGGTTATACAAACATGAAACTAATAAGAATGCCTTTATCCTATAGTTTAGAGAGGGCCAAAGCAGGATGGAAATGAGAACATCATAATTGAGGACAAAAGTTGAACCTACTGGTTCATCTTCTAAAATTTTGAGGAATGATATCTTCAGTGGCCTTGGTATATCCAACTTTCTAGATACCCCAAGGAGGAATAAAATTGATGTGATCAACCTTCATGGTGATCAACACCACTCACTAACATGTTTTATTTTATTAGCATTTATGTTTTGTAGGATTTGGAGTATTTATAGCAAGGAGTGCATAATATCTTATAAAAGGAGGTGGTGCAAAGACTAGAACATCCACTTACAACAACATGCAGCCAAATCCTTGGTTTGATTTCATTTTTTATAGAACTTGATTGTATGAAGAATCAAGAGCCTAACTAAGTGAGCACAAAGAGATGAAGATAGTTAGCACCAAAAAATTCAATCTTCCCTCTCTGGGAATTAATTGAATTCATTATGGAGCTTATTCTATACAACAACACATGTAGCAATAGGGCCTACAACAACACTACTTGGAGCCAAATAGTACCTCAACATACAACCTCATGCATGTATCCAAGGGCATGAACTACAACAAGGAACATGTCACAATCATTTGACGTATATCTTGAGTTAAGTGCACTCGATTTCCTTTAATAAAGTAGCACTAGAATAATTATATTTAATTAATATATGTGCCAAGTTGTCAATAAAATTTACTAACCATAATGTTCCGCCACCTCCTATAATGTGACCTGTCTCCCATGTCACCCCATGATATCAAAAAACCTCACTTCACATGCAGATATCTTTCAATTAAAATTAATTCCCACTTTTCAAGATGCGTGAAAAATTGATCGCAAATTTAAAAAAGGTGAACACTTGATTTCTTCCATTCATTTGAATAGTTCATAATCATTTCCATTCACAACTTCAGAATCAACCACAAATTCTATAGTACTTTCACAATAGTGGTTGTATGGATTACATCAATAAATTCCAATCTTTCAATGATTCTATGGTCAAAAAATTCACCACCACCTTTAGGGATGGGCAAGAAATAGTAAAGGGTTTGCAAGTTAAGGTTGATGATGAAATATTGGCTGCAGTCACTAGACTACCAAGTAGAAGGTGAAATGTTTCCTACAAAATCCAACCCAGAGGAAGCTCGAGTAGAGTTTAGAGATAAGGATGAAATAGTTTTGATAGATAGACAAGGTACTATATGAACTTCTTTAAAACCCTTTTGGGTAGATGTGTCAAATTATATCATAAAATATTTTACCTGTGAGGGTTAGTATTCACGGTTAAACATTATCCATTTTAAACTACTAAATCATTTGAAGAATGGTAGAAATGTGAATGTACCAAATTTATTGCATGAGAGCTTGAAGAAGATTCATAGGGAATAACGAATGGGAAGGTATTCCTTGTCTCATCATTTCCTTATCACTTTTGTTCTCAAATTTGCATTAGTGCTGGACATCCTACAATAAACTAGGGATAATTTTCTCAATAAAAACATATTAATGATCTATATAAAAATGATAAGAAAAAGAGAAGAGGCTCAGCTAGTTCTTCTATTCCTCCACCTAAAGCCTTGGATTTAACCTTAATTTATTCAGAAACCGACACTCCTTCAGAATCTTCCATACTTGAAGAAACACCCATCCATGAAAAAATTCCATCTCCAAAACAAGGTCCTAGACCAATCTCTCTGACAGGGTTCTAGTTGTTGAAGCATTGCTAAATATATCAACACCAGAGTCCTCTTCCTCCAAAGGTAAATGGAAATCCTCAACTAAAGTCTTTGAGCCATCCAAGAGGTCAAACATGCTTAATACTAAAAATACCAAAACCTCAAGGCCTAGTAGAAACATTCAATTTTTTTGGACAAAGTGATGAAGAAGGACTAGAAAAGAAGGAGGAAGCTATTCTAATGGAAGTTGAGTAGGAAGTCCATATAAACATAGATGAATAAATAGTCATGGAGGAATAAACCAAGGAAGTAGAAAAGAAAAAGGAGGAAGAGTTAGGTGAACAACCTACTAATGAGTTCCCTACTGAACCAATTGAGGTTCAAATAGAAGTTCATTCATGCTGGGGAAACCACATATAACATGAAGAAGAAGTTTAATTGAGGAAATTGAGGATGTAATCAATGGTCATAAGAGCCCTGATGAAGTAGAGGTTGTTCATGCACAACATGAAGAGGATGTAGTAACTAAGAATTTGAGGAAGTAACCACTGTGACTATAGATAATGAAGAACAACCTAAGGAAGTGACAGCAACAATGTACATGAAACATAGACCAATGCCATGGATACTAAAGAAATTTTTCCACTTGATATAGAAGATACAATTGAACACATTGTCCAAACCTTTGAATTAAAACTTGTTGATGAATCTATTGAGATAATGCACATAGATAGTCCTCCAGTTGCCCCAAATATAGCTCATGTAATCTCGAGAACTGTTGTTATCAATATTTCCCTCCAATTTTTTTTTGATCAAATGCAACCTTGCATGGGAGGAAATTGAGAGGTTGGTTCGATCATGTGAGGTCACGTTTCAAATCCAAATATCAGGTTGTAGGTAGGCTCAAAAATGGAAATGTAAGGTTGAAAAAATAATGGCAAGGAACATCGAAGGAGATCAGATTTTAAGTGGAAGAATGGAGAAAGGATCAAAGTTTTGGACTTTACATTTTCAGAATTTCAGAGACAAGGTGGGAAAATTTATGAAAAAAGCTCGAAATCTAAAATTTCAAAAGTTTGAAATTTCAAAATTTTGGGTTTTAGGGTTTTTGAGAAAGAGAATGGCGATCAGGAAAATAGTGAGTGAAAATATTGAAATCTGAAATTTGAAAGTCTGAAATTTTGGACTTTCGGGTTTCAGAGTTTCAGATATTTTGGTGGGTGTAATCAGATGAACATTAAAAAAATTCCAAAACCAAAATGTTCGAAATCCTGAAAGTCTGAAATTTCATACTTTCGGGTTTTAGAGTTTTAGATATGTAGAATTTAGAGTTTCAGAGTCTACGGTAGAAAAATAGGAAAGGTGACCAAAAATATCTGAAATCCTAAAATTTTGAAACCTGAAAGGTTTCATATTTTGAAAATTCAAACTTGGTTTGAGGTCAGCATGGCAACATTTTCAGGGTTTTTTATTTTTGGGTTTCAAGGTTTTGGAACTCTCAAGTGCTTAATCAGATGAACAGTGAAAAAAGTCTGAAACCAAAAAGTTCTAAAATTTTGAAAGTTCAGACTTTCAGGTTTTGGAAATTCACGTTTCAGATTTTCAGAACTCTCGGGGTGATTTGAAGGATGAACAATAACCTGACTTCGAAAACCAAAATGTCCAAAAGTCTGAATTTTGGGATTTTAGAGGTTGTATGCATTTCGGACTCTGAAAGGGAAGATCAAGAACTCACATTTTTGTAGAATGACCCCCGTAGAACTTGGATGACCATAAATTTTGACTGGGATCTTGGATTTACACAAGAAAGGAATTTATGTAAAGCTTATAGTATCCTCTATGCAACTACAAATGGTTATCTTAATTTGAGTAGGAATAAGTTCTTCAAAATGAAAAATACAATTCACCATTGTAGAGTGTATCCTAAGTTTCTCACCTACCACAATAATGAAGGTATGCGTTTCCTTTCTTGCCCAAAAAGTAATAGTACATGGAGGCATGGGTTTTGCAGTAGAACCCATCATTGTTACTGAGTGAATTCAATGCATTCTATGGTGGTTGAAGCAAGATTCAAATTCTTCTCTCTTTCCTCTCTCATTCTTCCTATATGTTGTAAGGAGGGAATTTTTCAAAAGGTTGGACAATTTGGATTTACACCCTCCCTTCTTCTCTTTTCTATAAGTGAATTTGTGGAGTTCAAACCTCCCATCTAAAATGAAAATGCAATCTTTCCTCTTGGCCATTGTAATGCACTGTATCATCTTTGGAGAAATAATAAAAGTTTTTGGATGATTTTCAACCCTCTCTTATGTTCATTGCATCTCCCTGATCTCTCATTACAATCCTGGTTATTTGTGCATGGTGGTTGTATTACATTTTTATGGTTCGTGTTTAATGGAAAAACATGTGTTCAACATTCCTTCCGTGCATCACCTTTGTTAGTTTAGGTTTAATTTCTTGTAATCTTCCTAACCCTGTCTCCTTGGCAAGTAGAGTAGTTTTAAGAGTAGATCCTCTACAATTTAAGTGTGTGTATTAGAATAGAGGAATAGGAATTGACCTTCATCCAGAGAGATTTCTTGATTACAAAGTCCCACATTTTGGGACAATCTCCATGTAATGCAATCACAGCTTTGATAGTTTCAACCCATTGAGTTGCAGAAATTTAGGGGTGATGTGATTACGCATCAACACCGTGTCTCCACAAATTCCACCACCCAAATTACAGCCACAAGTTGTCATACAAGAAGATTTTAGATATCCTCCTAGGCCATAATTTTGAAATATAACAACCCAAACCAATTCAGAATATTGGGTGTAGAAGTTTGAGAATTATTGTAAAAAGCTACAAAGAAGGTGGGAAAGGGAAAAGGAAGAGTTACTCTTCCAACACCAACAAGATCTAGAGGAAAAGATAGACAACTAAGGGCTAAGGACAATGAGATTGCAAGGCTTAAAAAGAAACAAGAAGCTATAGTTTAGGTAACAAATGAAATATTCAAATGTAGACCACCATAAAATATTTATGTTGTCTTTTTAAAGGAAAAATGTTGTAATTGAAATACACTTGTATCAACAATGATATACCATTTGATATCAGTGGAGCAAAGCCTTTCTTCAGAATATATTTGAAAATACCTCATGAGATCTAGTTACTTCTTTGTGAACTGTATATGTTAAATTATGCTTTATAATATGACATAGAATCTATCCCTAAACTCTACATTGGGGATGTAAAAGTTCGAACCTTTGTGTTCTTACTTCCAAAATGAGTTATACAAGAAAAAAAATGGTAGAGTATAGACAATTGTGTAAATAAAAACCATTGATGATCAAAGAAAAGGTAGGTAATATCAAGGAAATGATTAAAGAGTATGGTAAGTTTATGAAAGAGAATAAAATAAAATAAAGGGTATACAGGATGAGAGAAATCCATGATGAAGTTAGAGATCAAATTAGGTTTAACGACGTAGAAATAGTGTAGGCATACAAAATAAGATGGGAAGAAATATCACTAAAGCTAAGGAGAAAAGAAATTCAATTCCTATCAAAACATTATCCCAACTCTCGATAGAATAAATCCATATATTGAGGTACCAAGGGGATGTGGAAAAACTTGGTTCCCTATTAAATATTATCTGCCAATTTTCCACTACCCAATACCTCACTGTTTTGGAGAAAAAGAACTAAATGAGGAACTACATGAAAGGGTAATGGAAAAATTCAGAAAGAATTTGGGTTATTTCTTCAATGAACTAGAAGGAACATCCATGCCCACTAACTTCGGTGGTATGCGATATCATATAGGTGGATTCAAAGAAAGCAAAAAATAGGAAATGGGATCTTAAATGGGGACATTCAAGAAACTAGTTCAGGGGTGTGATGAGACCCTTTAATTACTATTTTAATTATCTCATCTATTGTATATTTTCTATACCCTTTCCCTATTTATCCCTGTTATCATGTCAAACATTTCCAATTGAAATTAAACTTATGGAACTTATATAAATTAATTTAGCTATTACAAAGTTATTCTATTTCATGGATTTTTAATGTGCATGTTAATCTCTTTGATACAATGAAATGATGAATTCCATACTTGTTTGCATGAATTTTTATATGTTTCCACTAACATGCAACTGAAGAAACTCTTTCACAATTCAAAGGGACTTGTTTGCAACAATTGGGACTCGTTATAGCATAACACTTCTAGCCACAAGAGAGAACACACATAAATAAAGATCAAGACTGTGGGAAGATTGATCAACATGGATACTTCACCTATGTTTATGCATATCAATAAAGAATTAATTATGACAACAAGAAGTAGATCTCACGCCAATACCTGATTATGCTCTACAACTATAACTATGGAACTAGTTGATTTAACTTGATAACTAATTGTTAGAATAAATAGTTAGTTTAATTTTTATATTAGAACACCTTTTATCAGTTCTAATTACATGCATAAAAATATATGAATTTCTTGTTAATGATCTTTTACTTGATCAAAATGTAACTGTTAGTTTGAATGAGTCTTTTCATGTCTCTACTGAATATAAAGAGAGTGGTGAGACTGCATTAGAGATCAATCCATAGTTAAGGAATTGCTATAAGTTTCATTCTAAATCTTCATGTTGATGAATAAAATATGAGTTCTATCATTTTTCTATAGACACAAGCCTTAGGAAGGGTTAGCACCCAAGGTAGGGCCCACTTGTGGTTTGTTAAACCCTTTTCTTTTTGTTTGTTGTTTTAGTTCCTTACATGCATAGATTAGAATTGCAGTAGTTCATTCCTTTATTTGTGTTATGCTTTTATCTACTTATTACTTAGCTGTAGAATTTCCTTTCATCTGCAATGTAGTTTATTCCTATAATTTAAATTCTAATTTTTGTGACATAAATATTTTATTTTATAACTCTTAAGAACTTTGAAGCTGTGTATACAACACGGAGATAGTTAAAATTTTACGTCCCTAGGTATGATGAATAAATGACCTTGGATTAGTGAACAACATATTTATTCTTTGTGAGTTAATTTTCACCACCATAAGGGATAATCAAAGTGGGATTGAAAATTTTATCCGGACATCCTTGAAGTGGTTGTTATCGAATGTTGTAGATGTAAGTTACCAAACACATTTTATATTAAGAGAATACCGGGATAGTAAGTTGATAATTTCCTTCCCCCATACAAGAAGATTCATGCTACCAAGGATATTTCAGGGAAGCAATGGATTAGAATCCATTTTAATAAGTTGACACCTACATAGGTAAGGGATATTGTGAGTGCCTATATTAGTAAAGCTGATACTTCCCTTACTTAGTTGATAGACAACGCCGAGGAGGTACTTTAGGGAAGTATGAGTAGGACCCTTATTTTTTCTTCTACTCATTTGGAGGTTGTTCAGATCGATCTAGGATCAAAAGGAAAATAAAAGGTAGTAGTATATACTCTAAGAAAGTATAAATGAGTGAGTTTATCTAAAGCACCTCATAAGGTACCAATACTAGATACGATTCTAAAGGACTCGGAGGAAGAGGAGGAATAAGTTCACCTTCGAAGGAGAAAGAGAACAAAGGAATTGAATGGGTTGATTTGGAGGAAATAGAAAGAGTCAAGGAAATAGAGGTTCTTGATATTACCATCCCTTTACCCACTATTGCCCAATCCCCAACAATTTTAATTTTTATGGAATCAATTCCTATTAACCCAAACCCTATTTCCATAGCATCCTAAGTTGTTTCACCCACTTAGGAGCAACCAATTGTTAATTTTCTTGTATCCCTTATTCTTCCTATTCCAATGCAGAGTATTGAAGTGCTAATAGTAGAGAAACCTACAAAGGATCTCGATAAAACTAAACTTGGGATGGGATTTGAGATTTCCCTATTATAGTTGAAAAAAAAGTGCAAGATAGTGAGCATGAAGTTCAATGTTATAGTATGCTAGTTGAGGATGCAATAATATAATCTCACATAGAAGGTATTGTATTGGAAGAAATGCAAGAAGAAAATTTGGGTGTCATAGTCGTAATGGAACCCATGACCTTTGAATTAGTTACAAAGGTTCTTGAAACCTAGTTTGCAATGACCAATGTTTCTCCTCAAGAGTCTTGTGAAATGGTCCCTTCTTCTAGTGAAAAAAATGGATGAAGGCTTGGCACAAATAAAAGGAGAGGTTGATAATCAACCATCTTTAAGGAGTGAAGAAATAAGAGATTAGTTGGATCTAATGGATAAAATAGACAATCATAGTCAACTTGTAGAGGAAATTATTTGGGAATAAAGAACATATGTGACCATAAAAGGTGTTTCTACAACCCCTTCATCTTTTAGAGCCGTTGCAATTATTCTTATAGCTTTGGTACCAAAATCACACGATGAACATTGTCTACCAATGGGATCTTTGGATAGAGGGTGCTCTCCCAAAGAAGATAAAAGTGGAAATATAATTAGATGATGATTATATACAAATTATTGCCACCCTCAATACCTATAGGCCACCCAAAAGGGAAATAATCGTGTTAAGGAAGTTTTGAATAAGAATAGATAAATATTTGTGGAGGTTACAACTCCCTGAGACCAATATGCTTTAGAGTGAGGTATCTCGATCTAATTTCAAAGGCACAAGGATCCCACTAGGTATGCCCTCCACAAAAGAAATTAAACATGACTTCTCTGTGGAATTAGAAGGATTATTCCGAGAAAATTTATGAATTTAAAGAAACTAAGAAGGTTTTGAAGGCTAGGAATGAAGCCTTGTCTAACCTAGTTAGGAAATTGACTAGGACCCCTAAGCTAGGGTAGGTTGAAATTATTGAAATAACCAATGATGATATTAAAAGAGTGAGTGATCTAGGAGAAATAGGAGAAATAACCATATAGTGTGAAAATTACTTAGTTGTTAAAGGTGAGGAAGTAATCGGGGAATGTGTGAAATGCTATTCCCATATCTTTGAAAAAAAAGAAACAACCAGGGCATTCTTGGATAAGTGTGAGGTCGAACAAAAAATGTGGAGTGATATGTTTCCAAAGTTGAAGGCCCTTATGGACTTGGAGGATGATTTGGTTGTTAAGGAAATAATTATTTCTCCCGATTCTGTAAGAAATCAACATGAATATCATGAAGCTACAAAGATAAGGGTTGATATTTTGATAAATTGTGTCAATATTCTCGATGAAGCAATTGATCAAGAAATTGGGTACATTGATAGTGTGCATTTTCTAATTGTGAGTTAATTGGACAAGATAGTGGGGAAAGGATCAGAATGGAAAATATAGATAATTTTATTAAGATCTTCAAGGATCATGCTCTTGGTAAGCCAAGAGAATTGATTACTTTTATCCTGTCTATTGTGCAATGATTGGTGTAAAGTGAGATAAAAATGCCAAACTACTGAAGAGAAGAAGAGAAGGGAAGAAATGTTTCTGTGGATCTTGATGATGTAGGTGTTAGCTAGAAATAATTTTCCATCATCATTCAGGGCTGGATGAAGAATGTATCCTCTGAGATATTTGAGAAATTTAATGCTTACACGGACATGATAAGGGATAGTTTCGTGAATAAACCAATTGATGTAGACTAGGAAAATTGAAGAAGTAAGGAGAAAGGAATAAAAAAATTATCCTCACATCAAGATATTATGGAATCATCCAAGTATGAAGATTTCTCCAAATAGAATGCAATTTTGCTAGAGGATAAAATTTTTGTTGAATGATAGACAAATATCCTTATTTATTTCCTCAAAGTTCCATTGTGCTACATCTTTTCACTTGGCCTAATAAAATAGGGAAATAATATTTTCAATTAGAAGGATTTTCCCTCTCATTTCGAAAAAAGGTGATTGATTTCATGAAGCAAAGTCTCAAGGATATCTTAGGAGGTTTTAGGGGGAAAGTGGGAAGATATTTTGATTAAAAGTTACATAATACTAAGGGTCTTGTCCTCATTCTAGGGAAAGGTAGTTGTTTAATTTTGTTGATCAAGCTTCACTTTAGTTCCAATTTTTGGTTTTTACCAAACATTTTGTAATTGTATAACTATGCAAGAAAATGCTAAGGTGGTTACGTTGTACATCCATTCGTAGCTTTTGAAGGCATTTATTTATGTCTCCTCACCAAAAATCACATAAATGGACTATTTTTATTTTGATAAAATTGTAATTTCCTATTTCTTGTGTTTTAAAAGTATAAACAAAGATCTTTATTCGAGTTGATACATTTATCTGGTCACTATGAGAATATCATAAAGTACTTTATACTTTGAAATATTTTATTCCAATTGTAAAATTGCAATTGAAACATTATTTTTAAAGGGTTATTATTATCCTTAATGGTATTTTGGTTGTATGAGAAAAATATATCAAGTAATTTATTTAAAATCTAGCTCAAGGGTTTTTGGTTAGGATCTTGAAGATGTCGGTAACATTCACGAAAAATTGAGTGTCAATGAATGCAAATGTTATATTACAAATTATGTCAAATTGATTGTTCTTTTCAAGCATCACCTTAGGCATGGATTATTCTCGTGGAAACATTGACATACCAAATTCACAAAATTAATTACCCTCCACATTCAATTTTAACTAATAATATCTCATTATCCTCACACCTATTAAGCATATCAGACCTATATATGATATATTTGCTTACCCTGTAAATCCATATTAATTTTTTTACTATCAGTATGCTTTGCTGAAATCCCACCAAGTTAGTGTCCTAGTACCATCAAAAACATCCTTGGTTGATACTATTGCATAGAGATGATGTTTGGGATTATTCAACTATCTATCTATTTCAATATGTGTTTGAAGCGTCAAATGCGTACAATAATAATGTATTCATGGCTGCACTTACTTCAAATTGATTCATACCAATTATAAATAAAGTTGAGCTAAGATAACCCTTCCTTTATTCATATCACTCCCCAAGGTCTTCTCACCTTGATCTAGATGGAGCAGTAGTAGGATTAACCCATCCCCTTAGTTAAGGTGTCTCCTTATCGCCTCTAAAAATTGATTTATTAGGTTGAATGTTGATAAGATCCATAGTTATTAACAAAACAATCTTCATTGTTAATCATTACCTTAAGGTCATCCTAATTCGATTAGCAATTGTTCAATTCCCGTGGTGTGATTTGAGAGAGCCAAAACATTAGTGTTGTTGTTGCACAATATTGAATTTATCTCATCGCTATTTTTGTGTTTTTATAACTCATGTTTTTTGAAAAGAATACTTTTTCTTAGTTCCATCTATTTCTAAAATTAAGTTAGAGGCAACTCCTTTAAATAAGTATGGGATATATTGGTTTCATCTTCTTGTATTTACCGATTTGATTTCCATTTTGTAAAACTAGAAGGAAATGGTCTTATTTAAAATTTGATCCCAAAAATAAATTGTTTCTAGAGTTATAAGATTCTTGTTAAGGAAAAAGAAGATATGGAAGCATATAACAGGAAAAATTCAAAGAGCAGTGGTATTCAAACCTCTAATCTTGATACTCCACTAGTTAAATAATGTTATAGCACATTTGAAAACTATAAAAAAACTAGTCCAAAGTATCATTTACATTCCTTGTACAAGAAATATCCTATCCTGAGGTTATATTAGGTAATAATGATCCTATTCATTTTTTTGTAATGATAATAGGGGATTGACCTAGAATTTGTTCCTCCTAGAAGTTATTATAAATTTGTTCAAAAGTTTTAGACCAACAACCCCTTATCTAACATTAGTTAAATCATCCTCCACTTAAAGCTCCTATGAAAGATAACATGGTGGCACCCCTCTAGGTAACCTTTAAGAGCTAACGCGTATGGACCTAGTAATTTTAATGGTACAAAATGTTACCCTAATGAGGTCCCAATGAGATTAGAATGAGGTTGCCTAAGTTCCAAGGAAAAAATGCTATCAGTGGTGATCACCATTTAAATTTATTTCAAAATTTTATGGATGGTTATGAATTTTAATTTGAGGATGTATATGTGAAGTTGTTTGTGCACACTATAGAAGAGGACACTCTGAATGGTTAGGGCCTTTCCCAATGGATCAATTGATTCATGGAAAGAAATGAAAAATACATCCAAGGTTCTATATGGTGACATAACCGATCCAATATTTAGCTTATCGAGTTTTAAAATATTAAGATGAAGTGAAATGATTTTGTTCGGGACTTCAACACCAGATTTAATAAAACTAAGAAAAGGTTACCCAATAATATAAGGCCTAGTGATGAGTCTTTCCTTATTAAGTATTTAGATGGATTTGACAAAAAGGTAGTATACTACCTGAGATGCAAAAATCCTTAAACTCGATACATGCTTTTTCCATGGCTATCTAGATTGAGAATAATATTAAAGCTGATGGGAAACCACCTCAGGTAGAGTGTGTGAAATTGGTTAACCTGGAGAATCCTTAGACTAGTAAGACAATTTACCTTGAAGAAGTTGTCAAGACTTTTGTATGTGTTGTTAAAGAATTTTCTTACAAGTTGGCAGGGGCTAGAAAGGGATTTTATCCTAGTACCCAGACTCATCATTAGAATGTTGGGCAAAATAAATTTTAAATCCTTCCAAAGGGATTTCTAGGGAGAAGATAGAGGAAAAGGGCCTATGGGTCACACTAGTAAACAACAAAAGTTTAGAAATAATAAAGAATTTTTGACCCTTTGGTGGGAAGAGTAGATGTTGTCGAGAAAGAATATTCCATTGATTGGTGTGATAAATGCTTATTGGCCCATGTGCCTTGTAATCAACCTACAAATGATAAAAGTGAGGACGTTGATTTTATTGATGTATGCATGATGGAATCTAAATAAGAATGTGAGTTGTATGTGTCTTCAAATCACCTCCTATGTTCCCGGAGTGTGGTTTATTTAAAGACTTGTGTTGAAAAGGTTAGGTCCCTCCTGTTGAAATTAATGTTGAGGCTGATATGGCCCAATATTTTGAATTACCTAATCATGATTGTGAGTATTTAAGAGCCTCGATGATAAAGAAATATGATGGTTGTGTTCCTTCCAGCGAGGATAAAAAATTACTAATCAATGTTGCAGTTTCTTAGGAAAAGGAATACAACCTAAGAAATAGGTAAATTAAGGGATTTGCTCTTGTAGAGAAAACAAGGATACCTATTCTTTCTAATGTCCCAAAGGATGCTCCCTAGAATTGTTTTTTGAATAGAACCCTTATAATTTATATTGAGCTAAGTAGTTCTTCAATGTATTGTTATCCATTTTCTCTCCCCTATAAAATGGACAACTTAACAAGTCTTAGCATTGGTGGTTGATGGGTGCCACACTTTGAAATTTAACAAGGTGACTCACAAGCCACTTGCCATGACAAAGGTTTGAGCTTATTAATTAAGGAAAAGGTGACGCTAAAATGATATTTGGTAGTGTGTATTATGCTACGACATGTATTAGGATCAAATAAGTTGTAGAGGGAAACATTACGAAGCACCAGTAGAATGTACAGATGCTACTAGATAGTAGCATGTGTTGACGATGTGGTGGAGGTTCTAGAAGTAGTTTTAAATGCTAATGTCAAGTACCATTTTTGGTTCTATTAGACAGTTGCACAAAGTTGATAAAAGAGATGCCAACTGACTTTGAATTTTATGCTATCAATCGGTAACAAAAATGAAGTGTTCATGACATGATCAAGAGGGATGTCAGTAGCAAGGAAATCTTGTTACTAGTTGGTCACATTTATGTAACAAGCCAACACGAGGGGAAATTATCTAAGCGGCCAACACCGAGGTAAAGGTTAATGCAACTATTCATGAAAGGAAAAAATGCTACTTTGTCTGGGAGTGAAATTCCATGGAACCGACTGAATGTAGGAATGAACCAGGCATAAATGGAAGTAGAACAAAGTTTTTCAAATACTAGTTTAATGAGGTATGAAGCCCATGTCTACCCGGATAAAAAAAGTACCAATTTATATGGCCTGTCATACTTATTTAATGAAATATAATGGTTGGTGAGGCAATTTTGAGGATCTTCATCTATATATTGTAAAATTCACCTCGTTTTGAGGAGAGACATTATGTGATGTAAATTAACTTTGTCAAAATTGTTCTAGCACTTTTGTGAGCTACAAGCCTTGAGTTTATATATTTTGTAACAAATTCTTTCCTTGTGCCTATATTGTAATAGATTGTGCATCATTTTAAGCAATAAAATTCACGTTTTTGGTTGTTTCTCACCCTAGCTCAAGTTTTATTGTGTTCTTTTCCTTCCATTATTTTTACAAGTATATTGTGCATATTGTGTCCTCTTGTAGGATTCAAATTCATTGTGCTCCACAAAATTGGAGGTATGAATGTGTTCTTTGAACTACAACACTTTTTCCTACCCTCTTCTACCTCATTTTCTTCCATTTTCACTCACTAAGAATATCTCCACCCCCTTTTTCTTGGTGTTATCACCTCCCTTAGTTTAGGACTTTCATTTTATGCATCTCTCTCTTCCCTGGTCCCTTGGAATTTTAGGTTAGTGTTAGAATAGTTTCATTTCCCTTTCTAGGAGTAGTTTTAACATTAGAATAAGTAGAGGAACCAACCTTCTTTGGAGGTTTGTCTCAATCACAAGTGTCCCACACCTTGTGACAATCCTATACTAATCAAAAGTAGGGATCGTAATGTGCAAATCCTAAGGTGATAATTTTTGACATAACATTTTTGGCACACTGGTGGGACAAAAGTCAACTATTTCAGTTTCATCAAGTGTGGATATGTACATTGGTGAGATTATATCCTGTAGAAGCTCAGAACAACACATCTGGTGACTTGGTCATTAAAATCAACTTGTTTCAATAGTGCAAGTACTCAAGTTCATGAAATTAATTTAGAAAAGGTCCAAAACAGTAGAGGAGGGATCTTTTGAGTACTTGAAATTATCACCTAGAAGGGGAAGAAGAGGAAGACAAGTTCAAAGGTCACCTTAACCACCAAACAATACTCTTTCCAATCCACCTCATGGTAGCCCTTGTTATCACCAAATCATGGCACCCTCCAATTTACAAAAGTGTGTGTTCTTGATCTCTCGACGTGACTAGGTAACATGTGTACTATCTCCAAGTTATGGGACTTGCTATTTGAGATAGACCTCCAGAGAAAGTTGGTTCTTTCTCCTAATCCTAGTGTAAACTAACTCTACTGAAAGAAATTTATTAACTACTCCTAATCTATCACTTCCATGGGACCAGGGATAGAAAAAGAGCATCAAACAACAAAATCTACACTACAAAGGTGATGCACCAAAAGAAGGGTTAGAGAATAATCCCCAATGTGTGAAAATGGAAGCAAAATGCAGATTAGAAAGGGTGATAACAATTCTCCATAGTCTAATATAGGCACTCACAACAACATTTCCATTCATGAAAAATAGCAATAGATCCCTACAAGAGCACAAGGTAGACACAACATATTTACAACAAGATTGAAGAGGCAATAAGAATGTAAACAAAAACATTAAGCAAAGATACATAAAAAACTTGCATCTATTACTTCATTAATATGCACAGTTCAAGATATTACAAAATAAAGTCCAGGATCACCATGCAAGGAGTTCACTACAAAGGCTAGCAGCACATTGGCTTCACAAAACCAAAATGATAGAGTTTTTCTACTCAAACTACCTTCCCCTTACAATGAGCTCAACTATTCAATTTATACAATTTTTGAAGAGAGAGAGAGAGAGAGAGGATGTAATTCCCGAAATCCACTTTTCAACCAATTGTAAGTCATTGTAAATGAGTGTGGTTGGTTATTTTTACCTACAAAAGCAATCTCAAGGTGTCCCATAACTTACATTAGTTAAAGAATGATTTCCCATGCTCATTTAATGTTCCTCTAACCACTTTCCAACCACCAAAAATAACTTGGATCATTTTCCTTAAACATATCCATCAAATCTTAAATAAATTATGCATTTCTTGATTGTTGTACTTTAGGTTCGGAACCATGATTCCAATGACACCAATTTTTCATGATTCCATTAAGAATTGCTCCGATAATGGCCTTTTGAGTGTTGGTAGTGTTGGTATCCAAATTGATTCTCCCTAGGAAATTGAGAAACATCAAAGATTTAACAAGACACGAGAGATATACAAATCTTATTACGAGTCATTTTTGTAGCTAGGAAGGGGATTTTTCTAACTCTTTGTCACTCGGGCATCGAGATAAATGGATAAAAACTTCATTAAGGATTTTATCTATCCTCATTACTTTAGGTCTTACCTTTCGACCAAGGTGAGAGGACCAATTTTGTAACCTCGGTCGGTGAAGGAGAACGAAGATATCCTTTTTTACACAAATCTGAAAGGGGACCCTAAGAAAATATGATCAATGCACCAAAATTTAACTCTCACGAGTTGTCACTTCTAAAGAATAGTGATATTTCCTAGACAGGACAAAGGTTACTAAATAAATTATGGAATTCTAATTGCTTCTACATATTTTAGCAATAGAATTTATAAATTTGTGGACACACAAGGAAAATAGGGGTAGTTAAAGATGGATTCATTGTTTTTGAGTAATTTTGGTGGGAGATTAAGCAGGATAAAATTGATTATACTAGATCTTTGAGAGACTTCACAAAAATTGGAAAGATAAATGACAAAAAGCTTTAGAATAGCTAAAATATTCCTTCAACCAGAAGGTGTGCATCAATGGAGGCCCATATTTTCACAGTTTCACACAATCTCCAAGAATTTAACACAAAGGCTCAAGCTAAAGACTCAATAAAAATCAAATACCCCTAGTTCCTCATGCCTAAGATACACTCGAAGGCTTATAGACAATCTTTATCAACAAATGACAGTGAAGTGATTTTAAATTGTTTATCTCATTACAGGATGAAGGATATTCTTGAAATGAAATTGAAAATGCCACTAAACTATCATAGGGACAAGATCTTGTGTGATTAAGAGGGACTTTAACACAATATTGCAATAGGAATAAGAAAAACTACTTGTAGACATTCTGAAATAAAGCTAGACACAAATTACTCCAAGATTGATACAAATTAACTAAAAATTGATTATATTCATCAGAAGAGGAAAGTTTCTTTGAATAGTCTCAGATCTTGTCAATGGTTGTACACTCACAACCAACTTGACATGAATAAAATCTCAAACACAAGAAATTAACAGGTTTCTTGGATTGGTCTCTCAGGAAGATGCGCTCTCACAAATTTTCTCTTAAGAATTCAACCCCAACCTTTTGTAGAGTATTCTCATTGCATTTATACATTTTACATACTCACTCATCACAAATTTTTCTCCCAAAAATAAAAATATTCGAGGGACATTTTCTTGTTACCAATTTGTCTCGGAAAGTGACGTTTAACAAATTTGCAACAAAAAGTTTCTAGTTGGACAAATCATGAACTAATCATGTTTCCCAGACCCTTGACTAATGACTAGGATGTCATGCCACAACTTTTGACAGTCCTTCTAATCATTCTCTTTATTCTTTCATGTGAGAAATCCCGTTTTAATCATTTTCCAGAGGCTCTGTACAAATGGATCTGACAAGTAATCCTTTTCACCCTCGAGGCAACACCTTTTTCATACTTTGCACCTACAACCTCCATCATTTCATCCTTTTCCATCTCTTTCCTTGAAAATTTGTCCCACATCCAACTTCTCTGGTAATTCATGTTTTTACAAGTGCCCAAGAAATTCCAACTTCAAAATATCAACCTTAACAATCCTTGGACTCAAAAATTAAGTTCTAAATCCATTCAATGGCACTTTGTAGACAAAAACAACAAGGAATTTCATCAAAAATGATGAAAAATAGTGTATATTCGTATCTTGAAGTCTTGGAGAAAAAATGGTGGAAAAATAGATGTAATGCACAACAACCGTTGATTCTTCCCCTTCTCAACTTTAGATTAGAGTTGTCCACGTGTTTTCTTGGCACAACTACAAAGGTGAGGTACAGAGGAAAGTTTCCAAACAAGCGTGGGCCTTCCACATGCCCTGGGCCCAAGAAAAACACCTTTTGGCCTTTGAAAAATCTTAGTATAAAAAGGAGCCAGTGAAAGCCTCCACATGTCTCAATGGTGTACTTTGAGATGGTCCCAAAGTGGAGACCCCAAGCAAGCGTGGGCTCACCATGTGTCTCAGTCTGGTATATTTTTTTGAAAAAGTTAAAGGACTAGCCGAAGGCACCATGTGTCTAGGATCTAAGACAGTTTTCTTTGGCCATTGAAAAGTCTAAGTAGGGGCAGAGTGAGTGGAAACCTCCAAGTGTCCTCTTGACGCTTCTTCAAAATAAAACTTATGGGTCGATCCCTAAATAGGTGTAGTCCTTCCACATGTCCATCGTCCGATAGAGCTACACCGGTCACATGAAAAAAAGTCTCAGTCTTGGCAAGGCAGTAGAAACCTCCACATGTCTCCCTAGCACAACTCCAAATTCAAACCAAAAGGAGAATTTTTAGATGAGCGTTGGCCCTCCACATGGACAAGTTTTGAGTTGAAGTGGGCCTTAGATTTTTAGAGCACCCTACCAAGCCACATCCAACCAGAAAGGGTCACATTTCCACAAATGATGAGATATAAATTGACGGGGAAAACACACACATAAAACCGTAAAATGCAGGGAAATCACCATTTGTGCGAGAAATGAATATTTCTTTAAGGAAAAAGAATTTGGAAATGATATAAGGCTCAAATGTGATCCACCGAGCCACATCCAATTAGAAAGGACCACTTTTCCATAGGTATTGGGAAAAAAATTGATAGGGAAAATAAAACGTGATTGTGGAAAAAGGAAGGGAAAAAACCCGATTTTATGCCCAAGTTACAAATTCTTCCACATGGATAGAGGAACGGAAAACAAATTCTGGACTAAAAGTGATCCTCAACCAAAGGAAGGGACTGATCATGGAAACCAAATGGAGGATAGAGTTTTCATGCATCAATATGGGGAGATAGAAAAGATAACAGAGCTCACAAATTGAAGAATTTCAAGGAAAAACGAGGCGAGATCAAATTGAGCACCAACATCGGCTCCAAATCAAGGATGGGCACTCCCGTGAGTGCCACAAGAAAAAATAGCAAACCAAGTGCCAAAAGTAGACCATTGGGTGATGGAGTCAAAGAACAAGCTTACAGAGAAGAACAATAATAACCAACTCCCCCAAGGATGAACCGAGAAACCAAAAAAATGGATGCAAGGACCAGGACAAAACAAAATAGAAAAACACGAAAGTAGAAAGAAACCAAATGACTATACACTGTATAATGATGTATACCTTGATTCTGAGAAATCAATCAAGGAAATGTTTCAAATTCCTACCATTAACAGGAAATTCAAGCAATTCCCCATCTAAGTCTTTTAAGAAGAAAGTATGTTCACCAATTCGAATGTCAATTGAATAAGGGCCCATCCACAATGCATCAAACTTTCCATGTTTTCCCTTATCCTTGTGTCTTTTGTCCCATAATAACACAAGATCTCCCACACTGAAAGCTCTTGGAGTCACCTTTTATCAAACTTCTTCAATTTTTCTCTAAATTTCACATGCCTCTAATGGGATGCCCTTCTTTCTTCATCTAACTCAACAATTTGATTTATGCAAGCATCATAGGGACTAACCTCTTGATCTTCCAATTGTTGAAGAAATTGAAAAGAAGAAAATTGCATATGCAAGCGGTAGAGCTTGAGTTCCATACACTAACTCAAATGGGATTTTTCCAATAGCTTGTTTAACAGTGATTTGATCAGCCTAAACAACAAACTTCAACTATTCACCCCACTTCCTTTTGTTCAACTCCAAATTCCTTATAATTATCTTCAATATATTTTTATTTCTAGACCCTGCTTGTCCATTTCCTTGGGGATTATAATTGGAAGCATATGTAAAATTGTTCCCATATTCATGGCACATAGCCACCAAAGGTTTAACTCAAAAGTTTATGGCATTATCAACAACTATTTTGGTAGGTACCCCAAATCTGCAGATGATATTTAATTCAGGATTAAATCCATGACAATTTGGTGAGTTACCTTCTTAGTGGGGTTTGCTTCTACCCACTTAGTGAAGTAGTTTATGACCAGTAGTATCCACTTGTGGCCTATACTTGAAGGAGTAGAAATCTCCCCAATGAATTCAATCCCCCACTGCTTGAAAAGGGCTTCAATTGAAATAGGCTGCAATGGAAGGAATCCTGAAGCTTTTATTCTTCCAGAAAAGTGTTGGAAAATTTCACATTTCCTTACCAATAAAGTTGTATCTTTGAAGAGGGTCGGCCACAAGTAACCAACCCTTAATATCTTATGGGTTGTTACTCTTCCTACAAAATTCCCCCCATAAACTCCTCCATGGAGATCAACAATTATCTTAGGGGCCTCATCTTAAGGAATGCATCTTAAGAGAACTACCTTAGGGTTCTTCCAAGCTAATCCAAAATAAGTAATGACATATTTTTGGGAAGATAACTTAAGTTCACTTTTTTGATTCTTTCTCAAATGTTTAGGGCATTGTAGATGTTTGAGATAAAAAATAATGTCCTTGTACCATTTAGAATTTATCAGTTTTTCAAGGACATTTAGCCTTTCTTCTTCAACTTCATTTACCTCAATTATCTAAAGATTAATCTTTTCCATAAGTTTTGCCATGCCCAAATCTCGACTAATTTTTTTGTTTTGATATCCATATCACACTCTTGCAATTTGTTTACCCATCAACATCTCTTTCTTGAAACCTCCATTTCTAATAGGATATCTTTCACCATGGTGTGGGGAACATAAGCAATGACTTTGGAACTCAGAATATATGGCATGAAGACCTTTGTTTCTTTTACCAAAGAAAATGCCTACTTCTCCATGATAGTATACTTTAGCTCAGATCTTTGTAATGCCTTACTAAAAAAGACAATTATTCTTTCAGCTTCCTCATCATCCTTCTACAACAACACAGATGTAATAGTACTTTCTAAAGCAAAATAAAATATTTGGAAATCTTATAATCTAGAGTTGCTAAAACAGAGGCATTCTTTAATGATTCTTTTATCCAAGCAAAATCTTGGACAACCTGCTTCTTCCCATTCGATACTTTGGTCCTTCTTTAGCATAGTAGTGATTGGGATATTTAGTTCAACAAAGTTGGAGATAAATCTCCTAGTAAAGTTTATCTCGCCAAAAAAAGGATTGAATTCCCTTCTTGGTTCTTGGAATAGGGACTTTGTTGATGTCTTCTACCCTCTCAGGATCAATCATGACCCCTTCCTTTGACACAATGTGTCCAAGCACTTTGCTTTCTTAACTCCAAAGTGGCACTTCTTGGGATTTAGTGAAATACCATACTCCATGCATCTTAACAACATTTTTTCTAAGTGTTGTAGGTGGTCACTCCTTTTTCTAGAGAAAAAGTCACATCATATTGATATACAAGAATGAAATCATTAATATAGCCAGAGAAAGATACATCCATTGCTCTTTGGAAAGTGGCTCCAACATTCATTAGATGAAAAGGCATTCTTATATATACATATGTTCCCCAAGGAGTGGTAAAGGCAGTCTTGATTCATTCTAATTCCTTCAAAACTACCTAGTTATATCCAGAAAAACCATCCAAGGTGAATAAAAATTCTAAACCAGTAACCAATTGTAACATATTGTCCATATTTGGCATATGGGAGTCATCCTTCATTGATGCTCTATTCAAGTTTCAAAAGTCCACACACAACCTTATATCTTTGTTCTTCTTTCTAATAGGTACCAAGTTTGCAACCCATGATGAGTACCTTGTGGGCTGTATGATTCCTCCATCCCTTAGTTTTTCAATTCTTATTGCATCTTCAAGGAAAGGAGTGGATTGATTGGCCTCTATTTTTTCCTAAATGGCTTGGTAGAAGCTTCTAAGGGAATTTTGTGCTGGAAAATATCCTCTCTATATGATTTTAGTTTAGAATAAGACCATGCTAAGAAGTCCTGGTATTTCTTCAATAATTGGACATACGACTGATTTTCTTCCTTACTCAGATTGATACCTAGCTATATCTTTCATGGTTTATCCTTTGTGCCTAGGTCATGCTCTTCAACATCCCTTGAGGCTAACATGTGTCTGTTGACAATGTAATCAACATTATCAAAGTTTGATTCAAGTGCCACCAAACCTCTAGGGATAGTATTAGTCTTCAACTGAATTATGTCTTTGCAAATAGAGTCTCCTTTCTTGATAACAACATTCCCCATTTGGCAAGGCAATCAACAATAACAACATCTAATTTTAAGTTCTTACCTAGGTAAGCTGCAAGTTGCACTATCAGACCCTTGACACATCCAACCGTTGGAAATTTTTGGAATCCATGGTAGTGCACTTCCCATAATCGGTTATCACTCGATATCTAATTCATTCGTGACCTCAAGAGGCATAACATTGCATGATGCGCAGAATCAAACATACAATTATGTAATATCCTATCGTTAATAATCAAAGTGGTGAAAAATGGATCTACATTCAGCTGGGAATCAACTAAGGATGTTCCCAAATATAATTCAGGTGGCTCATCTAGTTCTTTCGGACTCATGGGTTTTTCAACTCGAAATGGTAGGAGGAGCCTCAATCTGTTTACATTTATACCTTGGGTAATATTTTCTTCTTTTAATCCAAAATAATCAAAGGCCCTTTTCTTGTGCCAAGGAATCCTAAGAAGCTCAACAATTGGAACAAAACTCTTGATAAGATTCAAGACTTGGGCAATGCCATAAGGAATGTATTTGGGTAAGGCAACATTTGGAGGAAGAGTAAGAAATTCATCGACAACAAAGGATTCTTCTTGGTCCGAGCATGGGCGGGGATACCGGTTCCACTTGGGGACACAAAGATTTTTCTAGATGTATATTTCTTAGGAGTTTCTTTTGAGATATTGGTGATAACTAGAGTTTTTAGTTTGGCTTGAGGCCCTGCCCCTTTGACAACTTTACTCCTAGTGTTATATTCCTTTTCATGTCTAGCTACAACATTCATTAACAATTACCTATCCTCCTTAGAAGGGATTCCTCCATCATAATTTTTAATCATTAGTGCCCTTTGGTATTAAAAAACATTACTAGGTAATTCAAAATCTTGTACCATATCTATTTCAAAAGTATGAGAGGGAGGAAGGGGTAATACCCGGTGGATGCAATCCCAAAAATCTCTGTGATTAGCCTGGCGGTGATTAATTTAGTTGAATTTTCTCTTTCTTGTGAGCTTGTAGAGCACCCCCATACACACATCATCAACAGTGTCATCATCAACTTCCTTAACTTCTTTTTCTTCACCACATAGGGAATGTGGAAAGAAAAATCTATCACACCACCCAATTTCATTGGCTTCTTCCACAAAAACAACTCGCAGTCAAAGGATCGGGCATAATTCTATAATCACAAGCTTGGGGTTGTCTATTTCATAATCCCATGGGTCCTTTACCTCTGTCATCAGATATCTGAACACCCCTAGGATGATTAGAAAATATTTCTTGACCTTGGGCTTTATTCTGACCTTGGGAACCTTGTCAATCCCCTTCTCTTCCTTGGCTAGTTTGTAGGATATTTCCTTAATAGCCCTAGCCAAAGTTTTGCAACCTCCTCTAGATCCACAGACTTACTTGACAGAGGATTCTCTGGATTGATCAACATGATGCCTTCTCTCTTAGGAGGTTTACTAATTTCCTTGATGTTATTCTCAATCTGCAAAGCCATGTGAAGGCTTGCCTCAATGTTGCTAGGTTCTTGTCTCTTAAATAATAGGTAACTTTCTTATCAAAAGCATCGAGCATTTTATCAAACAAGAAACATCACTTTGAATTAGGATCATAGGTAAACTATTTAGGGTCTTATTGAACCTAATATTGAAGTCATTAATAGACTCATTAGGATTTTTTTATATTTTCAAATTCGATAAAAGAAAGCTAGGGTCTATTTTATCTCCATACTACAATCTAAAAACATTCTTCATCTCTATCCATGAATCAATGGAATTTTCTAGTAAATATTTATACTAGTCCCGTGCATCTTCCTCTAGAGTATGAATAAACAACTTTACGTACACATCCTTAAATTCAATCTCAAATTCTTCCATCATATTGACAAAAATCTTTAAGTGTTGATACCTCGTAATGGAATTATTTCCTTGAAATTTAGGTAATCTATTTCTAACATCTTGGGGCATGAGATTTGGATACCCAACCATACCTCTGAAATCTATAGGACCAAAAGTATTCATAAAAAGGAGGTTTGGGTGGGGGCTAGGACATATTATTTTGGGAAGGTGATATTATAAGAGAAAAATAATGATGGGGAGTGAGGGGTCTGTGGGGCACAGGAATGAAATCCTCGAAATTAATATTATCTAGAAACTTTGTTTCTTGGAAGATCCTATCAGGTTTGGAGAACACAGGGACAAAATGAGATGTAAATTTTTCAAATACAAAATAAGGACCCTCTCTAGTTGGAGAATTCATATCTACAAAAATACTACCTAATCAGAAGCACTTGAGGAAGTATGTAAATATTCAATGACAGAACAATTAGTTTCCACAATTGATAATTCTTTGCTTGATTTACGATCTTCGACAACTTTCCAGATTCTTCTTCCTTTACAATTTGTCTTTCCCAACTTTGGAAACAACCTTCTAGCAGGGTCTTTAATGAAGAAATATCTTCTTCCTTCTAGTTTTGTAGAGATTAGATATAAATTTAAATTGACAGAGGTTAAGACACTAACATTTATCAAAAATTCATTCAACACGGAGTCGCCACTAAGGATTTTCACCTTAGTTGTGTAAATGCACTAAAATTGGTCTATCAAATGTGTGTCAACACTAAATTCACCCAAGGATTCATAGATCGACATTCCTTTATCTCGTATTTAACATTGTTGATGTAAACTTAGTGCTAAAAACCATAGAAGCTGGAAATATTGCACACAAAACTTGTAACTTTTCTTGATTCTTACAAATTAGGACACTGGATGATGTTTCAACAATGTATTTATACTCATTATGTAAGAAACATTACAGGTCTATATGCATTGTTGATGGTGTTCAAAATTTTCATACAACTTTATTTCCCCAAAGAAAGACGCCATTCGGTGTTGTTGATGGGCCAAATAAATCTCGAGCTTAAATAATCCTTGGAAATGCTAAAATGTCTCTAAAAATGGCACCTATTGATTAAAAAATAATTTTTGAAGATCACACAAGGAATCCACATGGGATAGAAGGCCAAGATCAAAGGCATAGAGGGATAGGAAGGACCCATGTGCAAAAGGCAAGTTCAGATTTTAGGACTTAGCTGATTTTGAGCATGGAGACCTATTTTTAGAAGATGGCATG
The DNA here is from genome assembly GCA_018340775.1 of Taxus wallichiana var. yunnanensis. Lineage (NCBI taxonomy): Eukaryota > Viridiplantae > Streptophyta > Pinopsida > Cupressales > Taxaceae > Taxus > Taxus wallichiana. The sequence goes on along the minus strand of CM031235.1, from coordinate 545,368,032 downwards.
TGGGACACATCAACGATGCGAGAGATGTGTGCACCATGCATTGTCTATATTTGGAGAAGTGGTTCAAAGTGTCTATGCATGAAGACCAACTAAGAATAGAATTGACACTTTAGTTATCTGTAAGAGGACTATAGATAGCGCACTTGCATGTGTGGCTATAATTGTAAACGGCGTGTGGCTATCAATAGCATGCGACCTATTTCTGGAATAGATAAGTGGTGAAGGGTGAGTCCCCACCCTATATATATGATGTTAGGTGCATAATATAGAGATATTACAGGGAATAGTGTATGTATGATTCTGGACATATGAATGGGTGTATCAGATCCATATGCACCTTGATATAGATTGACAGTACTGTAAGGAGCTTCTATATTTCTAGATGGAAGATATTAGCTGAATCTAAGTGTCATTTCTATGTAATTGAGTAGTGCATGTTATTAATTCAATGATGATTACTGCTTAAGTTTGTTATTTCATAGATATGTGGGTAGCATGCACTGTAGAATGATGGACTAGTTATGAATGTATATGTTTCTTCCTTCATCATGTTAACATCCTATTGTAACAAGCCTAAATAGGGACCTAGTACCTTTGTGTGCTTGGGTGAGCGCTCAATCTAGGCTGAGTGATGTGCCAGTGTGACTAGGGTGTTATCTTGTAAATTCTAGGTTGCATCATTAGTTATTTTTCCGAGACCTCTTTTCAGTTGTTTTTAGGATGTTTTGTGATGAAGACGTACTGGTTAACTTTAGGAAGTATTGAGGAATGGATACACGATCTAGAGGAAGAATATGCATGACGGTTCAAAGCAACAGATCTCGAGTTTAATGCATGCACTTAGGTAGAACAAAAACCCGTATGATAGCTTCTATGAGAGCATTTTTGCTATCTTTCTAGTAGAGCTATATGAGTGGCTTACTGCTTATGCATCTAAATGGAACTGGAGGTATCATGCACTTGTCTAGACATAAGAAGAATTTTAGGCCCTTTATGATGCTGATATGATTTGGAATTGTGTAGTGGGTACATGGTTTCATGGTGTTCTAAATAGTTATATTCTAGAATATTCAATTTTGATGTCCTCATGCCTAGAGGTAGTTGAATTCCAGTTTTTTTGGTATCCAAGAGGAACATATTTGCATGAGTATTCCTTTGGTGATCAAGATCTTAATGGTAACATTGAAACTAGAGATTAAACTGATGGATAACTAAAATTTCATCACACTTGAAGGCAGGAATAGGTTTGGTATTAAGATGGTAGAAGTAGCGGCATAAAAGAAGAGGGAGGAAAGGCAACTTAAGTATAATGAGGCACGCAAGAGGGAAATAGAGAAGCAATTTTCTGTTGTAAAAAGTATGGCGTTGAGGAGAGATCTAGCTCGTGAAGGATTTACAGATCACATAGAAGACGTGGATCCAGAGCATCAGGAACTCCCCCATCTTGGAAAGCATGATAGAGATCCCTTCTCAACCTCACATAGAAGTATGTCAATAGAGACTACTCGGGCCGTAGGTGCACATCTTAATCCACTTGATGACCTAGCCTTTGTGCTTGGTTTTTCAATATCTAGTATGACAAGTAACTAGTAAATGAACTTGGGAAGTAGGAAAGTGGGAGTAATTCAGGGATCAAGTACATCAATGGCAGGACAGAAAGATTCAATGTCATTTGGAGGAGCATTCTTAAGCGCATCATCCACACAAAATGTGAGCATGTAGAATGTTGGATTTACCTATGGAATTGGAACTACTTAATAGAATGTATGGGTTCTAGATAGTACTACTATCGAGCAGCACAAGGAGTACATCTACAAGCCCTATTCCAACTACAGGTGGTGGATCAAGAGGTATAGGTGGTTCTAGTTTTAGTGGATCTAGTGGTTCTAGAGGTAGAGGGAACCCAAGAGGTTCTGGATCAAGTGGTCAAGGTCTATAGCAACCACAAAATATCTATATGGAAATGTCTCTTCGTCTCCTAGAGTATAGAGGTATAGAAAATGCTATCGAACATGTGCATATGTGTGAAATATTGTGGCATGCTAAAGGGATTACAACTATTGAGTGAAAGGCAAGTCAATTCACTACTACATTATAGGGGCACACACACAACTAGTATAGGAAGTTTGACCCTAATCAAACTTGCGTGGATTATGCAAAGCACTAAGGGATGCTTTCTTGAAAGAGTTCCATATCCTTAAGTTTGAGTAGAAGAGTATAACTATGCTCAAAGATATCAAGAAAGGCACTACTGAGAGTGTACGTGAGTATGATGATTATTTTAAGATGCTTTTATCTAAGTTATCTTATGATGTCCACGCTAGCCAACATGCACAACTGTTTGTTGGAGGATTGATTACATCTTTTAGGAGGAACTATCACATAAGACATATATGGATCCGCACAAAGAATGAGAAGTAGCTTTGCATGATGAGGCGGTTGGGAGCATTAACTGCGGCATTGGTCCATTTCTAGAGGCTCAGATTGCAACTATGGCTAAGTTAGAGAAGTTATTAGTAAATTCAGCCCATTAAACATGCTTAGGAATTTGGTGTACAAATTTGAAGTGGATGTTCACACCAAGGATAGTTTCCCTCATAGATTTGTACACTTATTCTTGTTGGACTGAAATTTTCCATTTGAATCTTGACATAAGTCACTTTCCTTTATTACAACATGCGATAAGGAAGAATGTATCTTTCTTTTGCAAGATTTACTGAGTCCATGACACATGATATTGAGGATTATCGGTTGATTGGTCGATCTAGGATGCCATAGACATTGGAGTATGACAAACAAGTAAAATAAATAATTGTAAGGATAGGAATGAACATGAGGATCAAGATCATAATCAAACACACTATGGCAGGAATGAGGGGAATTTTGAGGGAGGTCGTGGAAGAGGACATGGATATCATGGTAGATATGAAGGATGAGGCCGAGGTGGAGGAAGAGGAGAGTTTCCTCATGGGATATGTTATACGTGTGGATCTCCTAACCACTACAGGCATGAATGTCCTTAGAATAATGCATGTTCTTTCTGTGGGAAGAACCATAGCTATGAAGAGTGCTCGGACTTATATGAGCATTTGAGAAAGTAGCATAAGTAAGAAAATAAAGGCACCAGAATGGTTAGAATCCAACATGCGGTAGAATACCAATGGATGCCCAAGATAATAGAAGGACCTGAGGCATTGATAGTAAAGATTAATACACACACTAAAATTGTATGCATGCAAGAGGAATTGCACGAAGCCTATGATTACTAAGGAGGAGGTTTTACATACGAGGTACCTAGGTCCCTGCTCATCGAAGGAAGTTTACCAAGATACCATGGAAGTGCTAAGGAATCTTCAAGGTGAGATATAGTACCTAAAGGAGTAGAAGAAAGCATCAGAGACAGTTCAAACTGATATCGATGATCTGTGAGAGGTGTGCAAGATGTTGCGCCAGGAGAACATTATCCCATTATTAGGAAGTTGGTTAAAAGGGAACACTCGCACGTAAGTCTTGAGACCTGGATGATAGATTCTGCATGCAAATCTTCCCCCTGATAGCATTGACTATGACAAAGAGATTACTTTAAATGCTATTATGGATGGGTGGCTGTTAAGAAACATATTGATTGATACAGGAGCAGAAGTAAATGTGCTGACATTAGATGCATGGGTACAAATGGGGAAACCTCAATTACAGCCATCATCTAATGTGTTATTCATGGAAAAATAGACTAAGGTCACTCCCATAGAAGTATTGAAGGATGCATCTATAACTATACTGAGGGCCAAGTTCACTTGGGGATTTTGAGGTATTAGCACTTGCGAAGCAAACAATTTTCTAGCCTTTCTTAGACACCCTTGGTTTATGAAAATAATGTTGAATTAAGATTTAATAATGGATATATCAGCTTTGAAAACAAGGAGGAAAGGGTTGTGATACCCTTAATGAGATGGAAATTCTATGCCATATGTTGAGAACCTATGTGAGGAGGAGTTAAATAGAGTCTATGTACATGTTATTCAAGACCCAAAGGTCAATGAGCCATTGAAGGAAGGCATCCTACGGTGGGAGGATTCTCATTATATTAGTGATACTACGAGTATTAATTGTGAAAATTGGGCTCATGGTACATATGAATTGGTAAGGTGAGAGGTGAAAAGCATGTTTGTGAGCAAGAATATATTTTTTTCAATTCGACGGATAGGTAGCACAATACCTTGGTATATATGGACAAAAGATCTTTCTGCTTTTCTGAAGGCCATGGAAATGCAGTGGGAATATCCAGTTACAAGGAGAGATATGTTAGTATATACATTACACGGGATAACAACGTGATGGTGGGTGGTACACAGAGATAAAATTATAAACTGGAAAGAGATTGGAATAGCTCTATCTACCAGGTTTATAAGAAATAATGCACCTACACAAATATGCTCTTATCATAGTAATCAACCTATTCAGCATCACATTCAGTAGTGTGAGAGACTTTGGACAATAAGATAGGAAGCATTACCACCTTCACTCTGGGTGCATAGATTATATTCCACACTCCAAGGATGTGCATGTGCTTGGTATGTATATGCAGAACTACATAGAGAAATTAGGAACTAGTAAGAGTTGGCTACAGGTATGATCTAGACATTTGACTATTTCTTGACTCAACCTCCTGTAACAGAGGCATTAAAATTTTCAAGCACTTAACTATGGGAGATAGTGTAAAAACAAAAGAGTATATTCAAGAATTATTTGGTGAGACGAGTTGAGCATGTTTTGAAAAGGACGAGGAAATAGAGTCCAAGCTACTTGAGCATGCATACCTTAAGAAAGAGAAAGGAAAGATGGTCTACATTGTGGATGATGAGGAAGTTGAGAACCTAGATATTGAACATTCACACAAGGTGCACGAGGTCTTGGAAAGTGCAGACAAAGATGCATGCACCTACCATGAACCCATGAAGACAACAAAGGTGAATATAGGTTTAAAGGTTGAGCCTAAGGAGGCCATAATTGGAGATTATTGGTTAGACTCGGAGGTAGCAAAGATCATCGAGTTACTCAGGGATTATCAAGACTTATTACCTTGAGGATATCATGAACTTAAAGGAATGCATGAATCAGTTGGGGAAATGAAGATAAAACTTAAGGACGGTGCATGACCAATTAGAAAGAGGCCTTACAGAATGAATCCTAATTTGCACAAAAAGGTAAAAGAATAAATTGATAAAATGTTGAGATCTGAAATTATCAAGCCCCTTGATGAGTCAAAATGAGTTAGCCAAATGGTGATCAGTATCAAGAAGGATGGATGGATTAGGATATGTGAGGACTACAGAGAGCTGAATGCTACACGTGTCACAGATCCTTTCCCTATGCCATTTATTGAGGAAATACTAGAAGATGTTGCGGGCGTGAAATGTATTCTTTCATAGACGCTTTTTAAGGTATCATCAAGTTCGGATCGCACAGGAGGATCAAGAAAAGACAACATTTACTACTGAATGGGGTAGCTTTTTCTATCTTGTGATGCCCTTCGGGTTGAAAAATGTGTCTATTGTATGCTCACACATAGTTGTTAAGGCGTTTAAAGATTTTATTCATAACTTCTTACACATTTACCTAGATGATTAGATAATATATGGGCTTTTGAAAGATCATTGTGACAATTTGTGCTTAATGTTTGAATGATGAAAACAATTAAGTATCTCTTTGAACATCAAGAAATGCATATTTTCTATGCCATTTGGGATATTGTTATGACATATAATCTGTAAGGAAGGTTTACTAGTTGATCCAGCCAAGGTTGTAGTCATTTTAGGCCTGGAAGCACCTACAGTCAAAGTGAGGTACGTGGATTTTTAGGTCATACAGGATATTATAGGAAATTCATAAAAGGGTATGCCAAAATTGCTGCACCCTTGGAAGAATTTCTAAAGGGGAAAGGTACATTTTATTGGGGAGAACTGCAGTAGCATGTGTTTGAGGTATTAAAAGAGAATCTTACTACCACGCTCATTCTACATTTTCCCTCATGGGATAGACCATTTCACGTGCATGTGGATGATTTTGGTAAGGCCATTGGTGCATTATGTTAGCTCAATTTGGCAAAGGTATTATAGATCATCCAATCTGTTTTTGCTAGTAGGAAGTTGACTCATGCTTTGAAATGAATTATACAACTACAAAGCAAAAATCTTTTTCAATGATCTACGCATTATATAATTTTTGACAGTACTTGTTAGCAACACCATTTGTGTTTTATATAGATCACATGTCATTAAAGTACTTGGTAAACAAGCTCATATTATAGGGAACATATGCAGATGGGTGCTCCTATTTAAATAGTTTGACTTCACAATTGTGGTGAAGCCAAGGAAAAGTAATTCTGGACCAAACCATTTATCTAGAATCAATTCAGGAGAGGATGCATAGACAATTGAAGAAACAATTATGGATGCACAGTTATACAGGTTATAATGTGTTCCCAAGGAATTAGAAGACATTTTGTCTTTCTACAGATAGGTATGGCACTAACAGGAATGAAATCATTAGAAAAGAAGCAGCTTTCTATACGTGTGACACCATTCATGTTAATCGGTGGTGACCTTTACAAGTTAGGAAGAGATGAAGTATTACGCCATTGTGTGTTAGAGAATGAGCGCAAGGATATAATGGAAGAGGCTCATGGAGGTATTGTAGGAGGCCATTCTCCAGGTGATGCGACTAGCCAGAAGATCCTAATTGTTGGATTATGGTGGGAGACACTATAAAAAGACTGTAAAGATTATTGTAAGGTGTGTGATCATTATCATCGCCTAGGAAAACTAGGGCAAAGAGATGAGATGCCTTTAAGACTAATTACTACTTCGAACCATTTGAGAAATGGGCCATTGACTTTGTAGGGCCTATTTCACGAACCACGCATAGGACTAGATCATGCTATATCATTACTTGCACATATTATCTTACATGGTGGGTAGAAGCACCTACGAAAGATTGTATGGTAGCTACAACAACTAGATTTCTATGGGAGAATGTTCTTACATGATATGGATGTCCTTTAAGCTTGAAAAGTGATAGGGGTACACACTTTTTGAATGAGACAATCAAGATCTTATTAGATGAGTTTATGGTTGCACACCATAAAACTACACCTTACCATCCTCAGGAAAATTGAACTATTGAGGCCTTCAACAAAAATTTTGGCCATACTTTGAAAAAATATGTGATGTTGGTAGAAAATATTGGGATGAAAAAGTGTCAACTATTCTTTAGGCATATGGAACAACTTACATGAGATTAAACAAATCCACATGATTTTAGTTGGTGTTTAGTACGAAACTATTCTTCATATAGAATTTATGTTACCTTCTTTGCGCATTACACGTCTTTAGAGGTCTAGCTGATTAACAAGATTTATAAGAACGTATTGAAAAGATTATTCAATCTGGATGAGCACCGAGCTATAGCATGGTGGAGTTAGAAGAAGGAAAAGGCTAGGCAGAAAGCATGACATGAAATAAACATAAGGGATAAGAAGTTTAAGATTGGACAAATGGTACTTCTTTATGACTCAAAGTTCTTGTGCCATCCAGACAAGCTCAAAGTGCATTGGTTGGGGTTATATGTTATCACTTCTATACTTAAGTCGAGTGCTTGTCGTTAGAAGCACTTGATGGAACACGGCTACCCAGTTACTTTAACGGGAGTAGGATGAATCCCTACTATAAATAAGTCTTCTTGGTGTTTGTAATAAGGAAGTATTGCCATTTAGTTTAGGTTTTCAATTATGTATTTCCTTAATGTATTTCTTTCATTGTTGCTATGCTTTGTCAATTTAGTTGTTGTTTGTGTAATAAGTGCACTTGCACGTATGAAGCTAATTACTGTATGAAGAATTTTTATGCATAGAGGATTACACATGCTTTTAGTTTGGGGTGGTTGTAATGATCCAAAAGAAAGACATAAAAAAGACTGTGGGAATTGAAATATGAAAGGAATAAGCTGCTATGGGTGTGCTTTAATTCAAAAGAAGATTTTTCCTCAAAGATGACCAAGGATGGAGATGAATGAAAGAACAATATAACGTGAGGTAAGCGGAGGCCATGTTAGCTACTAGGAGAAGGTGCAGTGACAAGGTACTTGGGTGTAAGAGTGCACTTGAAGAGAAGTATGTAACGAGAGGGTAAGAAGGCATGCTAGAAGGTTATAGGCTGGGTGTGAAGATGTACTTGCCATGATTAAGAATGAATGGATTTGGTCAATAAATGAAGGGACATTTGGTAGGTGAGGAGAAATAAATGTATCAAAAATATGAAAAATTTATATAGGGAAGGGACACAGATTCATTTTTACTATTGCAATTAAGAGTATTTGCTAGAAGCAGCAAAGTGCGAAGAGCCGAGTTATCGAGTTAAGGTGCGAAGGGTGTGAAGCCAAGAGTGACAACTAGATTTGTGCTATAAGAAGCTTGTGTCCCTAGTGGTGAAGGGTTTGAGTGAAGCAGGGAGAAAAATAAGAGTTAGGTTATGAAGTTTCTACCTAGGGCATAATTAAATTGAGCTAGGGTTTGATTTGCAGTGTTGTGGAGTTGAAGAAGAGACATTTTCAAGGTAGAAATGGCACTAAAGAAGGCATCTATAGTACCAGGAAAAGGAAAGAAGAAGGTGGTCATTGAGGAAGAAGAGATGGCACCCGAAAGCCATTTTTTGGAGATGCAATACCTAGGAGTCATTGTCGGCCAAGAATGGGATTCACCCATTAGAAAGAGTAAAGTGATTGAATATAATCATAGGATGTCAGAGAACAAGAAGGAGCTCAATTCCCTACTCATGGCTAGAACAAACAAATGCACGGAAGATGACATGCCAGTATATGATGATGCGGGTGATTTTTTTTTAAGAAATGGGGTATATCAGTTGTATGAGCTACCATATTTTGGGAAGTATGAGCCCTTGTACCAGTGGCTCATGAGCAAGGTACATGAAGACTTCTTCTACTTTGCAGGACATAGAGTTAGAATTTTTTCTGTGCTTATCTCATCGCGATATGTCTGAAGGCCACGGGGAAGACATAAAAGGTGACCTTGTAGATAAAACCATGATTTTAAAGACCAAACAGGAGTTGGGATACCTAAAGGGTCTGCGTGGAATGGACATAGATAAATTGAAGAACTATCTAATTGTACAAGTTGTAGCACACCTGGTTACCAAGTTAAATGATCAGGAGTGGTGGTCATAGGTAAACACTATGTGGTTGCATGTGGCACGAAAGATGTTGGAAGGGATGATCTACAACATTACAGGCTATATTGCAGAGAAAATAGTCGAAGAAGTGTGCATAGGAGGGAAGATCAGATTTGGGGCTGTTCTACTATCACTGGTCTTCATGGAGATTGGAGTACTAGATGGACCCAAGGAGAAAATATGGGAATGCCCCATGAAGAACAAGTCCCCATCTGAAATATTCTACAAATACCTATGCAAGGGGACAATGATAGAAAAATTAAAGCAAAGGGCGGAGAAGTGGTATGACAGGCTCCACGCGGCATTTGGGGAATAATGGTGCATCCCAAAGGACCTACCAGTTTTTGTAGGAAAACAAGTTCAATTTTCTATGTACCAGCATTTCTGCATCACATGTTTTCCAATGAAGGATGGAGTCTAGATCCCTTGGTGTAAGTTACCTTACGCATTCACTACGAGGTATTTTCAAGAATCTATTCATATATTTAATGACACATGCAAACTAATCTTCAATGTAGATAAGGTAGATTATGATTACCATACATTGAGGAAGAAGTATGTATATCTTGGCAGAAGCACCTATATAGAGAGAATTATTTTAGAGGTGTTGAATATCAAACCAATAAGTTTTACGGTAGCAGATGTGGGGGCAGCATTGGTATATCTCTAGTTGAAGCCAAAAATGGAGAATAACAAATATGTGGAAGGTGAGTTTACACTTCCAACACCACCAAAAGGAAGCATACAATGGAGAATATCCTAGTGCCTAAGCCCACAGAGCAAATCAAAGTGCAGGATGAGGAGGAGGAGCGTGAAGATAGTGGTGGTTTGGAGCATAGGGGTAGGAGACATCCTACAAGTTAGAGTGAAGTTGAGTGCACTATTACACCACCTCATCCACAAGAGGGGATGAAGAGGACTTGAATGTGGTCCAAGGGGAGCATAGGTTTAAAAGAGTATTTAGGAGAACAAGGACCCAAGGTGCTACCCCAACCACTGTGCACAAATCACCCTGACTCTCCCCATAAAAGGAAGCAACCACGCAGAGAATGAGAAATTGAATTTGAACAAGGAGGTGGAAGAGTTAGAGGAGAATGCACCTACATCTCCTACACTTCCAAAGCACACAAAAGAAAAGGATGAGGCATCAAAGGAGAAGGAAGAAGAAGAGAAAGGACCAGAGGAAACAGTTGTAGAAGATATTCAGGACATGGAGACACAAGTCCCAAATTTGGAGGCTAGGGTTCCTAAGTAGCAAAGGTCTAGGAGGACAAGTGGGGAGCACATTCCACTAGCCATGGGGTATGCAGAGGACATAGGAAATATTATCCGTGCCCACTTCTAGAGCACAATAGCACGAAGGATCTATTTGGCTGGGAGTTGATGGACGAGGATATGGCAATCATGTAAACTAGAAAGTAACTATCATGGTTGATGCACACCCACATGGATGAGCCTGAATTTGATGTGTGTGAAGAGTCATGCATTTCAAGGTGACTGAAGAAGGAACCTCAAGCTAGACACATGACAATAAAGTATACTATCATGTCAAACAAGCAAGTAGGAAATTCACTAGTGAAAGTTTCTACGTAGGTGGCTAGAAGAAACATGGAAAAATATGCCACAATCAAAGTGCTGCACGAAGAGTTGAAGACAAAGGATGTTGAGATAATGTGCATAACACAAGAAAGGGAATTCACGTAGAAGAAGAATGAAGTGTTCATAAGCATTGTAGAGGATATTGGGGACAATGTAATCAAAGCAAGGCCACACTTGGAACCCAAGGTACCAAAGACATTTCCTTCAGCAATACACTATGTGGGAAAGTTGGTGGACTTGGTGCTCGAAGATGAAACTCTATGTATGCAAGTGTGAGAAAGATCGAGAATAGGATCTTTGAATGGGAGAAAGAATCTATGATGAGAAAAATTACATCTTATGAAGGGTTGTTGTAGGAATTACAAAAAGTCTTGAAGAAAGTGGATCGAGCTTTAAATATATGTACAACTCAAGAGGCACTCATCAACATTAAGACCTTGGAAGAGAATAATGAGGTCCAGAAAGCCATGAAAGATGTGAGATTGAGTAGCACAAAATGGTTGTCAATGGTTAAATAGAAGCATGAGGCCACTGACATTGAAAGCATAAGACTTGGCTGGAAGAGCTTGGAAAACTTATTGCGTAGAAGATGGACCTTTTGGAAGGAAGAATGACATCCATGTCCAGTGTTGTGTTGGTTCTGTAAAATGAGAAAGGAGAAATTACATGGGATGAGTTGGAATCCATTGCTGTGGACATCCCATAGAAAGTGGAATAGGCACTCACTGAATGACAGGTTTTGGAGGCTATAATAAAAGAGGAGTATCTAAAGATGATACTACAAACTGATATAGAGGAGGTTTCTTAAATAACCTCATATAAATTCTTTATTTATCCACATTCTTCATTCTTATTCTTTCATTATTATTCTTTCCTTCAAATTTCTAGAGATAACCATTGTCGGGATGACAATGAGATTAGTGTGGGGTAATGTTGATCAAAAATACTTCTCAAAGATCACACAAGGAATACGCATGGGATAAAAGGACAAAATAAAAGGTGCGAGAGGGATAGGAAGGACCCACACGTGGAAGGAAAGTTTAGATTTCAAGACTTAGCCAATTTTGAGCATGGAGACCTATTTTTAGAAGATGGCATGCATGACACATCAACGATGTAGAGATGTGCATGCCATGCATTGTCTATATTTGGAGAAGTGGTTCAAAGTGTCTATGCATGAAGACCAGCTAAGAATATAATTGACACTTTAGTTATCTGTAAGAGGACTATAGATAGCACACTTGCATGTGTGGCTATAATTGTAAACGGTGTGCGGCTATCAATGGCATGCGACCTATTTATGGAATAGATAAGCGGTGAAGGGCGAGTCCCCACCTTATATATATGATGTTAGGTGTATAGTAGAGAGATATTACGAGGGGAGTGGTGTATGCATGATTCTGGATGTATGAATGGGTGTATCAGATCCATACACACCTTGATATAGATTGACAGTACTATAAGGAGCTTCTATATTTATAGATGGAAGATATTGGCTGAATCTAAGTGTCATTCTGTGTAATTGAGTAGTGCATGTTATTAATTCAATGATGATTATTGTTTAAGCTTGTTCTTTCATAGATCTGTGGGTAGCATGCACTATAGAATGATGGACTAGTTATGAATGTATATGTTTCTTCCTTCATCATGTTAACATCCTATTATAACAACCCTAAAGAGGGACCTGATACCTTTGCACACTTCGGGTGAGCGCTCATTCTAGGCTGAGTGATGTGCCAATGCAACTAGGGTGTTATCTTGTAAATTCTATGATGTATCAACTCCATTTTGGTGTTGGTATCCAAACTTATTCTCCCTTGGAAACCGAGAAGCATCAAAGATTTAACAAGACACTGAGAGATAGATAGATCTTATTATGAGTCATTTTGTAGCCGGGGAGGGATTTTTTTGATTCTTTGTCACTCGGGCATTGAAGAAATGGATAACACCTTCATTAAGGATTTGATCTATCCTCACTACTTTAGGTCATGCCTTTTGACCAGGGTGAGAGGACCCATTTGTAACCTCTATCGGTGAAGGAGAATGAAGATATCCTTCTTTGTAAAAATTTGAAAGGGGACCCTAAGAAAATATGATCAATGCACCACAATTTAACTCTCATGAGTTGTCACTTCTAAAGAATGGTGATATTTCCTAGACAAGGCTAAGGTTACTAAAGACATTATGGAATCCTAATTTCTTCTACATATTTTAGTAGTAGAATTTATACATTTGTGGACACACAGGGAAAATAGGGGTAGTTTAACCGATTCATTTTTGAGTAATTTTTGTGGGAGATTAAGCAGGATAAATTTGATTATACCAAATCTTTGAGAGACTTCAAAACAATTGGAAAGCTAAATGATATAAAGATTCATATTAGCTAAAATATTCCTTCAACCAAAAGGTGTGCATCAATAGAGGCCCAGATTTGCACGGTTTCACATAATCTCTAAGAATTTAACACAAAGGATCAAGCTAAAGACTCAATAAAACATCAAATACCCCTGGTTCCTCATGCCTAAGATACACTCGAAGGCTTACAGAAAATATTTATCAACAAATGACAGTGAAGTGATTTTAAATTTTTTATCTCATTACAGGATGAAGGATCTTCTTGAAATGAAATTGAAAATGCCACTAAATTGTCATAGGGACAAGATCCTGTGTGATTTGGAGGGACTTTAACACATTATTACAATAGGAATAAGAAAAACTACTTGTAGACATTTAGAAATAAGGTAGACACAAATTACTCTAAGATTGACACATATTAACTCGAAACTGATTAGATTCATCAGCAAGGGAAAGTTTCTTTGAACAATCTCAGATCTTGTCAATGGTTGTACACTTGCAACAAACTTGACATGATTGAAATATAAAACACAATAAATTAACAGGTTTCTTGGATTGGTCTCTCAGGAAGACAGCTCTCTCAAATTTTCTCTTAAGAATTCAACCCCGACCTTTTGCAAGAGTATTCTCATTGCATTTATACATTTTACTTGCTCACTCATCCCAAATTCCCCCAAAATAAGAATATTCGAGGAACCTTTTCTTGTTACCAATTTGTCTCAGAAAGTGACATTTAAAAAATTTGCAACAAAAATTTTCCAGTTGATGATCATGTAATCGATCACGTTTCCCATACCCTCGACTAATGACTAGGATGCCATGCCACAATTTTTGACAGTCCTTCTAATCATTCTCTTTATTCTTTCATGTGAGAAATCCCCTTTTTAATCATTCCCCGAAGGCTTTGTATAGATGGATATGAAAGGTAATCCTTTTCACCCTCGAGGCAACACCTTTTTCATACTTTGCACCTACAACCTCCATTGTTTCATCCTTTTCCCTCTCTTTCCTCTGCAACTCTGTCTCACATCCAAATTTTCTAGTAATTCAAGTTTTTGCAAGTGCCTTAGCAATTCCAACATCAAAATATCAACCTTAAAAATCCTTGGAATCACAAATTAATCTCGAAATCCATTCAATGATACTTTGCAGACAAAAATGACAAGGAATTTCATAAAAAAATGATGAAAAATATTGGGTATTCACATCTCTAGAAGTCTTGGAGAAAAAATTGTAGAAAAATAGATGCCATGCATAACAACCGTTGATTCTTCCCCTTCTCAACTTTAGATTAGAGTTGTCCACATGTTTTCTTGGCACAACTGTAAAGGTGAGGTATAGAGGAAAATTTCCAAATAAGTGTGGGCCTTCCATGTGCCCCAGGCCCAAGAAAAACTACTTTTGGCCTTTGAAAAATCTTAGCATAAAAAGGATCCATTGGAATCCTCCATGTGTCTCGATGGGACACTTTGAGATGGTCCCCAAAAGTGGAGACCCCAAGTAAGTGTAGGCTAACTACATGTATCAATCAAGAAGAGTTGTTTGAAAAATTTGAAGGACCAGCCGAAGGCACCATGTGTCTAGGGTCCGAGACAATTTTCTTTGGCCATTGAACATTCCAAGTAGGGGTAGGGTGAGCAGGAGCCTCCAAGTGTCCTCCTGGCGCTTCTTCGAATAAAAATTATGGGCCAATCCCCAAATAATAATAGTCCCTCCACATTTCCATGGTTTGAGCAATTTGCACTTGGCCACATGAAAAGAATGTCTAAGTCTTGGCAAGGTAGTGGAAACCTCCACATGTCTCCCTGACGCAACTCCAAAGTCAAACCAAAGGGAGAATTTTTAGATGAGCATCAACCCTCCACATGGACAAGTTTTGAGTTGAAGTAGGCCTTAGATTTTGAATGTGCCCTATTGATCCACATTCAACCAGAAAGGGAAATATTTCCATAGATGTTGATATATAAATTGATGGGTAAAACACACCCACAAACCGTAAAATATAGGAAATCACCATTTGTGCTCGGAGATGAATCTTTTCGGGATAGAATTTGGAAATGATATAAGGCCCAAATGTGATCCATCAAGCCACATCCAATCAGAAAGGACCACTTTCCACAGGTATTAGGATAAAAATTGATAGGGAAAATAAAATGTGACTGTGGAAAAATAGAAGGCAGGGGAAAAATCCTAATTTTACGCCCAAGTTACAAATTCTTCCACATGTAAAGAGGAACGGAAAAAAAATTCTAGACTAAAAGTGATCCTCGACCAAAGGAAGGGACTGATCATGGTAACCAAATGGAGGAAAGAGTTTTCATGCATCAATATGGGGAGATAGAAAATATGACAGATCCCACAAACTGAAGAATTTCAAGGAAAAACGGGGTGAGATCAAATTGAGTACCAATAGGTAGCTAATTGATTATTTTAGACATTTATTCATTATCAAGGGGTTGAGAATTAATTTTGGTAGTTGGAAAGACATTTGATTGTCTTCCCTCTCCTTCTAATGTTTCCTTGCATCCTTTTAATGTTTGTGTATTTAAAAAATGGTGGGCCCACCATATCTTCAATATTTTTTGAATGGGGGGAAGGGTCATGTGTTTATATTGGGTCTCTTAATAGCCGTCTTGGCGGATCAGTGGTGGCTCTTGCTTTTGCTTTGTCAACCTTTGCATTTCCAACGCTAACCCTTTACTCTCCATCTATGTCAAGCTTCATTTATATTTTGGTACCTAGCTCACCGTATTGGATGTCGAGCGGTCCCCTATACCCTAACTCGCAACCTAATGCTAACTTGCCACATTGTACATCAGGCCATGATGCCAACTTAGTCATAATCCTAACCTCATCGGTTATTTCAGATCAGAGTGGCCCATTTGGCCCAAGTTTAAAAGAACCCTAGTTCACTCGAATGAATTTTCTTCGCACCAACCCACCTTGCCTCGGTCAATTTGAGGGCTTTGTGTACCTCCTCGGACCTGACTCACTCATTCATCCTTTGCTAACCGGGCCACATTTTGATGAAGGCTTGTGAATTGACCATATGTCATCATTAAAATGGCCCAAATTCTCTCTGATGTGGCCAACCTAGGAGTGTTTTCATGACTTGGATCACCGAGTTTCGGCCATGAGTTTTCTCACCTACATTTTTACAACAATTTCAAGTCCCCTTTATGATAGTTTTGGTTTGTTTGAGCCAACCCAAATGTTCAAGCTTTCTTGAACAAATCTCGGTCTAGATGATGCAATGATAATGACTAATCCTATGTTCACTTATCGATGTAATGTTTCTCATCCATTGATGTGATACGAGTTCTTCCTCCCACTCTTATTCAAGCCTGTAAACTTCTCAAACCTATCATTATACATCTAATGTAGCTCGAGTCGTGATGGTTTGAGTTATCCCTACAAGACTTGGCTACTCAAACCTATTTGTGACTCATCCATGGATGAGTTTAGCATAGAATCACCACCTTGAGAGTGTTGTATTCATTACTCAATGGCTCTCTCTTGGCTCATTTTTCAAGGAAATGGCTCACTAGTTTTATTGGTGCATAACTCAGTCCTAAAAACATTGATCCCCATCTCCTTGAAGTGATGAAACTCTCCACAATAGCTCATTTCTCTTTAGCATGGAAATATTGGTTTTCATATTGATCTCAAAAGTTTATAATGAAAACACAACTTGGCTAATAGAGAAATGGGCCCGAAGAGAACTAGAATATCTTGATTTAAATTAGGGATCCCATGGCTTAATGAGCTCTTCATGCTTAAGGAAGCTTGACCTGTCCAAAGAAATAACTTGGCTCCTTCTTGTCAAGCTTGCTTGAACAAAGCTCGGTCTAGATGATGCAATGATAATGACTAATCCTATGTTCACTTATTGATGTAATGTTTCTCATCCATTGATGTGATACAAATTCTTCCTCCCACTCTTCTTCAAGCCTCGTAAACTTCTCAAACCTATCGTTCTACATCTAATGTAGCTTGAGTCATGATGCTTTGAGTTGTCCCTACAAGACTTGGCCACTCGAACCTATTTTTGACTCATCCATGCATGATTTTAGCATACGAATCACCTCCTTGAGAGTGTTGTATTCATTACTCAATGGCTCGCTCTTGGCTTATTTTTCAAGGAAATGGATCACTAGTTTTATTGGTGCATAACTCGACTCCTGAAAAAATTAATCCCCATCTCCTCAAGTGATGAAGCTCTCCACAATAGCTCATTTCTCTTTAGACTGGAAATATTAGTTGTCATATTGATCTTAGAAGTTTATAATGAAAACACAACTTGGATAAAAGAGAAATGAGCCGGTTGAACTGGAATATCTCGATTTAACTTAGGGATCCCATGGCTTAATGAGCTCTTCATGCTTAAGGAAGCTCGACCTGTCCAAAGAAATAAATTGGCTCCTTCTTGATGCATTACAAAAGTGTTTGGTTCCCTCTATAAATATGGAGCTCGGAATTCATTTTATCTTTCCTAGATGTGACTCAGCTCTTCACTGTTAGGATGATCCTGATGAGCTCTTGGTGTAACATGTTCCCTAAAACAAATCAATCTTTGTCATATAGAACTTGGTGCTACAGGGGGGCTTGGCTAGTGTAAAATCAACTTGATGTATATTTACATAGCTCGGTTGAGTGTAGAATGGGGCTCGGTGGGCTTCCTCAAGGAATGACTCAATGCATAACATGGTAGTTTGGTCGGCTTCCTTAAACCAACTCAGCCATTGAACTCGGTGTGTATGGAAGTTAGCTCACCCTATTCCCTCAAGGTCATAGCTTGATTTGACATGAGATGATCTCGATTAGTTCTTTAGTCACTTGAAGAAATTTTAAATAAATATTCTAACTTCTTAGAGACTTCTGCACCTTCTAGAGTCAAGGAGCTAAGCGACAATGTCAAAGTGTCTTTTGATACCATAATGCTAGATTTTACCATTTCTTCCCAAGTAGGCCTTTTCAATGATGATTTAAATAAGCTTTATTATTATCTAACTTCATCGGGGTAGTGAAATTAGATATCAAGAATTTCGTTTAGTCTACTAGAGATCTCGGACCTATTACAATGGCAGCACAGTAGAATTTGGGATTTGTCAATTTTACTGGTAGAAGTCATCTTGCTCTTAATGCCAATGATCATGTACTAGAATCTAATCTCAAGAGCATCCATTTTTTCTTTGGGAGAATCAGACTACCCCAACTAACCACATTTAGGATATGTCAAGTTTCTATGTTATCCATTAGATTGTTGAACAAGATGTGGCTATTAGGTTGTTAGCTTCTTCATTCAAAGGAAGAGCTTTGCAATGGTTTAATAGTCTAATGGTAGGCTCAATTGATAATTGGAATGTGTTGGGGAAATAATTTAAAGTTGGGATACCATTTGGCAGATTGCCACTTAGACAACCCCTATCTTAAATATTATTTTTAATAATCTTATTCAATCTTCACAGTTTTGGAAAGAGTGAAGTAGTATAACTACTCACCGATCCTATATAAATAGGATTATCCTTCATGAGACTGGGCTACTTGGTGATATTACTAGACTAACGAGCACATAGGCCAATTGATTTAAGATCAAGCTACTTATGTGAGCTATTATACAGTGAGACGAAGTCTTCCAATATTTACTATGAGACCGAGGAGTGAAGTGGAAGTGTTGGGTTAAACTTATAAATTATTAATATGAGACAATGTTTTCTAGTGGATTTTTCCTTCGGGTTTCTCCACTTAAATCTGGTGTCTCTTGTCTCATTTACTTTCATCTCTTTGTTATTTTCTTTCATTCATGAAATGTTAACTATTATATGCATATGTAAAAATCTGTTTAATGTCTTCATATTATAATTTATAATCCTCAACGGTTAATTCATGGATCTATAATTTTGTAATTATATCTTCCTGTATTTTTCCTAACATGGTATCAGAGTTGGTGATTATGTGTGTGTAGAGCTATATTTGGATGTTTTATGGCTTACAAGAGTGAAGAATCTTGAAGATCTTTTGAACTGCGAAACCCTAAAAATTTGGATGACTTCAAGCTAACCAGGTTTAAATTTCCAATTTTGGCCAAAATATTTTTTGAAATATATGTGAAATATTGGCTAAATCATTGTTTAGATCATGTTTGAGATTTTTATGCTTAAATATTTTCTTCTACATCTTGTTTTCAGTCGTTTATGGTTTAAATCCATCATGTGTGAGATTATTTTAAGTTTTTTCATTGTTTATGACCATCTGGGTTGTGTTTTTCACTAGATCTACTTCTTTGAAGCCCGATCTAATCATTTTACACCATCTATATTTTCTTTGTCACTTTGTATTAATATCCTATTGGATTTGTAAAGCTTGTACCGATAAAATTTCTCCAAATAGTTTCACTACCCTTTTTTCATGTTTGCAAAGCTATATCCACTCTTAGAGTGCCAAGTGGCTTGAATCTGACATCTTTCTGATTAAATATTTAATTTTGTACAATTTTTTTTCTTTGTGAAGCTTGGGACAATAATTTAGTGCCATCTGGCTTTGCTTTGTTAGTCTTATTTGAATTTTTTCATTTTTGTGAACTTATTTTGACATCAAATTTTGAGCCAATGATATCTTGCTGACTAGTTTCACGTTTTCAGTCTTCTAAATAGACATTTTTGTCTTTACAAATCTGAGCCAATCAGAAGGCTCCATCTTGCTTTGCTTTTCATTCATATTGTTTTTCTGATTTTCAAATTGTGAAATGCAAGCCAAAAAAGGATTTATGCATGTCTCAGGTTGTTAGAATTGGCTTTGTTGTCCTCTATCATTTGTGAAATATGATCCAATAAGATAAATCCAAGTAGCTTTGTATTTCACATTGTCCATCTTATTTTAGCTTGTTTTGTCATAAGTGAAGGGTAAACCAATAAAATTACTCCAAGTTTTTTTATTTCACATTTGTCAGATTTTTGAAATCGAGCCAATAAAATTTCTCCATATTTCACTTTTATCAATCATTCATTTGTGGTAGTAGTTATCCAATAAGAATTTTCCACCTTTTTCACATTTGTTAGTGTTTGTCAGTCTTGTGAAAAGTGAGCCATTTAAAATGCTCCATGTGTTTTTGGTTTGATTTAGTCAGTTTGGTTGCACTACAAAGTGCAAACCAATAGCATTTGGACATGTACATATTTTTTTCACATTTTTCAGTCTCTGTCATTTGCAAAGTGTGAGCCATTTAAAAGGCTCCACATATCTTTTTTTGGCTTAGTCTTTATCAGATTTGTGAAGCACGAACCAATTTTTTTGACACATATATTTATATTTTAATTGTGTCAGCCTTTGCAAGTGTTAGGGTGTTAGTATTTGCTTTGGCTTAGCCACTTAGATTGTGACACCTATCTTATACCTTTTTTAGACCCAAAATTTATTTTAAGTTTGGTTTATTTTAGGGACTTTAAGTCCGCTCAAAGAAATCTATTAAAATTTTGGTAGAAATCCACCAAGTGTCGATCATTTAGTCATTAAATTTTACAAGTGGCTTTGTTTGACTAAGAATTTGATTTCACATTGTGTCAAAATGTGAAAAAGTGATCCAATTAATTTAATTCATGTGTGTATGGTTTTTTAATTAATTATCTTTTATCTTATTAGCTACATTGTGAAATGCAAGCTAATTGAAAAGTGACATGTATATTTGTTTTTATTGTTGTCAGTCTTGTCATAGTTTTTTTACGTGTGTTTATTTTGTTTACCGTCAAGAACCTGAAAAAGCATTGAATTTAATTCTTAAAGAGTTTGCATCTGCTTGAGGATCTATTTTAAAGTTGATACTTGGCTTTCTTGGTATTGATGATCTATGCCATGTGTTTCCCCCGCCTTGGCTATTTTTAACTTGTTTTTATTTCTTAAGTTTCTTGTTTTGAGCTCGTATAACTCATTTTGTAGCTTGTCCCTTCCAGGTTGCTAAATAATTCATTGAGCTACTTTATCTTGACTCATTCTCGAGCTTGGTTAGCTCACTTGTAAAATCGACCATTCTGAATAAGCTCTGTCCAATTGATCTTTAATTTGACCAAATAAATCTATTTTATGATCAATTTAGATCTATTTACATTCACATAACAAAATAAAAGATCCATAGCTAGTTTTTTTGTTCTCTATTTGTCTTCTTTGATTTTTAGTTGTATTTTTCTCCGTTTTGGTCCGAGCATTAAAATGGCTTGTTCTACAATTTTTTATTTAGATAAGTCTAAGGTCTTAAATGGAACACATTATAACATATGGAGAGTTTGATTGTAATCTTGTTTTATTGCTAGGAAGATATGGGATCTTGTGGACTGGTTTTGAAAAACATCCCACAGGGAGACAAGCTACCCCGAAAATATTAGCTCATTCTCTCAGAGATCTTAGGAAGCTCTGTCCATCCTATTGCAAAGCATTAGAGATGAATTCTTGATGCATATAGGCCATATGAACTTGCATGTAGATACATGGAAGAAATTACAAACCATGCATGAAGGCTAGTAGGTTGTCTAAGATAATTAAACTAGTTTTAGAGTTGTTTACAACACCCATGAAGGGGGATGAGAAAATTGTCAATTATTTAGCTAAAATTAAGAACATTAAAGCTCAATTAGATGGCTATAACTATGAACTATTTCAAGATAAGCTGCTATATTTCATTATACAGATCAATATACATGAAAATTTTAGAAATTTTATCTCTATTCTTAACTCTAAGTATCAAAATGAGAATGATCTGCCTAATTTAGACAATCTGTCTTCTTTGTTAATTCAATAAGAGCATGTTATGGAAAAATTTTATTCCAAAGAGAATGCTACTCAGGCACTTCTCACTCAAGAATAAAAAAGTAAACCTTATAGATTCAAAAAAAAAACCATCTCTTAAACCCCTTGTAAAGACAAGAAATCAAGAAACTTAAGAGTAATTTTTGATGGTAGATGTCACAATTGTGGAAAATTTGGCCATAAGAAAGAGGATTGTAAATCCAAAAAGAAGTCAAATTTTAGAAATAGGAAATGGAATAAATCAGATCAAAATCAAGATGAAATTGATGAGAACAATCATAGAGCTAATGTAATAACTCTATAAACTATATAAAAAGCATAACTATAACTGAAAACATGCAAAAAATGTTTTTTTGGATTAATCCCTAGTCTTCTCTAGTAGTTTAGCATATATGATATGTCTAGACTTCAAAAGGGTGCCTACATGGTCATTTTTTCAAATAAAAGACACATAAATCCATAAGTGTTTCCACTATTTAATGGATCATGGTTTTAGTGAATGCTTGATTATTTGTTCAGATGTGTTATCTATCAAGTCTTATCTCATTATGTAAAGACTTAGAATATGAAGATATACATATGTTGTTAAATCATTTTATGTGATTAGTAAAATATTATTATATGCATATCAAATAACACTTGGGGACGCTTTGTGTTTGTATTGGAGACGTCCAATACTGATTGCATCTAATATATATTTTACAAAGTGTAATATGTTGGAAGTCTTTCAACATATTTTTAGTTGTTAAGCATAGTGATATGTTAGTTGTTATACAACTAGTGTTTAACCTTTATACTTGGTTAAAAGTGAAAATCTGTATGATTTCTATTATGCTTATTATGATATTTTCTAATGTTGTGTTAGATATACAGCTGGATTTGTGTTTAATTTTTTGATGCAGGTACCATCACTTAGAGAAGAAAAAGATCCATTTGGCTAAAGAAGATATTGGTAGTGATAGACATAGGAGATAAAATAAGTATTCCTCCTCTATGTGAAAGCCATATTTCTCTTGATAAAGAATCCAGTTCAACATCAGAGATTATGTTGTAGATACCTTCCCTTATCCATTATGTGTTGGGAACTACTCCACGTTTTTTTCCTAGTTGGGCCAATCATAATTGTTATTAAGGGGAGTGTGCATGAAAATTCCACCTCTTAATGGCTGTTGTAAACTTCCAATACTTCCTCCATTTTGTAATAAGTAAATGTGTCACTCTATGTGAAGTTACTTGTAAATCCCAATGAAGCTTTAGTTATGGGTATGCCTTAGTTTATAAAAGGCTCCATAATCTGATATAAGTCTTCATATGTAAATCACTTGTTCTTAATAATTTTTATATGGGAAGATCATTTGATTTCCCTTGTTTACATGCTAGCCTAAATCACTGTTGCTGATTCAAGGATCTGTAAATCCTTTTGTTAACATAAGGAGGAGTGTTGGGGCATTAATGTCAAGTGGGGATACCATTTTGCGAACAACCACTTAGACATACCCTATCTTAAAGATTATTTTTAATAATATTAGTCGGTTTTCATATCTTTAAAAAGAGTGAAGTGGTATAACCACTCACCTATCCTATATAAATAGGATGATCCCTCATAGGACTGGGCTACTTGGTGATCTTACTGGACTAACAAGCACATAGACTAGTTGATCTAAGATTAATATACTTATATGATTTGTTATACAACGAGATAAAAGTATAATAGTATTTATTCGAGACCAAGGACTGAAGTGGAATTATTGGGTTATACTGATAAATTATTAATATAAGACAATGCTTTTTAGTGGATTTTTTTCCTTCTAGTTTCTCCACTTAAATCTGGTTTCTCTTGTCTCTTTTACTTTCATCTATTGTTATTTTCTTTCATTCATGATATGTTAACTATTAAATGCATATGTGAACATTTTTTTAATGTCTTCACATTATAATCTATAATCCTCAACTATTAATTTTTGGATCTATATTTATTCAATTATATGTTCTGTGTTTTTTCTAATAGATCGCACTATGTATAACTCTCTGCAATAAATTTGGAGAGAAGGTTGATAATATTTCCTTACTTAAGAAGTTTCCTACCATCAAGAGAGAACCAAATGAGTAGATGGATGACTTCAATTTCAGATTCCAAAGAACATGGGACAAGATTTTAATTTCCATAAGGCCACCTGTTGAAGGTGCATTTCTCTATTTCCTTAAAGCTTTAAATTTTGATATATCTATTATGATACAATCTATGGGAGGGATAACCTTACCAGAGCTTATGTCATAGCCATTAGAGATGAAAATTACCTAATTCAAGTTAGTAAAATTTCACCTAGGCCACCTATGCCTATTTATCCAAAAATGGGGAATCCTAGTTCTAGAAAAACACCTGAGTTAGCCCCTATTCCTGCTCCTAGAAATCAGAGTTCCAATGAGGCTTCCACCTCTTCTTCTAACACCTCAACTGAACTCCAAGAAGTTATGAAGCAATTACAGAACCTAGGGAATGAATTGGTAATCCTCAAGAGGAAGCATGCCCAAAATTTTAGACCTTATTAGCCTCAAGCCCAATCAAATAGGTCTGCATATCAGCCTAATAGATCCTATTCAAGTGTAAATAAAAATAAAGGACAAGCCCCAATTGCTAGGCCATTTCAGCCATACAATTCTAATACACCTTCAACATTTGAGGTCTTTGTTCCATTCAGAATAATCTTGCACAAGAATATAAATCATGTTTTCCTTTCATTCAACCTCATAATTAGGCAACATGTTTCAATGATATGCTAAACCAGGCCTCGATGGTATAAACTTTTGTGTGCCTCAAGAGACAAGCCAAGAATAAAATCAGATGCAAAGAGCTACTCAATAGGCACCTTCAAGTGAGACCACACTTTTGAACTTGTAAGAAGAGGATTTTTGTGGTATAAATCAATCTCCTTCTCAGGGGGTAACATCCAACACAAGGTCTAAGAAAAGAAATATAGAGGGAGGAAAATCATCAAATGCAGGTGTTGCTCAACCTTCTATCACACCCCAAGGAGTTAGTAGCTCAAATCTAGTCCCAGTAATCACAAAATCAGCCTAGAGTACTTGTTTTAGCTAGTCATGTGCAAGATAAGGTAATGCCAAGAAAAGGATAGCTCAAAGATAGCCCATATTTTTTCAACATCATTGACCACATGAATAAAACAAATGTAAGCATCTCTATGTGGGAATCCTTGAAAATACTAGGACAAATGGACCTTTTGCAAGTAGTCATAGCTAACTTGCCCATCTCAAATGAGTCACCCAAGGATCAAGAGAAGGTCCTCACCAATACAATGTAGAAAAAGGAGGGTCAACCAAGAAGAAATATGAAGCCTCCACCATTTTATGTGTCCTTGATTATTGAGAATAACCTATTACATAACTACATGATTGACTTAAGATCAAGCAACTCAGTGATGCCAAAGCAAATTGCAGATAAGCCAGGTCTCAAGTATGAGATTATTTCTAAAGGAATGGTGAAATTAGATGGGAAAATAGTGGGGAAAGTTGGAATCATCAAGGATATGAATCTAATATTGCATGCATACCCAAATTTCATAGTTCAACATGACGTATCAATGATTAATTTACCACCAATATTTTCCTTGTGCTTGTCTAGAGACTTCACAACTAAGGTTGGAGGCTACTTATCTGCTGATTGGTCACATCTTCTCTCTAGGAAAAGGTATGGAGCTAAGGATACAATCAGATCTGAACCTATTATAAAGTTTCACATTGAGCCATATCTACTAAGTCCAATTAATGTCAATTTTTAGCCTTTGATCAAGGAGATTTCCTAGACACTCGGGAAATAGATACTAAGGTTGGAAGCATTCTAGATTTAATGCTTGATGAGCGGTATCATAAAAAGCATGCTTTTAATCTAGGACAAGTGGGGAAAGTTGGAATCATCAAAAATATGAATCTAATATTACATGCATACCCAAATGTCACAGATTCAACATGATATATCGGTGATCAATTTACCACCAATATTTTCCTTGTGCTTGTTTAGAGACTTCACAACTAAGGTTGGAGGCTACTTATCTGCTGATTAGTCACATATTCTCTCCAAGACAAGGTATGGAGCTAAGGATACAATCAGATCTGAACCTATTATAAAGTTTCACATTGAGCCATATGTACCAAGTCCAATTAATGTCAATTTTTTAGCCTTTGATCAAGGAGATTTCCTAGACACTCATGAAATAGATACTAAGGTTGGAAGCATTCTAGATTTAATGCTTGATGAGTGGTATCATCAAAATCATGTTTTCAATCTAGGACAAAGTGGGGAAAGTTGGAATCATCAAGGATATGAATATAATATTGCATGCATACCCAGATGTCATAGTTCAACATGACATATCGGTGATCAATTTACCACCAATATTTTCCTTATGCTTGTCTAGAGACTTCACAACTAAGGTTGGAGGCTACTTATCTCGTTGATTGGTCACATATTCTGTCCAAGACAAGGTATGGATCTAAGGATACAATCAGATATGAACCTATTATAAAGTTTCACATTGAGCCATATGTACCAAGTCCAATTAATGTCAATTTTTAGCCTTTGATCAAGGAGATTTCCTAGGAACTCGGAAATAGATACTAAGGTTGGAAGCATTCTCGATTTAGTGCTTGATGAGTGGTCTCATAAAAGGCATGCTTTCAATCCATACAAGGAACTGGAAGAGTATGAATTGGGTATTTATTTCTTGCATGAAGAAAATACACCTCTCTTTAGCATCACCAAACCAAATGAAGAAGATGACAATAAGTACGACAATTTTCTTTGATGGCTTAAGGAGTAGATAAGATCTTTGGAGGAGGATCCATTATTGTTTCACCTCAAGGTATAAATTACTATTCATATTTCTACTTTTAATTCAGTTGTTCAAGAAACATAGCTGAGTATGAAGCATTAATCCATGGATTGCATTGGGCAAGAAAAAGAGGTATCAAGAACTTACAAGTTTTTGGAGATAGTGAGCTAGTTGTAAACCAAGATAGGGGACTCAATGCTACCAAGGATGATCTTCTAAAGAGTTATAAGAATTAGGTATGGGATATAATTGAAGACTTTGAGGCATTAATGTTCATTCCATTTCAAGGAAGAAGAATGAGGTCGTGGATAGGCTTGTAGCAATTGGGGAAGCATTTGATGTCATCCCGAATATAAAGAGGGATCATACTCAACCTCATATTAAGGTTGTCATGAGACCAATAGCTTCACACAAAAAAATCTAGCAGAGTTTGAGAATGATCCAAAAATCATCAATTTATTATAGGAAGAAGTTGAATTCTCCACCAAGAACTAGAAAAAATAGAGAAAAATATGGGGATCAAGTGGTTCAGCTAAGAATGAACAATTCCCTATGGGTTTGGTGACTCTTGAGTCAATCTTCAATCCCAATGATTAATTCTAGAAGGAAAAGACAAAAATTTAGGTCAAAGGGGAATATTCGGAGCCAATTTTGGTTGGAGAGGGTAAATTACTCCAAATTAATGAGGTGAGCACTGACCAAGAAAATATAATTTCATACATATTTTTCAAGAGTTCCCAGATGTCTTTTCTTAGAGCTACGAGGACTTGAGAGTATTTAACCCAAAGCTGGCACAACACACTATTGAATTAAACTCAAAGCTAAGACTATTAGGAAAAAGTAAAGAACAATCAACCATCATATTGAGCCTCTCATGAAGAAGGAGCTAAACAAGCTCATTGAGGGAAACATTATTTTTCTGATCAAGCACTCAAGTAGCGTTGTAAATCTCATGTTGGTTAGGAAAATAAATGGAGAAATCAACTTAACCGTGGAATTTTGGGACTTAAACATGGTTTCTCTTAAGGACCATTATCCACTTCCTTCTATGGAGAAAATATTATAGGTAGTAGCAAGATCAAAAAGGTTATCTATCCTATATGGATACTTGGGCTACAATCAAATTATGGTGAAGGAATAAGATCAATTCAAAATAGCCTTCACCACAAAATGGGGTACATATGCTTATAGGAAGATTCCATTCGGGTTGTCAAACACCGGGGAAACATTCTAAAGGGATATGGACATGGCATTCAAGGGGTTGATAAACAAGATAGTTATTGTTTACCTTGATGACATCATTGTATTCTCCAAGAATGTAGCAAGTCACCTTTTTCACCTCAAACAAGTATTTCAAAGATGCTAGGAGATTCAGAGTGTCTTTGAATCCAAAGAAGTGTATATTCCTAGCTCATGAAGGAAATATATTAGGACACATTGTATCCAAGGAGGGGTTGGAAATTTATGTAGAAAGATTTGAATATATCCTTACTCTACCCTTGCTTAGTCATAAAGAGGCTTTATAGAAATTCTTGGGGAAAATCAATTTTGTTAGGAGGTTTATTCCTAACTTTGCTAAGTTGGTCAAGCCATTAACATTAATCTTTGAAGAAGAACATGGATTTCAAATTAATTTCTGAAGGAAAATATAGATTTGAAGATATAGCGTAGGCCATTGCATAGGATATAACCCTCATAAATATATATTTTTGAAGGACTTCACTCTATATGCTTTTGGTGGAACAGATGCAATATGTGCAATACTAGTACAACTGAACCAAGAAGGACTAGAGCATCCGATTGCATTCTTTAGCCAAGGCCTTGAAGATTATGAGATGAGGTATTAATTCATTGAGAAATACATCCTTGATGTTATTAGAAGTTTAAAGAAATTTAGGCATCTAGTGTCAAATAATAAAATTCATTTACTAGTTTCACATGCGGGTGTGAAATATTTTCTTTTGAATAAGGACCTCAATGAGAAAAGGGCTGGTTGGATAACCAAGTTCATGGAGTATGACATTGATATTAAGGTGAAAAAACTAGTTAGGGAAAATGGTTATGTGAATAACTAGTTTCAAGCCAACATAGAGATGAAGAGGCCACCCTTGTAGTTCAAGATGATTAAGAGCAAGAAACCAATGCTTTACCCCTTCACTGCTAGACTCAAGATATAGTACACTTTCTTCAAATAGGTCAATGCACTCAAAGTTTGAGTAAGGCCAAATGAAGGTATTTAAGGATACAAATAATACCCTATGTTCTTGTAGATAATATTTTGTTCAAAAGGGAGTGACCCTTACATGATTCAAGGATGCAAGAGTAACAACGCTTCCCAACTATTCAGGTTGGATGGAGAATAATTGCATATTCCAGTCAATGGAACCTACCTCAACCATTGTTACTAAAGTAAATTATATTCTTTATACATATTAGTTTAGGATTTATAATTCCTATAAATGCTTGTCACACATTTATATGTTGTAGTTTATAGTTTATTTTACAATAAGTGCTTTTGCACACTCTACATTTTCCATTTGGAATGTGTATGAATTTTTTGTTTATATATAGTTGTGTCTTTGTTACTATTGTACTTTCTAGTTTTAGGTAGGGTCTAATGATGGAACAATCAGTTCCCAACCCATGGTTTTAATAAATGACAGCCCCCCGGTAATGTTTCATAGGTTTAAGGGGTGAATTTTTATGTGTCAAATCTATTTCAAGAATCGAATGACTCCGTGCCCGATGGATACTCCGAGGTCATTGGTCTTCAAGATCTAGTAGGTAAATCACCCCCAAGTCACCAATTGTTATCCATTTTTACACCCTAAAAATGGACAACTTAACAGGTACAATTGATGGTGGTTGATGGGTGCAACACTTTGAAATTTAATAGGGTAGCTCGTGAGTTAGTCTCCTTTTGCAACGAAGTGGCTTGCCTTGCGCAATGAAGGTCCTAGCTGATTGGTTAGGGAAAAGGTGGTGGTAAAATTTTGCAAGTAGCATCAAAGATGCTAGCAGGCTGGTAGCATGTATTATGCTATCGATCGATAGAAGCTAGGGATGCTACAAGTTGGTAGCATTTTATATGTTATTGGTTGGTAGAAGGATCGACAGTCACAAGTATAGGCTCTACTAGCTTGTAGCATGGGTCGACGACATGACAATGGTTCTAATTTTTTTAAATGCTACCAGATGGTAGCATTTTTGGTGCTACCATCTAGTTGCACAAAGGTGATAAAGGATTTTTGGTGAAAATGATTTTTTTGCTACCAAATGGTATCAAAATGAAGTATTCGCGGCATGATGAAGAGGGATGCCGGTAGCAGGAAAGCATGCTACCGACTAGTTGTATTTATGTACCTAGAAAATACCAAGTGAAATTATGCAACCGTCGACACTAGGAAAAGGATTATGAAACTGACCAAGAAAGGAAGAAATTCTACTATCTAGGAAGGAAATTCCATGTAACTAGCCGAATGCAGAACTAACCAAACATTAATGGAAGCAATACAAAGTTGTTTAACTACCAGTTTAATGAGGTATGATGCCCATGTCCGCACATGTAAGAAAAGTACAAATTTTTATGGCCTCATGTACTTCTTCATTGAAATATGTTAGTTGGTGAGGAAATTTGATGACCTTTATCTATATATTGTAAAATTTTCCTCATTTTGAGGAGAGACATTCTGTGATGTAAACGAACTCTGTAAAAATTGTTCCAAAACTTTTGGTAGTTACAGGCCTTGAAATTATACATTTGTAAATGATTTTGGCCTTGTGACTATATTGTAATGGATAATGCATAATTTTTAAGAAATAAAATTGGTGTTTTGTGGCTTTTTCTCACCCTAGCTTGAGTTGTATTGTGTTCTTTGTCTTCCATTATTTTTGTAGGTATATTGTGTCCTCTTGCATGATTAAAATTTGCTATGCTCCATGAAATTAGCGGTATGAATGTTTTCTTTGAACTGCAGAACTTTTTCTACACTCTTCTACCTTTTTTCTTCCATTTTCACTTACTAAGGATATCTCTAGCACTTTTGTTCTTGGTGTTATCGCCTCCTTAGTTTAGGACTTTCATTTTATGCATCTCTCTCTTCCTTGGTTCCTTGGAATTTTAGGGTAACTTTAGAATAGTTGCATTTTCCCCTATCTAGGAGTAGGTTTAGAATTAGAATAGGTAGAGGAACCAACCTTCTCTAGAGTTTTGTCTCAATCACAAGGTTCCCACACCTTGATACAATTCCATGTTAATCGAAGTAGGAATCTATAATGTGAAAATCCTATGGTGCTACTTTTTTGACATAATACATCTTCCAATAGATTTTTTTTTCCATATGATAAAAACAATCATAGTACCCTCCAGTATTCCCCTTCCCAAGTATAATGTGTGTGATTTGGCCTAAATATAGAGCCTAATAAAGATTACAGTTCCCATTTTGGAATTGTTAAGGAAACCTAAGCATAAAAGGTGATATGTCGAGTATTTCGGTTTTAAGGAAGATGAGATTACTACAAAAAGGGCTCATTTCAATAAACAATCATCCCACACAATTGTTGAGGCTAAGGTAAAGGAAATAGAGGAGGAAATGGAAAATTCTATTGAAATATATTTAAAAAATTGCTTGGTAGAAACACGGTTGGATGTTGAACATTTTTTAACCTAATTTATTCTCGAATGGATGGCTCTTACACAATTGTATGTTTGATTCTAGAGCTTCATGTAACATCATGCCTCTTGCAATCATGAATGAATTGAACATTAAGATAACTACCGCTTTCAAGATATGTTATGTCATGAATTCCAGGGAGGTACCTATGGTTGGCTATGTGAGAGGATTGATTGTGTAATTGGCAACACATCCAGGAAATTATTTAACTATAAACGTTGTCATAATTGATTTCCCAACAAAATGGGGAATGTTGTTATTAAGAAAGTGGAATATAGTGTGGTTAGAAGTGTCCAAATGGATATGGCATATGCTTCCATATTGTTGGAAGGAAAATTGGTCAAATTATACAGGGAAGATAAAATGTTACACCTTATTGAGGATCCCAATAATGCTTCTTATGAAGTAATTTTTGTTGATGTAGACATGGAGAATTTTATAGGAAATGTTGATTTTGAAGACTAATGTATTGATGAAAATTCATAGTTTGAAGACTCAGTAGTCCCATGGACCATGACCTTTGATGGAGCATGCTTAAGTAGTGGTAATGGGGCAGGAGTGGTGTTGAGTTCTCTAAACACCAATGTTTTTAATTTATCCTTTCGACCAAATTTTGAGTACATGGATAATGTGGCTCAGTAGGAAGCACTCCTATTGGGATTAAATATTTCTTGGAGATATGGGATAAATGATATCCTTATTAAAGGGGATTCTGAATTGGTAATCAAGTAAGAAAAAAATTGTACATGGAAAAAAATCAAAGGTTGAAATAGTACCGAGAATGTAGTATGGGATCTCTTTGAATTTTTGATTCATTTAATATCAAGTACCATGAGAGAATCCAAAATTTAGCAGCTGATAGGATAGAAGTTTCAAGATCACAATATGAAATTGAGGATTCATCTCGCATCCTATATATTTGAAGTAGAAGTATTGGTTCAACCCTTCGTACATGATAATATCGAACAATGACAAGCATTTGATGATGATTCACACATAAAAATATTTCTGAATTGTTAAGGTTAATTCACTAACCAGATCATTGATTTGGAACCTATGATAGAGGTATGTGAGGGGAAGGAAACCCTTTTTGGAAAGGAATTAATT
The DNA here is from genome assembly GCA_018340775.1 of Taxus wallichiana var. yunnanensis. Classification (NCBI taxonomy): domain Eukaryota; kingdom Viridiplantae; phylum Streptophyta; class Pinopsida; order Cupressales; family Taxaceae; genus Taxus; species Taxus wallichiana. The sequence goes on along the minus strand of CM031235.1, from coordinate 545,335,413 downwards.
CAATTAAAGACTAATGTGATCCCAAGGGGGTTAGTTAGTATAGAGTATGCCTTTGATAGAAATTACAGAGTAGTTCATAAATATGTTACTTTTCCAAGAGATATTATGGAGTGTAATGTGGGTTCATGTTGGGATCCTAGAAATGTATGGTTGGGAAGTAATTTGAATAAATAAGAAAGGAAGATCTATACTAAGTTATTCAAAAATTATTAATACTAGCTTGCTTTGTCTTATTCGAATTGAAATATTATAGTGATGATTTATTTTGGCATAAGATACCATTGGAACCCCACTCTAAGACCTTCAAATAAAATTAAAGGCTTACTAACTCTATTCTTGTAACCAAGATGCAAAAAGAATCGAAGAAGTTGCAAGTTGGAGACATCATAAATCCTACTCGATATTCTTCACGGGTGGCCGCGGTTTAGTACAAGTGAGTAATAGAATGGGGACATAAGGCTCTCCATTGATTTTAGAAATTTGAATAGGACTTCATTCAAGGATAATTACCCATTTCCTAATATGGATAATTTATTGCAGAAAGTAACATGGGTCGAATTATTGTCTAGTTTGTATGGATTCTCAAGGTATAATCGAGTTCTCGGTCAAAGAATCATAATAATTTATAACCACATTCACCACTCAATGTGGAACCTATGTGTGTGTTAGAATTCCATTTGGATTGATGAAAACTAGGGCTACCTTCTAAAGAGTGATGGGCATTCCTTTTGCATTATTCATAAATAGATTCATTTTATGTACCGGGATGATATTATAATTTTTTTTTGAAAGTAGAGATGGCCACTTGATACATTTGGAGAAGATCTTGATTAGATGTAGGGAATATAACATCTCACTAAATCCAAATAAATTTGATTTTGGTGTGTAAGAGGCCAAATTGCTCCTACAAATAATATCTCATTAAGGAGTCATGATTGATGCAAAAATGGTAGAAGAAGTTTATTGATAGAGTTCTAATTCCCTTGTCAAAAAGTGTATTTAATCATTCTTTGAGTAGATTGATTTTGTGAGAATATTTATTTCTAATTTCTTTGAAATCACTTTACCAATCACCAATGTGTTAAATATGGATCAGGTAATCAAGTGGAATGATGAAGCAACTCAAACATTCACTAGGGTAAAATAAGCACTCTAGATTACTCTTGTATTGTCCAGTCCCGATTATGAAAAATATTTTCAGATGTTTTTATTTTCTCCTGACTTCACTATTGCCTCTATGTTATTACGAAAGAATGACAAAGGCCATGAAAATCCTATTGCATTTTTTATCAAATCCTTGTAAGGATTTGAGGTGATATATTCTGTCATGGAAAATCAAGCTTTCACTTTGGTCAAAGAAACTAAAGTATTCAGACCTTATATTCTTAGTTCAAATATTGTAGAATATGATCCTCACATAGTGGTGAATGATAACCCATCTCAAATATAAGTATCCAAGTAAAAGGTGTGGATGGGTTAATAAGCTACAAGAATATGACATGGATATAAAAATAGCAAACAAGTACGAGGTCTAGGAATTACATGATTGATGGCATAGAAAAATTTATAGATTGCTTAAATTCATGCCATTGAAGAAAAGGACCAATATCCCCATATAGAGGTGAGTATTTCAGTTTGGTACGAAACATATTATATTATCATAAGAATTTGAATTTACCAAAGGGGATAGATAAGAACTAGAGGATGACACTCAAGTTGGTGTCCCATAAATAAATATTGACATACTATCGACTAGCTTGGAAAATCCTAGAGGGAGTCTTATTAAGATGCATTATGGAAGAGGAATCCCCAAAGATGGTTCATGAATTCCATACAAGATTGTGTGGGGAACATTTTTCTGGAAAGGTCAATGTGTACAAAATTCTCATAGCTATTTTTAAGTGGTCATCCTTTTTAAAGATATTTCTTTAATGGTCGGAAATGCAAAATTTGTCATTACTTCTTGGGAATATTGAAAGCGGTTGGGTCTCTCCCCATACAACCTATTTATATAGAGGCCCCTTTTAAGCAATGGGGGTATATTTTATTGGTGAGATGTTAGAACCTTCAATGGCTGGGTATTAATAGATCTTAGTGGCCATAAAATATTTTACCAAATGGGTTGAGGATATTCCTACTAAGAAATATAAATCATCGGTGGTTATGGATTTTATCCTTAATCACATAATTTGTAGGTTTGGTGTTCCTACTAAATTGGTTGTTGACAATGTTATGAATTTCAAGGCTACACCTTTAATGAAAAATGTGCCATGAGTACGATATAACTCTTACCTATTCCTCTAATTATAACCCGTAAGGAAGTGGGAAAACATAATCCAACAATAATAATATACTCAAAATACTTTAAAGAAAATTAGAGATAAATAAAATAAAATGGGGAGAGCAACTCAAGTTTGCACTATGGGATGATAGAGTTACAACTAAGAGATCCATGAGAAATATCTTGTTTGAACTAGTATATGGTGTTCAAGCCCTTATTCCCTTCATTTTCAAATTTGTACTTACTAATTCATGCTTCAATTGGAGGATGAGGATGGTGTTGAACCTTATGAGGACATGATAAATCAAATCATTGAGTTGGATGAAGTCAGGAGAGAGTCTTATCTAAAACATGTCAAGTTTAGAGAAAGACTCAAGAAAATATTTGATAAAAAGTTCACTCCTCAAAATTTAAATTTATGATATTTCATATTATTGTGGGAAAAAAACATGAGGATAAAGGAAAACATGGAAAATTTGATGCCCTTTGGATGGGCCCCTATTCCATAGAGGTTAGAATTAGTGAGCACACCTTTTTCCTATGGAACCTTGACAAAGAAATTTTAGAATTGTTTATCAATGGAAAGAATTTGAAACATTTCCTTGATTAAAATGTGTGTCTTTGTATTATTTTAAAGTGTACAGTTTCCGTTTTTCTTTTCTTTCTTTGTTGTGTTGTTTGTATGTGTTTCATTTTTCTGGTTTTTGATGCCTAATTTTTCTAGGAGGTTCTTTTATTTTGAGGTCATTGTATCTAACTAGTTGTCTTGATTTGAGACTCCATTTCCCAATGGATAGGAATTTGGCCTTTTCCTCTTGTATTCATTTATGTGGTTCTTCAGAAACCCACTGGGGGAGTCCATCCCGAGTCGAGCCATTGTTGGTGCCTGTATTTTGTCTTGATAAATCTAGAAATTGTTTTTAAATTCATATTCTTTGTCAGATTGGTTCCTAGTTTGATTTTATTTCATTTGAGAATTCATGGAATTGGGTGTAAGTAATCCCTACATGGGTTCATGTAATCTCCCAATCTCGTAATTTTGACTGGATTGGGACTATCCTTGTTAACAAAAATGTAAAATAACACTATGATTTTTTCTCCTAGGCTAATATTAAAACACTAAGTCGCTTGCAAAGTTAACAAATTATTTGAAACTACAAGATGCATGTTTTCTCCCAAAATCAAGATGAAGTATGTTCTAAGAAAAATTGTAGGCTGCAAATAGAAATAAAAATAACGGTTTGTACTTTTTTACATTTATGATTATGTAAATTTCAAACTATTACCCATCCCTGAAGTCTCAATAAAGGAGTTATGAAGATAAAATTGGGGTCCAAATGGAAAAAGTATAAAGTATCTCACATTTTTTTGAGAAGTGTAACTTATGAAAATAACACTAAGGCCCAATGAATTAAAATTATTGAGCAAGTATGTGTCACACAACCGTTAGAGGAATAGGAAATGTATTTCACATTTTGCAAAGATGGTGTGTGTGTTGTCTTGCAATATTTTCCCAAGGCCCGTCGACAAACTAAAGAGAGTCATAAATGTACTAGTCATACATGACCTAAGTATGTGGAAGTAGGCTAGTCAACATGGAATGAATCATGGAATGGAAATATGTTGGTGATAAGATATGAAAATATTGCAATGGTTAAAAAGTGAAAAAAGATGGGAATTACGAAGAAGTTCCCACGAACACAATATTTGGAATTAATGCAAGAATCCAAGGGTAGTTAATATGAAAAATTGATATAAATACACACTCTACATTTTAAATATTAGAACTTTTAGAAAGTACCAAATTATCCTTGAGAAGATTTAAAACAGAATAAATTTACAAAGAGAAAGAAAGGAGATACAATGTTTTTAATTCAAATTCCAAACAACTAGAGATTTGATTGAATGGGTGAGTAAATTGGCTCTCTTATTTTTGTGAATATTTGAAGGAAAGCTTAAATTTTATTTTTAGAAAAAGGTGGGACTTTTGAAAGTGTGTCACAACCATGAAAATTCATGTGTATTCCTGAAGACAACTTCTAGTATCAATTACCTTGGATAGAATCATAGATTTTAACCTCGTTAATGTTGACTTAGGTGAGTTTAAGAATATATTTTAATCCCTAGAAAGAAGTGACATTATGGCCCATGTACATAGTAGTTATATTGACCTCTTCAACGCTTTCCCTCCCTCTACACCATGCACCATGCCCATAACTTGTATGGGTATGTGCCCAACATTATAACCCTATAACAAGAGAAGTTCGAGATAAAATGGGGCTTGGTCTTATCTTTCCAAGAAGATGTTTGATAGAATTTTTGGTTTTACACATGCATGAGAGTAAGGTTCCATCACCATAAATTCAACACAAATGCAATGGAACTCACGAGAAAGAAAATGGACCAAGTTTATGAAAAATCATTAGTTGGTTACTCCCTGAGTCTCCATCTCCAGAATGTCTAAGAAGTTTATTAGAGAAGAATTAATTAAGGAGGTTGGATATGTAATTACATTGTTAAACTAAATGCTGGGTATGGAATCTAGAAATCTATTCCATGAATGGATGTTTCAATTCGTTGAGGTAATACTCAAAAATAAGAAACCACTTGCTTGGGTTGAAATAATAAGCAATCGAATTCATGAACACATTGCGGGAGTGGCCCAGATTGTGAAAGGAGAAAAGGATGTTATGGTATAATTATTTATGAAATCTTGTTAGAAATATTAATGTTGACATGGGTAATAATATTTACATGTGGTAAATATTTGGTAATTGTAAATGAGTTGTATCAAACTCATATATTTAAGTTATATTGGTTTGGTGTAATATTGTTGTGTATAACAACAATAGTTCAGCTATATATTTTTGACATATATTATTGTAACAATATATCATCAAGGGATATTATTGTGAGAGAATAGTTGAGATTGCATCTCCCTAATTATAGGAAATCATTCTCCTTTCTACTTGTAATCATCTCTAAATGTTTTGATACGGTGAGAATATATAGAAATATATTATATTGTGTATAAAATAATCGTGTTATTTTAATGATCAATTGATTCAACATCTAGATTTGGTATCGAGCAGTCTATTCTCACATGCTTATGATGGAATAAAAAAACATTTAGGGGCAATTAGTATTCTTTGTTGTCCCGTCTATGAGGTATTCATATTATTGTCTTAGTATCTTTTACTACTAGTTTGTAGATTGCATGTGTGGATATTTCTGTATCTAAATAAATTCTTGAGTGTGCACCATGTTGCATGGGCTTATTCATAATTTTTTTGAGAAAGAACATGTATTGTTAAAAATCTGATCATTGCATTTTAAGTTCATGATCAGTGTACTTGAGGAATCTGAAGCAACATCAATCCTCTTCGACATCAGTCCTACCCGGTCATTAGACACATGCATTCTCATGCATAGAACATCACATCGTTGATCTATTAAATGATCAATGATTCAACATGGATTGCTAAGTTTGTTAAGGAGTTATCAGGTTCAACTATTGAACTAGATGTATTGCATGTGATTTATTAAAGTAGTGTACCCTATTATTTGCAACCAAGTGTGTGACGAATTTTAGTAGGATATGCCTCTCCAAATTTAGATAGAAGGGAAGGGGTGCTTATGAGGAAGTGACAAGAGTATGTTGATTGTGTTTCTCAATACCATGATATACCTGATTCCGATCGAAATATTCTCTAACTGATCGGATATGCAAATAACCAAGGTGTTATATCTCTGAGTGGTGATAGGAATCTACCACAACTGCATTGAAGGACTTGGGTGGAAGATACACCTTCTCATATGCAAGTATAGCTAGATAAATAAGGATTCACCTCCACATGGTTCTAGGATCAATAATTATTTAAACACGTTTATGGTATTTAAGATTTTTTTTTATGTCTCTCATATTTTGTGAAAATATATACTTAGTATTTATAAAGACCTTACAACCATTTGTTAAGTCATTGAGTTATTGTTATTAAAAGTGTGTATTTTTCATCATTTAGTGTCATTGACAAATTTTTTGTAAAATATATAAATCATTGAGTCATTAAAAGAAAAGTATTTGTGTTGCCAAAGAATATATTTTTCAATATGATCTCGATCCTCAGTCCATCCCACACATCTTCACAATTTTTTAGTCTAGGAAGAAGGGGCCACGAATATTCTAATCTCTCGGGCACCAATTTTGGAGATTGAACCATATAGATATCTTCATTGATTGTCTCCATTAAAATTAAGCCATCCATATAGATATTCTCACACACTAGTTTTTGCTTCATTTTACTCAACACATCATCCCCTTCCACTCGTCAAAACTATTGGAATTGAGAACTCTACCACATTTGTGCTTAAAAATATGACAAGGTCGTAAGATTATAAAACAATTCTTTATGTTCATTAAGTTTGGTATAATGTCTATAAGATATATTTTTAATAATCTCTAGTATTGTCACATTAAAATTATCTCTCAATAATGTGATTTCAATATTTTTTCTAGTCAAAATTGTCCATTTGTCATTAAAAAGTGAACAATTGTGTTTCTGAGTCTAAAATAGTATAACGTTTTTAGAGGTTCATTATGTTATTATGTAATAGTCATTAAATTTTTTTTAAATGAAAAAAGAGTGTACAATTATAGATGTCATTTCAATCCACGTGTAAAATTACTTGATTAGTCATAAACTTATTGTAATTAGAGTTTTGTGTGATGATAGTATTTAGTCACCAAAGTTTCATCAAATGTATTGTTGTAATAAATTCATTAACGTCATTGTGTTGTCAAGTAGGTCAAGTAGGTAATTTTAGGATTTTTTTAATTGTCATTTTTTATTAGTCAAAATAGTCAACTTGTTAAAAGTATGTAAAAATAAAAATTTGCCTCATGAATGCATTTTCAGTGTAACCCGATGTCCAAGTTGAACTTGAGGGGGGGAATTTTCAAATGATCCTTAAAAGACAAATTTAGCTGAGCTTAAAAAGTGAAAAAATGGAGGACAGAGGAATCGAGAGGATGGAGGTAAATCAATGACCTCTCGTCGGTCCCTAACAATGGGGCTACTTTCTTCGATTTGTTGGCACATGTGTGAAGTGTGTTTGTTTTTATTTGTGCTTTTCATAATTCCAGCGTGGTGTGTAAAATAAGAATAGATGTATATTCCTATATAAATCCCCATTTTAATAACATAGTGAAGAACATATAGCACAATGAAATGCAACATCATGTATCTTAAAGAGGTTGACCATTCAAATGTGTTCCTATTCTTACCTAGGTTTGTGGTTAGCCTCAAGAAAATCATTCAAGGTTATTTAGATGTGTTCCTTCTTAAGTTCCCAAACTTCTAGGTCGATATGTTCCCTAGAGTGATTGGTTCATAAGAAGAATATTCCTGAGTGTGTTCCCATCCTCGTTGGTTAGATGTGTTCCCAAAAGTACATGGTTGATAAGAATTTGATGTGTTCCTTCCGATACCTTCATTTCGAGTGTTGTACCAAGATCATGAGAAAGCACGGGTGACAGACTATAGAGGAAGTGTGAAAGTTCTTTTTCTACCATGTAAATATTAAGGGGGGAATGTTGCGACTATTAATGTTGACTTGGGTAATAATATTCACATGTGGTGATTATTCGATAATTTTAAATGAGTTGTATCAAAATCATATATTTAAGTTATATTGGTTTGGTGTAATATTGTTGTGTATAACAACAATAGTTTGGATATAGATTGTCAAGATATATTATTGTAAGAATATATCGTCGAGGGAGATTCTTGTGAGAGAATAGTGGAGATTGCATCTCCTTAATTATAGGAAATCCTTTTCCTATATATTTTTAATCATCTCCGAATGTTTTGATATAATGAGAATATATAAAAATATATTATATTGTGTAGAAAATAATTGTGTTATTTTCATGATCAACTGATTCAATCTCTAGAGATATTACTTGGTATATAATATTGATTTCCATAAAAATTTCTTAGGCTTTCTCGGAAGAGGGGGATCTTAGTAGCGCTAAGGTAAATGATGCCTTTTCCAGCTAAAATTTGAAAAATATGCATGAGATTATATGAATGTCTATAATATCTTCTTTACACCTATAATATTCCTTTTCCATCCCAATTGGGATAGTAAAATATTTTCCCAAGATGATAAACGGGTTATCGGTCAATATGGATGTTACTTCATCCAGTTCTAGACTTTTCTTATATCAAGGTTAGTGTTTTTAATGGGATTCCTTACTTACTCCCTAGGAATATGGATAATAAGTGGGCATTAATAAAATTACCAAGTAAATTGATACCAAAGACATCAGATAATCACCAAAAACATCTCGCATTCGCTACCAAGTTTCTTATGACTATTGGGAACTATACTTGCACAAACATCCAGAAGGAAAGAATGCTAGAAGCAGAGATGGGTAGAGGTATGTGGGATAGATTTGAAACCAGGCCTCATTATGATATAAAATAAATTATACATAGTATTACACTCACTTAGATGGAGCATGAGGCTCATTACAAAGACTTTTGGATGGATTGTGGAGATGAGAAGGAAGTCAGATGGAGGGATTATTCAAGGATGACACTCTCTAGTGGACTTTGGGATTATTCAAGCTCCTAAGGGTTTAGAAGATGATAAAAATGTAATTAGTGATGATTACATCAGAGGGAATATTACCTCTCAGCCTTTACCACCAGTCAATTGGGAAGTTGATGAAAGAAGGTATAATTAAAGCAGGACTACAAATGTTATCCGAATTTCTTTGAAGTGGTTGTTCTCAAAGGGTGTAGATGTAAGTTACCAAAACAATTATGTATTAGGAGAATATAGGGCTATTAAGTTACTTGATGATGTCCTTCCCCTGCATTGAAAGATTCATGCTACGGGGATGTTTCAAAGAAGAAAGGGATTATAATCCCTTTTAATAAGTTGACATCTACATAGGTAAGGGATGATTTGAGTGATCGAGACTTCCCTTACTTAGTTGACAAAAAATGTTGGGAGGTACTTTAGGGAAGCATGAGTAGGGACACTATTGTTTCTACTAATCCTTTGAAGGTTATTCCAGTATCCACTTTAGGATTGAAAGGAAAAGAAAAGGTATTATCCTATACTCTGATAAATTCTAAAGGAGTGAGTTTGTTTGAAGTACCTTATAAGGTACTAATACTAGAGACAGGTCTATAGGACTCGGAAGAAGAGGAGGAAAAAGTTTACTTGAAGGAGGAAGAAGACTAAAGTATCTAAATGGATTAATTTGGAGGAGTGGATATAGTTAGGGAAACAATGGTTCGTGATATTCCCATCCCTTTACTCATATTTTATGAATCCCCAAGAATTTAACTTGTTATACAATCAATTCCTATTAACCCAACCCATGTTTCCCCATATGAACAACTTATTTCACCCTTTGAGATGAAACCAATTATGAATGTTCCCATATATCACAATCTTCCTTTTCCATTACAGAGTATTGAAGTTCTAAAAGTATATAAAAATTTAGAGAATCCCGATACATCGGAGTTGTGATGTGATTTGAGCTTACCCCGAAACAAGTTATAGTTATTGAAGTTGTAGAAAAATCATAAGATAGTAAGAGTGAAGTTTAAATTATTATTAATCAAGTGGGGATGGATTAATAAAATCTCAAATAGAAGGGTTTTTAGTAGAAACAATGAAAAAATAAACTTTGGGTGTCAAAGTAAAAATAGCACCCCAGACACTAAAGTAGTTACAAAAGTTCTTGAAACACGGTTTCCAATGAACGATGTTTCTACTTAAGAGTCTTGTGAAACAGTACCCTCTTCTAGCAAAAAAATTGTTGAAGGCTTGTCATAAAAAAGGAGAGGTTTATAATCAACCATCTTCAAAGAGTGAAGAAATAAGAGACTAGTATAATCCAATGGATAAAATAGATAGTTATAGTGAACTTCTCGAGGAAATTTCTCTGGAAGAAATAGCATATATGGCCATAGAAGGAATTTTTGCAATCTCTTCATCTTCTCAAGCCCTTGCAATTATTCCTATATTTGGTACCAAAATCACCTAATGAAAATGGGCTATCAATGAGATACTAGATAAAGGGTGCTCTCTAAAAGAAGAAAAAGGTGGAAATATAGTTGGATGATGATGATCTACAAAGTCTCACTACCTTCAATCCCTCTAAACCACCCAAAAGGGAAAGAATTATGTTAAGGGTAGTTTTGAATAAGAAGGGATAAATATTTGTGGAGGTTACAACTCCCAAGACCAATATGCTCTAGAGTGAGGCATCTCCATCTAATTTCCAGGTCACAAGGATCCCATTAGGTAAGCCCTCCACCAAATAAATTAAAAATGAATTACTTATGGAAGTAGAGGGAGTCTTCTAGAAAATTGATGATTTTAAGGACACAAAGAAGGATCTCAAGGCCATGAATGAAGTCTTTTTAACCTGGTTAGAAACCGACTAGGACCCCCAAAGAAGGGTAGGTTGAAATCCTTGAAATCACCAATGATGATATCAAAAGAGTGACCGATCTGGGGAAATAGGAGAGGCCACCATATAGTGGGAAAATGAATTAGTCACTAGAGGTGAGGAAGTGATCAAGGAATGTGTGAAACACTATTCCCATATCTTTGATAAGATAGAAACAACCAAGGCATTATTGGACAAGTGTGAGGCCAAACAAAAAATTTGGAGTGATATGTTACTAAAGTTAAAGGCCCTTACAAACTTGGAGGATGATTTCGTATTTTAGGAAGGAATTATTTCTCTCGATTCTAAAGCAAATAAACATGAATATCATGAAGACGCAAAGATAAGGGTTGAGATCTTGATAAATTGTGTCAATATTCTCAATGAAGAAAATGATAAAGCAATTGATTACATTGATAATTTTCATTCTTTGATTGATAACTTAATTGGAGTAGATAGTGGGGAAATTCTCGAGAATGGAAAATATAGATAATCGATTAGGATCTTCAGGATCGTGCTCTTGTTAAGACAAGAGAATTGAAAAATTTCATCATGTCTATTTTGCAATGTTTGGTGCAAATTGAGATGAAAATGGCTAAATTGCTGAAGTTAATAAAAAAGGGAAGAAATGTTTCGTGGAGCTTTATAATTTAGGTGTTAGGTAGGAAATAATTTTCCATTACAATTTAGGGCTTGATGAAAAATTAGTCTTACAAATATTTGATAAATTTGATGCTTACAGGGACAGCATAAGTGAGATTTTGGTGAATCAACCCATTGATTTTGAATAGAAAAATTAAAGAAGTAATGGGTAAGGAATCCAACCAAACTTATCCTCACGTCGAGATATTTTGGAATCATCCAAGTATGAGGCTTTCTCCAAACAAAATGTTGTTTTTCTAGAGGACAAAATTTTTGTTGATGGATAGGGTAATATCCTTATTTCATTCCTCAAAGTCCAAGCTGTGCTACATCTTTTCACTCGACCCAATCAAAGAGGGAAATAATATTTATAGTTAGAAGGATTTTCCCCCTCATTTTGGAAAATATATATTGGATTTCATGAAGAAAATTTTGAAGGATATCTTGGGGGTTTGGGGGAATTGGGATATATTATGATGAATTTTTTTATGAGAATGAGGGTCTTATCCTCATTCTATGGGCGAGTAGTTGTTAATTTTTTTTATCAAGTTTTATTTTAGTTCCAAATTCTAGTTTTTACTAAACATTTTGTAATTGTCTAGCTTTGTGAGGAAATGCTAAGGTGGTTCTATTGTATAACCATTAGTAGGTTTTTAAGGCATTTTTAATGTATTCTAACCAAAACTCACATAAATGGACTCCTTTTGTTTTGATAAAACCGCACTTTCCTATTTCTTGTGTTTTAAAATTTTGAACGAGGAGATATATGTTATGTTGAAATCTTGTACTATTTTTGTTTTGTTAAATATTCAAAGATATTTATTCAATTGTTGCGTTTCTTTGGTCCTTGTGTGACAATATTATAGAGTAGTGTATACTCCGTACTATTTTAGTCGGTTGTAAAATCCTAAGGGAAACATTATTATTGAAGGTTTATTGTTATCCCTTAAGAGAATTTTGGGTGTATGAAACAAATATAAGAAGTAATTTATCTGAATTCTAGCTCAAGGATTTGTGGTTAGGATCTTGAAGAGATTCAATAACATTCACATAAATTGAGTTTCAATGAATACAAATGTTATTTGAAAAATTATGTTAAATTGATTTTTCTTTCAAAAATTACCTTAGGCATGGATTCTTCTCATGGAAACACCGACATGTCAAATTCACAAAAGTAATTATCCTATGCCTTCAATTTCAACTAAGAATATCTCATTATCCTCACACCTATTGAGCATATCAAACTTGTATACCATACATATGCTTACCATGTAAATCCATATTAAAAATTATGTATTACCAATATGCTTTGCTAAAATCCCACCATGTTAGTGTCCCAAGTACCATCAAAAGCATGCTTGGTTGATATTTTGTGAAGGGATGATGCTTGTGATTATTCATTTATCTATTTATTTTTATTTGTGCTTGAAGTGTCAAGTGTGTATAGTAATCAATTGAAAACTCTAGAAGGTTATTATTGTATTCATGGTTGCACTTGTTTCACATTTTATTCATATTGAATATAAAGAAATTTAAGCTAAGACAACCTTTTATTTATTTAGATCCCTCCCCCACATCCTCTCACCTTGATCCTAATAGAGCTAGAAGTAACAGGAAAATCCATCCCCTTAGTTAAGGTGTCTTTTGATCACCTCTCATAATTGAGTCACTAAGTTAAATTTTGAGTATATCCCCACTATCAATGAAAAAATATTCACTATTTATCATTCCCTCAAGGTCATCCTAATTTCTATTAGCCACTCAATTCCTTGGTTTGATTTCAGTAGCCAATGAGATCAAAACAAAGATAAAGGATGAATTATTTTTCCAAAGTGCTATACCAAGAAATATATTTTTTTAGTCACAAAATCACACACTTTCAATATACATCACTCCTCTAAGTATGTCATTATATGAATAATTCCTAAGCAAGAAAACTAGACACTAACAAGACTTATTTTGTTGTTACATTTCTTTATCCCTTTTGATAATCTTCATATTTTATTTTATCAAATGGTAAATTTAAGTTTGGAGATTGGAAAACACATGAATCAAATATCTATTTTCTGTTATATCCTCCTAGTGTCTCGAATAGTACCATCCAATAGGGACATGAGTACCAGTACTACTATCACCTTTGGATGGTTTTGTACTTTTCTGTCTTTTCTCAAGTTCAAAATTACACATCATTTGTTATCTTTTTAAACTATCATTTATCTTTTTTTGATATTAGGTGAAAAAAAGGTTGTATGGACCCGACCACTTACACAAGAAACAAATCAGCTTGGAGACATCCCACAAGAGTGAAATAAAAAGAACCAACAACATATATGTGTAAAAATAGTGGTAAGAAAATAATAACAACAATGACTACCCCAAAGATAAGGAAAAATAAGATAAGAAAAGAGAAATATAAGTGGAGGAATACCTCTCACTTATTCTCCAAAATCTAAAGCATTTGATTCCATTCAACTACCAATTAATTAATGGAGGTACTCAAGTTCTCATAGTTGATATTACCATCTGCCAACTTCATTTTATTTTAATTAACTTTATAAATTTCCTCCTTGAAGGAATTTAGTAGATGAACGAACACTTTTAGGTTCTCAATAGTACTTTTGATATTTAGCAAGCTTGCGTTTTCTTATTTGAAGGATAGTCTCCTTCAAATTTTCAACTTATTTCTCTACATAAGAGCACCTCCCATGAAGAAATTCAGCTTTGTTATTATCCACATCCAAAGTAATGCTGTCAATTTTTCTTTTCATATAATTATAGTATTTGAGGATCATGTTCAATGTATTCTTATTCAAGGAAACATCATCCCTCATCTGTGCCAACTCAAGAGCAATGTTACTAAATTGAATTTGTTCCTAAACCTTAGTCTTGTCTATCCTACCCTCAATAAGTTTTTCCTCTTGAAAGCATAAATTCCTATTAATTGGTTTCATGATGTTAATATCTTGAACCATGTTTTTGTGGGTTTAATAGAATAAGATTAGACAATTTTAACAGAATCAAGCACATCTTGGGACACACTATCAAAACGTATATCTTTAAAAGAAAATTTTACCCTTTTAGACATCAAACCCTTATTACTCAAAATATCCATGTAATTCTTTGACCATGTAATATCTATATATCATGGTTTACACCGAGTGAGGATAAGTCATTAATGAATGGGGTTTTATCTTTCCCTTTCTTCACCCGATCCATAGACTTGCTTTGAGAGATCTAAGCATATAGAGTCTCTTTTATCACTTTCGATCATCATTTTTGGTTATTAATAATGAAATTATAACAATGGAATCATATATATACATGAGTTACTATTATTTGAGGATAGATAACTTTGGGATATTACTCACTATCTACTACCGGGTAGAGAGAAACATTCAAGGATTACATTTGGGTTGCATTATTCACTACATAGGATGGGATACTTCAATTCCATCTCACACATTCATCTTAGGGTAAAAGTAGTTAAATAGCCTAGTATCTTGGTGTGACTAGCACAAGGGACACCTAACTTCAAGGGATGCAATTAAATGATACACATAATAGAAGTACATAAAGTTTGAAATGTAGTGGAGTTCTTAGTGAAAATCACATTGGGTTGATAACCGAGGTCAATCCGACTTAAGCATATGAATTATTTATTCCATATAATGTTTGATTAATCCTTGTGCAAGTAGCTAGGTTTTTTTTTCATGTTCGGGAGTGACGTAGGAGCCATACAAAAAAGTGGATACGATAAAGAGTGAAAGGAAAAAGATAAATTCATACCTTGAAAAGATTAAAGGTAGATATATTGTTGGGACACTAACTCCAAATTCAGACACCATTTCCCAAGCAGCTTTATCCTCATTTGGGTGGTCCTTTTGGAAGAGGTTTCATATATTAGTTTCTTATGTAGATCATACAAAGCTAAGATATAACATTCTTAAGATGTTTCCCAACCCATAATTAGTCCGATTCTTACTATATACAAGATAAGTCACTCTTATTTCCTATTTTACACACTTGTTTCTTTCTTACGTGATAGATATTTCATATTAATGTTATATTAATTTGATCATAGTCATATGATAAATATTTAATATTTCTTTAAATAAATAATTTTGTTATCCCGTTTAAGGATCAAATCACAACTTACCGTAGGGTCCCTATAGTCATAAAATCTTGTTATTACTCTTACTTATATATAATGGATATCTATATGAATAAATATTATGAATACCATCCTAAATTTTTATATGTTTTATGAAATACTATGGATCATACTATTATCTACTCGATACTTCCCTATTTACATTAACCAACAAATTTATGGTGATATGAAAATCAATGATGAACATTGTTGTCATGCAAATGTGCAATAAGGAAATTGACAATTTCTAAGCATGACAACTATACCCCTATGTCAAAAATTACAAGTTTTACCCTTCCAAGACACCTCAGGTTTACCCAATTAGTCTAGTGACCTCCCAATTGATGTTAACTCAATCCCCTAGGTGATTTAGGAAAGTCAATTCAAGACCCCTAGGTGATTTTTTAATGCGTCTACCATGAATGATAACTATGATGACTTTTGTACTTGAAGTTGCAAACGTTGATATGTGATTCTTGTTTGAAGATGATTTACTCTTGCGAAATAAGAAATCATGTTTGTTGTAGATAAGATGTTATCTTATAATAAAAGATAAAATCCTCGCCATGTCAATTCTAAATTAAAAATGAAGTATTTCATCCCTTCTTACGCTGAATGTTTACTACATGTGGATAGAGGAAATTAATTCAACCTAAACTCATTCATATCCTATATTGCATTTGAAATTGTGATTCGAGTTTATATGATATGTGATGTAATTTAACTATACCTTGGATCAATTTCAATGATCTAAGGCATTATTTCAATTTTAAAACATCAAGGTCATCTTGAATGAGATGGGAAGAATGTTGGATTTCGAAACCAGTTGCCATAAGATCACAAAGCTGAACTCTTCTACTCACATCCTTCTTAAGTGATCCAAGAATGTCAATTTTTGGTTCTTCATATGGTAATGTTGAATTGGTAATTTGAATGATTATTTGGGGGACCTAATTTAATCTAAGTTCCTAAGTTTTTTATCCTATCCTAAGTTTATGCTAGATGATTTTATTAATGTGGTTTTTTATTAGATGAAGGTAATCCTAAGTCATGTAACTAGGATATTCTAAGACTAAACTAATAAACTATACCTAAGGACCTAAGTTGGTTTCTAAGCTAATGTTTTTGAACCTAACCTAAGGGCATGGACTAGCCTAAAGGGGATGGCGTGGATGACATGAGGAGGGGTGTCGGTGGCACCAATTCCTAAGGTATTTAAGAGGTTTGAATGTGGCATTAAACACTTTATTACTGCTAATTTTGGTGAATGCATAAAAATTTGGAGGAAGCTGAGTTGTCAACTCTGCTAAATTGTATTACATGGAGTTTTAAACTTTAGTTGAATCCAACAAGGAGTTGGAAAAAGAGGGAAATAATGAAAGGACCGTGTCATTCTTGTTGGCATTTATTGATCTTGACCATTGCAAAAAATGCCTGGAAAATAGGAGAAGTTGGAGGAAAAGGTGGTTTTCGGTTTTCATTGTTTCATTTAGTTTTGGGAGATTTATAGCTCTGCATGTGGTTTTTCATTTTCAAACCTCTAGTTTGAATATGTGCATGCTTAATTTCTCCTTGCATGGTGGTGATGGTAACAGAAAATAAGCAAGGAAGTTATAAGAGGAAGAAAAGGAAAGTTTCAGAGCCTGGTTTTGGTGTTTTCATGGAAATCTTGCTATAGAAGTTCTTCTTGAAGGTTTGAAAATAGGAAAAGGAGAAAATAGCTCTACCGGGGATGATAAGAACTATCTCATTAAATATTTTTCTTTTATTTAAGTTTTCATTAAAATAACTCTACTCTTTTATGAAAATTATTGTGGTATTGTTGTTTGAGTTTGGTGTTTCTCCTTGCTTCAATGGCGTTTTCGACTTGGTTTCTTATGGATGCATTATGATGTTGTGTATGTTGTATTGACTATGAAATATGGGTTGTATTGATTGATTGATAGTTATGTTTATCTTATTTTCATAAGAACTTCCTTGGATATAGATCAAAGTCTATGTTAGTTTCATTGTTGGATTGTTTACCTTGTATGAGTAACTAGGAAATGTGAAAAGGTTGCTATATTTTGATGAAATCTATGGATTTAGCTTAGTGATTTATCTTTTTGTTAATAACTTGGAGATCATCTTATTTTGGTCTAATCTAGTCTTGACTATTTGAGACTCATATTTAGATGAGGTTATTTCGGGAGCCTTTATGGTGACTATTCACTTAAGCAATGAAGTTCCCAGTTGTTGTTAAACTAGGTTATGTTTATTTGTAGAATTCTATTTTTTGCCTTCTGTGAGGGACTGAAACAAATCTTCTATTCCATTTGTTAATCCTTGTATGGGAGGAAGTATCTTTCATTGGAAGACGAATTGTGAAGGTGTGCTTGTTGAGTTCAGGTTTCAGTTCTTTTTTGCTATCGAGTTTATTGGTTACCCATTTGGGATTTATTGTTGATTTAAGATAGATCTTGTCAATTTTTATCATGCATGGGAATTTTACTTTATCTTTGGAAGAGTTTATTTTGTTGGAGAGTGACTGTTATTACTTTCTCTCCCTCTTCCCTTTCTTGTTTGGAATAATTACAACTCTTTTCGGGTGAACCAATTTTGTTGCTGAGACTCGGTAATTTTCTCCTTCCTTTTTGTTATTGAGTTTTCTTGGAACGAAAACCAATTTTGGGTTGGTCTACAAAAGGAGGTAACATTTAGTTTGGCTTGTTCCAAGATATGGTATGAATTTAAATGGTTTAGTATTATTATGGTCTGGATAAACTTTGTTTTTCATCTTGGAAGGATATATTCTTCATCTATTGGACACTCTTTCTTTGATTCAATTCCATTCTTTGAGTTTGTGAAGACCTGGGTTGTTCACTTTTAATTTGGTTGCTTTCGTTTCTATCTTTCATTCTCTCTTAGAATTTGTGGCTTCTAGAGAGAAGTTAGACCTTCCTTTTGTTGATGGAAAATCTTCCTACCTCGGAATTTTTGTTGATCATGGAGTTTCCTTGACCTCTATATAGATTAGTCTGAGTGTAGGAATGTTCCTTGGGACTATTATGGGTCTTGTGTTGTTTCGAACTTGTAGTTCTTAAGTTCCTTTCCTTGATGTGGAATTGGTAAGTTTGAACTTGTGTGTTTCTTGTAAACAGTCTGCTCCATTTAATAGCTTATGGAAACAATGAACATGAAGTTGTGGTTGTTTCAGATGCATCTACGTGTTAGCTATGTCTGTTCTTTTGAGTTACAAACTTTCCTATGAATGCATACCTTTAGGGAACTCTTAATGTGAGTTATGTTGTTGTTGGTCTTATACCTAATCTCTTGTGTGGTTAAGCTTTTCTTACATGTAATGATTGGACTAGTTCTTGATCAACATAATCCTTAGATTATGAGTTGTGCCTTGGTTAGGTAATGTTGTTAGAATGGATGATATGTAGGTTGTATTTTCTTGTATGATCCTACAGATTGATGCAAGTTGTTAACATTAGGATATTAAAACAACAAAATTATTTTATAAAGGTTGTATGATTATGTCAATTCACTTCTTCTTGAATAAACATAATAGGTTGAGTTTGTGGAATTTTAGTTGGAAACTAGTTTGAGAAGCTGAAGTTTAGGATAAGAATGTTAAATAATTCCTTCTCAATTAGTTGTTGTTTTGGATGATTAGCATGTTGTAATGAGTTTCATATTTGTTTTGAGATAGAATTAATTATGTTGATTTAATTAGTTCTTACTTAAACATACTTCTTGTAGATTCTATGATCTCTTTCTCTCCTTCTCGGTTTTGTAATATTTTGGGAAAGTATTTCTGTTAATCTTAAATTTTGAGTTTGGAACCGTTTCATTAACAGAGGGTTCCTTTTGTGAAATAGTTAGATAAAAGCATATTGTTTTAACGTTATAGCGTTTATCATGCTTAGTTCATATGAACTAACTCGTGCTAACAATTTTGCAGATGGATTTTGTAAAATATGAAAGGAGAAAGACATATAGAAAGTTACATCTGTTTTACTAAAGAAATTATCTCCTTATTTTTTTTTATTATTGGCAAATAGTTTTTTGAAAGGGACTATACCCTTGAATACAAAAGAAGGCCTGAGAGCCGGAATAAGAGTGAGAAACAGAGAGAATGGATCAAGATCCAAGTGTTACAATGAAGCTCCAAGTAGCTCAGAAACAGCTACTCAACCGAGACAAAACAACAAAACAACAGCAAAAAAACAACAAACCGACCGCAAAGAAACAACAGAAAAACAACAAAAATCAGCAGAAGCTCCCAGAGCTACTTCTTGGTAGCTTTATCGATACTGATCTTGATTTTCTTCCAGGCATGAAACATACCCAAAGCAGTCATATGGGCAGCATCAGTCTTATCAAGCTCCTCAATGGTTCTTTTACTTTCTTTTTCGTTGCCCCAAATTATCTCCTTATTATGATGACTATGTAGCGACATTTACTTGAAATGTAATTTTTGGGGAAAATAAGATGTATTAAAAATAGTTTTATATTGATGCAATGGAAATTTATAATCCTTTGAAATATTTCCTAAGTTCAAAGAGTGGAGAACTCTCTTTTTGATAAATGAATTACTTTGGTGAATGTTGATTGTTGATTTACTTATGAGACTTACATGACATAAGTTGTGTAATATTACTAAGTAATATCATTCATGATGGGGGAAATATAGATATGTATGTAATATGGGATTACACAACTTAACAGATTATGTGATATATATAAGCTTCTAGGATTAAGGATCTACACTTATAGTTGATTTCATTTCACGTGAAAGAGCACAACTAAGTTGATACTCTTTGGTAGATCCTTAAATAGTAAAAAGGGAATATGATTAGATTATATAAAGGTGTATGAATTTTTTATGTTAAGCATATGAGATATGTTTTTCATAATTAGGACATTAGTCCTTGATAAGGAAAAAGTATATCTTCCTTGTAATTAAATGAAGAGATTTATATGATTTCTTGTTAGGTGTTATGATTAAATTATGAGGGTTGGTTGTGTTTTCCTTAAGCTGATTTCTGTAATTGAAACTTGAATGTTTAAAAAGGATAATAAAAAGATTCAGGATGTCAGTATTATGAAGACTAAATTAAAAGTTTCAATAAGCTTGTTACAAGCTAAAATTGTAGTAAGAAGACTTAATGATCTCACTTTCATAACACTAAATTCAGACATGACGATATATGGAAATAAACATAAGCATGTTTTCAAAGTGATTAGGAAAGAATATTTAATTTTCATACCTTCCTTTGTGTAAAATACATCTCGTAACCTTCTTGGGTTAAATGATGCTTAGTAGACCCTTAAAAGCATTGTTATCATTAAAACTATAAGATAATAATTGATTGGGTTAATAAACTAATATATTCTTAAGTATGTTAGTCTAGTTGAGGAAACTTAGTTGGATGTTGAAACATAAAAACTATAGCATAGTACCTTCATAATGACATGGGTCATTATGAGGATACTATGATGTAGCCTGTTATGCCTCAACACCCCACTTAGTTCGATTAACTTGATTGACATAAGTGGAATTTTGGCTCATGGTTCCACCCTAAACAAAGATAGAAACATGAGCTAGTGTTGTGGTCAACTCATGTTGACTTAGGGTGACTAGACACACCCAATCGATGTAAGTCGATTGAGTATGTCTATGTATCCTTAGTCACCATGAGTATTCCTCCACACTAGTGCATGTTGTTGCCCTTGTTTAGTGTGTAACTTTGACTCAGATTGGGTTGACAGAAGTCAAGAAAGACCATTCTAGATAATAGTACAAGTGTGGTGAAGGACATATTCCTTTCAATGAGTATGTCATCTTGGAATGTAAACATGGTAGACATGTTTAAAAATTTGGCCAAAGTATCGCAAGCTTCTGGTTGCATTATCATATGTCACCTAGTCTAAGATGTAGGATTTCAGATGAATACCAGTAACAAGTATTCAAATAGGCTTCTTAGAAAAAACACTTTGGTAAATATAAAAGGGTAAAGGAACCAAGTATACATACTATACACATTATTAAGTTAGCATGAGAGATCAATTTAATATCAAGTCATGGAATAAGAGATTTGTGTTTCACCGAGTCATTACAACCGCATATGGTTTTATGTTATCGATGTATTGGCAATGGAATGTGTGTTCTAAATTATATTAATTTAGAACAAATAAAATTATGTTAAAAAAATAAAAAAATTACCTTGTTTCTAAATTCTTAAAAAGAGGATGTTACTGATTTCAGGAGTTTATTCAAAAATGCAAGCTTTGAGCAACTATGGGAAGGGCTATCAATAGCCTTCCTAGGAATGGAGAAACCCCATGAAGTGGAATACAGAATCCAAACCAGACATGGAGGTGAATCAAAGTCCTAATAACAAGATGGAATTGATCTAGGAAGATTTAGGAAGGATTCAGAAGTTGGGTTAGTTTCACAAAATTAGGGTTCACGAGGCTTAGGCGGTGCACATGATCAAAAGATTCGTTAAGCTTCGAGAGGTGATTTTGGGAGCTTTAGATAAAATTATAAGCCAAAAAAAACATATTCGTAAAGGTAATTCCATGTCCTACAACATGGTGAAAACATATTTTCACAACACCTTGGCGTAATAGGTTTATAACTTATTTTTTCCATGCAAAGCTAACTAGCGAGATAAAAAAATATGCTTTTTCAGGATCAAATGGAGGACTCAAGACCTGATATCTCCACCATTGGATTTAGAAGGAAATTTCAATCATATATAATTTCATTGAAAAATTCCATCAAGGCTCACTTTATTACCATTTCAAGTTGCCCTCTAGGAGCAAGTTTGGGAGTTAGGAAAATTTTGAACAGGACATGTGTCAGCTCCAAGAGCCTAGCGCAATTTCATGTCCCTTAAGTCCCTAAAGAAAAGGGACACAAGGGACATAAAAATTTTCCCAGCTCTTAAATTCCTTTTGGATCCTCACATGAACCTCTTAGATTGCAAGTTTATCTCCCAAGTGCTTCCCAAGCTCATTCCCTGGCTCGCTCAAATCATGCCAAGTGGCGGATTTTGATGCGCCATGAAATTTGATGTCCCTCATGTCCTTTTCTGTTGGGGGAAATTAGGGACAAGATAATATACCCATCCCAAAGGAGACTCTTGGTCACCCATGTGACCCATTCAAGAGTAGTTTTCATGCCTCGGGGAGCTAGTGGAGCTTGAATCCTCATTCGTCAAATCATGGCCACATGTCATCACCGGGCGTCTTTGTGAAATTTGATGTCCCTTTTTTCTGGGAGAAATCATGGAAAATCAAATGTTCCAAGACCCCATGAAGCCTCATAGTTCCTAATATGACTAGTTTCTAGCCCCTAAGTGCTTCAAGCTTGGTTTTTGGGCTTAAACCTTCACCATATGATCTCCACCACTTTCCATCACTAGGCACCGCATGATATTTGATGTCCTTATCATAAATTAAATCTTAATGGAAATGAGGGACATTAAAATGCACCTCACTCCTTTATTTGAGATTTTTAAAATTTCTTCATGCTTTCCCGCTTCACGCTTCTAACTTATAACTTCTTATTCTCTTGTGCACAACTTCACTCTATAGGTTACTTTGTACCTTCTCACGAGAACTCCACCATTGTTGAAACCCAAACCCACTACATCACTAAAACATTATTCTCCACTCCATGATAGCATACAAGTCTTAGAAGAATGTTTTATCAAACAAGGAAGAAGAAGCGGAGAATGAAGAGAAGAAACAGTGAAAATCTCCATTGTTGTGAAACAAAGATTTGAAGAAATATTGCAAACTAGTGCATGAAAAAACAAACCATTTTTTTGTTCATTCCTCGCTCAAAAATTATAAAACCTCACATTCAAATCCTCTTTTTGTAGCATAGAACACTCACAACGAAGGATTTCTCTTTTGTCCCAACGAAGAAAAAAGCTTGATTTCCCGTCTAACCGAAAGTTGAATAAAAAAGACATTTCACGGGAAGAGTAAGAATAAAAAACCCATATCAAAAATTTGATTTTCATCATGAACAAAGGAGAAAACAAGACCTACAATTTTTGAGGTCCATTAATGGCTATCATGTTTAGAAGAGTTGTTAGGTCAAAATTTTAAAACTTTAAATCTCCCAAACCGTTGATTGGGTAGGTCCAAGATTTTAGAGGGGTGATATTGGGAAACCATCCATATTAGAAATAGTGATTCTTCTATGGAGAGGATTGCTATTTCAGGAAAGTCACCAACTGAAGCATCGTGAGAGCATCAAAGTTGTATTCTAGGGAAAAGCTGTCGAAATGTTCACCTCAGTCCCAATTTGACACTTACTCAAAATAGTAAGTGGTCTCACAAACACCTACAAAAAATGGAAAATTGTTCCAAAAGGGGAGAAGAACACTTAGAGAAAGAAAATATAAGTTGCAACATCCAGTTGAGGTTCAAGGTAGTTGATTTTTCATACTTACTAAAAATGGTAAGTTTCTTTTTCTAAAGAAATCATGAAGCATAAATGGATAGGGTGGAAGCTAACATAATCTTTCACTTCTTAGAAATAGATAGAAAAAAGTGTAGTCTCTATCATCATACTATATAGAGTAGGTCATAGTGAGGATGTCAACATTGTCTTTCAACACTCATTCCATGTTTCAATTGGTATGCGGGAAGTGGAATTTATAGTCGACACCGTCATACCATTCATAAGATGCTTCATCGGGATCATGTCCAAATCAGTGAGTAGTGTGGTAATGTTATAGGGAGTCGGGAAAGATTTGTTCCAAGGCTCTAGTCCCTTCAGAGGAGGATCTTCATGAGTGATACTCATGGCCACCAAATGAGTCATTTGATAGTGTTTTTAAACACTTAGTTCATGGTGTTCACATGTCATCCAAAGGAAGTTTCTCAGTGTGTGCAAGAGTTCAGAGATTTAGAGTTCATCACATTGGATCATTTCATCGAGTCATCTAGAAGGATCAGTGGGCTTTATCATAGGTGGAATTTTTATCATTGACATCATTCTTCCTTCTTCTTCTCTCTCTCTCTCTCTCTCTCTCTCTCTCTCTCTCTCTCCCCAAAATTTCTCTCTCCTCAATATTTTAATCTTGTGTTGGGGTTGCAATTTTTTTATGTGTTAATGTTTCTAATGTAGTAAGTCACCTTTATGTTATAAAAATGACTTAATGTTTTCCTAGGAAGGATAAGACTCTTAAATCATATTCAGACAAACAATGATTTATTAGGGAGTATGTGAAGAGTAATTTATTTTCCTATAAATTACAAATCCATTCCCATTTCAAAGGATTGGTGATTTATTTTTAAACTCAAGATTGTATTATACTTCGAGAGAACAAAGGAGATAGATATTTTTCTTCCATTTCCCCCTCACTATTTTTCTTCCATTCGCACACTATTTACAAATCTTGTTTGAGCAATCAATAGAAGGAGTTTCTAACATTTTTTGATTGAGGGATTTATTGATACTTTGTGTTCATAAATTAAAATATGTCTCATTGCTATTTACAAAGTTGTTTCTTCTCATAAATGCATGTGTTGAACTTTATAACTAGTGTGCGTAGGAATCCAATTTTCTACCTACAAAATTAGTTCTCCTATCTCATTTCTCACTCCCTTTTCCCACTTTATAGAAAAATTCCTCTCTAGCAAGAAATTTATACCTTTTCCTTATGGTCATTAGAGTGCTCATGTTGGATCCCCGGCTACAAGGCCACAAGGAAAATCCACCTTTTTACTTGTGCATGCATATATGATATTTACACCAGTTAAGTAGCTAGACTTATATTCACAGAGTGCTAGAAAGAAGTCCACCAATTTTTCACTAACAAATTTTCTTGCCAACATTTTTTTACATTCATTGTGGGGTAGATTTAGCAAAGCATCTGCACCCAAAATATGACCACAAGGTCGAAAATACAAAAAAATCAAATATTTAAAAAAAAATAGGTCATGGAAATCCATTACTGAAAGATTCATTGTCAATTCCTATATGTGACCTTTCATATTCCATAGTGTCCTTTTGTATTCCCACTACAAGAATTTCAAAAAGCTAGTTTGAAGGGAGATACGTTAGGTTGAATAAATCACGAGGAATTGTCAACCCCGGTTTCGAGACTTTGTAAAACCAGTAGGAATGAGTCAAAGACAATCCCTACTACTTTTCTCAAACCCTATTTCCATATGGGTCATTAAGTAGTTCACCTAGAAATCCCATCCAAACTCCTGTTGATACTCCCCCTTCAAATTCTCCCATTTTTGACCACCATTAAGAACTGCGTTCCTAGAGGAAGAAGAATTCAAAGAAGAATTTTAGAAGAAAGAGAAGAAACAGAAACAATGATGGTGGGAGAAGAAAAAAACTCAACCCATTGTTCCATGAGGAATAAATACAAGGTGACATGCTCTCTAACCACCTCCTCATGACCCACCAACAAGTTCTCGCTAAATAATTCCATAGTACAAAGGAAATGACACAAATATACCTAAAGAACACATCACCACTTTTACCACATCATGCGAGATTCTTGGAGTTGAACATGAAGATGTTGCTGTAAGATTGTTAGTGGAATATCTCTAAGAAAAATTAACAAAATGGTTCTACCTCCTACCTCCCCAATCAATCACCTGGTTGGAATAAAATCAATATTTCCTTCGAGGAAATATTTAAATCAACTAAATACTATCAAGACCTTATGGTGTAGTTATCTCAAATGAAAAAATGAGAAAGTTAAACCATGGGAGACTTTGTGGCACATTTTGAATGATTACTTCACAAGATACCGAAAGATGATTCACCATCGAAAATAATATCAAGAGATTCTTCATCAGTTCTCAATCATAAGAGGTAGGATTTTTCCTATGAAGAGTTCTACCAAGGAACACTATAGAAGCACAAAGGATGGCCATTGAACTTGATGGTGATCTCATCCTCTATGGAAATTTAAATAATCTATCAAAGGAAAGGCCCAATGTCTTAGGCATGAGAGAACCAATCCATCACGCAAAAATTAGAAAATGAGATGGCATCTTCAAGAGGGAATTCTTAGAATGAGTATATTCAAAAGAAATAACACAAATAAAAAATCAGGAACACCCCGAAGGATTTCCTTAGAGGCTCCACCCATCAACATAAATTGTAGGATTCAGGAAAGTAAAGTAGATCTTGAAAAATAAATTTATGGTGATGATCTCCTAGAAGTTAATGAGCTTAAGAATGATCTGAAAATCAGATTCTATGAGTATTTTGGAGGTGATGAAGATGATGAAGAAGATTCACCCATCTTCTCATGTGTGGTATTCACTCATTCTCAATCTGAGAAAGGTTCCTCTTCCTCCACCGCTACTAAAAATAATAAGAATGATGATCCTCTCGTGGAGACTCGAAAAAATAAATCATTTGCATAGAGTCGCATTATTAAAGCTAGATCTTGTAGTAAACAAGAAGGCTCCCACAATTCCAAGTAAATCTTCTGATGCCTTTTCAAGTTCTAGATCTAAATATACTCCGGTAAAAACTAGCGTTTCAAAATTTACTAGTGTACCATTCATAATACCATCCATTCCCCAAGCATCAAACCATGCTTCCAAATCTACCCTGATTCCAAAATATGTCCATTCATTCCCCTTGTCCACATCTACTCCCTTTGACTTTGTAGAATATGCAAACAGAGCCAAGGTGAAAATTACTGAAATTGAATATTTGTGGACTCACCCCGAACAATTCGAGAGATTTTTTCAATACATTAGGAGTGGTAGTTTAACATCCAATGTTGTAGGTCCTAGTGCTAAGGGTATACTACCAAACCAACCTACACTTCCCTCACAAAACATGCTTTCTTTGAGTGCATCAAATACCGATAAGGTTGAACCTTTCTATGTCTCCCTTCTCGTTAGAGAATATGTATTGAACAACTGCATAATAGATTCTAGTGCCTACGAAAATGTGATGCCTATAAAGGTCACCAAGGCTTTCAAAATCACCATGACTCCATGCGGTAGCTCTTATTACTCCCTGGAGTCAAAATAGGTCCCAGTTGTAGGGAAGGTCAAATATGCACAAGTGGCTCTTGCCAAATTTCTAGATAATAAGGTTTCAATGATGATTTTTGTAGCAAACATTTTGAATTCATTTGGAATATTGCTAAGTAGGAGTTTTTATCAGTAGTTGGGGGTAAAATTCAAATGAATTGGTCTTCTATAGCCATACTAGTGAAGGGAGACATGGAGAAATTTCTTCCAGAGAATAAGATGAGGTAAGCGCTATGAAATTCTAGAAGTCTAGGAACCAACATCTTGTATCAAGATAGCATAAGAATGAATATTTTCATAATGAATGAAGAAGAAGAGGATATTCCCATATTGATAAGGCTAGACATGCCTTCCTAGAGAAGTATGGACCTTGAAGAATCATTGAGGAGATTTGAGTTACAAGAGGGCAGCCCCAAATTTCTAGATGACACAAACCAAGAAGAAGAGGAAATGGTTCTTGGCAAATATCAAATGGAGAAACCAGCTTATATGCTTACCCACAAAGAGGATATGTTCTCATTCCTATTTGGAGATGAAGATGATATCAGCCATGCCATTCATGGAGGGACAAGACCATCTTATGATGAGCCCGTGAAAGGTTTGAAAGAACTGTCTATACAAGAATTGCTAAGAGCCATGGAAGAAATAGAATACCCCGAGCTATATCTTGAACTCTTGATGTAATCCATGAAACTACAACATAAGTTTCAATCTAAGTTGGAAGCCTCAACCATTGTGAAGATTGGCCATGTTGAAGTAGAGAAAGATGAGAAATATGATGTCTCTCTCGAGCCAATAGTCGATGGCTACAATGACAAAATGGAAGTATTTTCTTTCCCATTTTAAAAGAAAAATCTTTCCACAATGAAAAATCTGAGATAGATGGTGTTGAATTCATTGAAGGAAAATATCCCCTTGAGAAAGAAGTAGCAAAATGTAATAAGTTTAAGGGTGATGAATTGATCCATCCAAATAGTTTCCTTTAGCTTCAAAATAAAGATTCTTTAAATGCATACAAAGAAAAACCACAAGAAGTAACAAACCATAACTCGTGTAAGAAATCCTAGATGTGGTAGAAAGTGTAGAAGACCTTGAGCTAATTTTTGATCTCTTATCTTGTGCCATGGCTATACAGGGTAAACATGAGGTTAATTCTTAGCCTCCATTCAATCTTGAAGCACATCATAATGGAGTAGATATAAAGGATGAAATTAAGGTTTCTTATGGAGAAGACGTCAATGAGCATAGACTCGGAAATAAAGTAACTAAAAATATTTGAGAAATTTTAACAAAAATCAGATCCAGGGCAGCGATGAGATGCTCAATGAAGAATAAACTATGTGGATAAACATGGAATGCAACTGACACTATGAAACTGATTTCAAAGAGTGTGAATGAAATGGAATTTATACAAAAATACATGAGCATCAAGAAGCTCGTGTAAACTCACTCCTAGCAAGTAAATAGAAAATCATGAAAGAACCTAGCTTTCATAAATAGTTAAGGAAAGGAGGATAATTTTTAGAACCGGTCAATGGCTTCATAGAAAAACATCACTATGTGTTTCCCACTCAGGGGTAAATTTTGAGGAATGAAAAGTACTCCAGTGAAAGTGGGTTTTCCCCTGCCTTGTACCATATGTGATTTTTTAGGCGTGTTTCCCTTTTTTAGGGTGTGTTTTTTTCCTTCTTTGCTCTCTCTCTCTCTCTCTCTCTCTCTCTCTCTCTTATTGTAATTTGTACATGACTACGCATGTTCCAATGGATAAGACAATGTTCAATGGATTATTTGGTCTAAAGTTGAGATTCTAGATTGTCCATCTCATGTATTAAATGTGCTCAGTCCATGTTATGTCCCTGAACTAGAGCCAGTTGTTGTCATGCAAATGTGTAACAAGGAAATTGACAATTTCCAAGCATGACAACTATACCCTTGTGTCAAAAATTACAATTTTTACCCTTCCAAGACAACTTGGGTCTATCAAGTCAGTCCAGGTGACCTCCTAATTGATTATAACTAGATCCCCTAGGTGATTTAGGAAAATAAATTCAAAACCCTTGGGTGAATTTAGGAGTTCATTGAAAAATGAAAACTGCGGGCAGCTATGGGAAGGGCTATCACTGGCCTTCCTAAGACTGGAGCAATCCCATGTAGAAGAAAAGAGAATCCAAACTAGACAAAAAGGTGAAAAAAATTCCTTGGAACATCATGGAAGTTATTTAGGAGGATTCATAGAAGTTGGGGTAGTTTCACAAAAATTAGGTTTCATGAGCCAGACAAAGTGCACATGATCAAAAGATCCATTGAGCTTCAAGAATTGATTATGAGAGCTTTGAATGGAGTTAGAAGCAAAAAAAAACATCATTGAAAATGGAATTCACATACCTACAATATTGTGAAATCTTGTTTTTCACAACATGTTGGTGTAATAGGTTTCTAACTAGTTTTTTCCATGTATAACTAGTAAGCCCGATAAAAATATGTTTTTTCAAGCATAAAATGGATGAATCAAGACTTGATACGCCCACCATTGGATTCATAATGATATTTTTAGTCAATATAATATAATATTTCATTAAAAAGTACATCACGACTCAAGTTATCACCGTTTTAAGTTTCCCTCTAGGAGTAATTTGGGAATTAGCCAAGTTTTGAATAGGACACATGTCGATTCTAGAAGCCTGGTGTAATTTCATGTCCCTTACATCCCTCAAGGAAATGTAAATGAGGAGCTTACAAATTCTCCCAGCCCTTAAAATCCCTCTTAATCCTCACACAACCTATCGACCGCCAGTTCATCTCCCTGTGTGCTTGCCAAGCTCATTCCCTCGCTTGCTCAGATTGTGACAAGTGGCGCTTCCGCACACCGTGAAATTTTTGTCCCTTTGTTCTTGGGAACATCAAGGAAAATAAAATTCTCCCATCCCCAAGGAGACTCCTGGTCACCCATGTGACCCCTTCAAGAGCATGTTCCCAACCCACACGGGAGCTAGTGGAGCTTAAATCCTCAACCGTCGATCACCGCCACACGTCATCACCAGCCATATTGTGTAAATTTATGTTCCTCGTGTCCCTTTGTGATGGAGGACATCAGGGACAAGAAAATTTTCCCATCCCCTAGGAATCCTCATGGTTTCGATATGACCGATTTAAAGCTCCTTAGTGCTTCCAGCTTGTTTTGTGGGCTTAAACCTTCACTGTTGGATCTCCTCCACATGCCATCACCACGAGCTGCATGTAATTTGATTTCCCTATCACCCCTTAATGCTTAAGGGGCATGAGGGACATGAAAATTCACCCCAATCTCTAATTTTAAATTTTTGA
The DNA here is from genome assembly GCA_018340775.1 of Taxus wallichiana var. yunnanensis. NCBI lineage: Eukaryota > Viridiplantae > Streptophyta > Pinopsida > Cupressales > Taxaceae > Taxus > Taxus wallichiana. The sequence goes on along the minus strand of CM031235.1, from coordinate 545,304,504 downwards.
AATTTTTCCTGCTTCCTGCTTTTAACTTCTAACTTCTTACTCTCTCATGCACAACTTCACTCTGTAACTTTCTTTGTAGCTTCTCACCATCACTCCACCATTTCTGAAACTCAAACCAGATCCAAATATATAACACTATCCTCCACTCCATGACATCATAAATGTCTCAAAATAAGGTTTTATCAAAAGAGGAATAAGAAGTGAAGAATGAAGAGAAGAAATAATGAAAATATCCATTGCCATGAAACAAAGATTTAAAGAAATATTGCAAACTAGTGCACAAAACAACAAACCATTTTTTAATTTTTGTTCCTCTCTAAAAAAACATCAAAACATAAAATTGAAATAATCCTTCTACAACATAGAACACTCTTAACAAAGGATTTCTCTTTCCAATCAATCAAAGAAAAAAGCTCCTTTTCTCATTTAAGTTGCAGTTGAATCAAAGAGAAATTTCAAGGGAAGAGTAAGAATAAAAAATCCATATCAAAAATGTGATTTTCATTGAAAATGGAGGAGAAAACTAAACCTACAATTTTTGAGGTCCATTAATAGCTACTATGTTTAGAAGAGTCATCAGTCAAAACTTTAAAGTTTTTATATCTCCCAAACCGTTGATCGAGAAGGTCCAACATTTCAGAGGGTGATAATGGGAAAAAACCCATATCAAAAAAATTCATTCCATGGAGGCCCAAACATCAGAGGCTTACTTTCTAAAAATAGTAGTTTTTCTACAAAAAGAAATGTTATTTCAATAAAGTCACCAACTGAAGCTATTGTGAAGGAGGCAGTGAGCATTGAAGTTGTATTGCAGGGAGAAACCATCAAAATGTTCACCTCGGTCCAAATTTGAAACTTACTAAAAATAGTAAGTGGTATCACAAGCACCTACAAAAATAACAAATTGATGTAGAAGGTAGAGGAATGCAAGGAGAAAGGGAAATATGAGTTGCAACATCAAGTTGAGGTTTGAGGAAGTTCTATTTTTCATACTTCTAAAAATAGTAAGTTTCTTTTTTAAAGAAATCATGAAGCATAAATGGACATGGCAGAAGTTAATACAGTGTAACCTTTCTCTTCTGAGTAAGAGATAGAATAAAGTTTAGTCTCTATCATCATATTATTCATAGTAGGTGACAATTAGGATGTCACTAATGTATTTTGACACTCATTCCATGCTTTAATTGGTATGCGTGAGGTGGAATTCATAGTCGACACTGCTAGACCATTCATAAGATGCTTCATCAGGATCATGTCCAAATCAGCCGAGTAGTGTGGTAGTTTTGTAGGGATTCAAAGAAAGATTCATTCTAAGGATCCAATCTCTTCAAAGGAGGATCTTCATGAATGATACTCACGACCATCGAATGAGTCATTCGACAATGTTTTTAAAAACATAATTCATGGTGTTCACATGCCATCCAAAGGAAGTTTCTCAATGTGTGCAAGAGTTTGGAGATTCAAAGTTCATCACATTGGAGTGTTTCATCAAGTCATCTAGAAGGATCAGTGGGCTTTATTAGAGGTAGAATCTATCATCATCGACATCATTTTTCCTTCTTCTTTATGCTCTCTCTCTCTCTCTCTCTCTCTCTCTCTCTCCTGCCAAATCTATCTCCTCAATTTTATAATCTTGCATTGGGGTTGCACTTTTCGTATGTCTTAATGTTTCTAATGTTATAAGTTACCTTTATGTTAAAAAAATGGACTTAATGTTTTCCTAGGAAGGTGAAGACTGTTAAGTCATGTCGAGACATATGAAGACTCATTGGGAAGTATGTGAAGAGTAATTTCTCTTCCTATAAATTATAAATCCATTCCCATTTCAAAGGGTTGGTGATTGATTTTATGAACTCAAGAGTGTAGTGTACTTAGAGAGAACAAAAGAGATATCCATTTTTCTTCCATTTCCCCCTCACTATTTTTCTTCCTTTCCCACACTATGTAAAACTTTTTTAAGCAATCAATACAAGAAGGATTTTCTAGCATTTTTTGACTGAGGGATTTATTGATACTTTGTGATCATAAATTCAAATTGGTCTTATTGTTATTTGTAGAGTTATTTCTTCTCATAAATTAATGTGTTGAAATTTCTAACTAGTGTCTGCAGGAATCTAATTTTCTACCTATAATACTAGTTCTCCTATCTCATTTATCACTCCCTTTCCCACTTTATAGACAATGTTCTCTCTAACAAGGAATTTATAGCTTTACCTTAGGGTCGGTGGAGTGACCTTGTTGGATCCTTGGGTGCAAGGCCACCAGAAAATACACCTTTTACTCACGCATGCATATATGACAGTTGGACCGGTTAAGTAGAGGGACTTAGATTCCCAGTGTTGGCAATAAGTCCAACAATTTGTCCCCGAAAATTTTTTTCTCGGTAATAAACATATTAATTTTAATCCATATGATATCACTTTCCAAGAAATTGTTGATAATGCGCCTCTATTATATATCCATGTTTATATCCATAATGTAGTAGTTAAATTTTTCTTGATTGATAATGTGTCTAGTTTTAATATAAATATAATATTTATTTTTTGCATCAACTAGGATTATTTGCTACTGATTTAACTCCATGTAATCTATGTATTCATGGTTATTTGACAATAGACCCAAGTAATTATTAGGTTAAATATCCTTACCCATTACTTTGTAAGACCATGTAATCTTCAAGTTTTATTTCATGTTATGCCTAATAATCTAAACTACAATCTCCTCTTAGGTCATTCTTGGTTACATTCTATATAATATGTTTGTTCCACCCTATATTATAGACTCAAATTTATCAATGAGGGTGTCATATATTATGGTTTAGATGATCCATCTCCCTTCTCCTTTTGTGATAATGTTGAGCATGAGCACACACTGAATTCCTAAAATCACTCTACCCCACCTAGTGTTAATTATGTAGCCTATAACATTAGTTATGAGCATTTATTGTGACATGGCTTCCATGGCTTAGGGAATTGGCTGCAATGGCCAAGGTATTGTTGAGCCCACTTCTCTCCCCAAGTAACTTAATAATGCTAGCATAGGATTTTATAGGGCCCTTTCTTGGGAGACCCACTTTCTTTGAATAAAAACCTATCTATGTTATATACCAATTTAAATTCACATACACTCTAGTTAATTCATTCACACCTCATCTATGTTTTTTATTAAGGGTAAATAGTTTTGAAGGGACTATACCCTGTATACAGAAAGGCTCAAAAGCCAGATATCAAAAGAGGTAGAAACAACCCAAAAAGAGAAAAACAACCAACACCAAAGGGCTCAACAGCCAGATAAGACAACATAGTAATAAAATAGGATCAAGACATACAGTGATCCAAAAAATAGCAGAAGAGACAAAAAACTAACAAGAGACTGGTCATCTCAGCCAAAAACAACAAAATCGCAGTCAACAACAACTTCACAGCCAGTAAACAGCAACAGAGTGCCGCATCACTTGATAGCCCGGTCAATCTTGGCTTTGATCATTTAAGGTGAGATAAAGAATGCAATGGCGGTGGCCCGGGAAGGGTATTTTGGACCTTCCCGAGCAATTGTAGTATCTCTTTTCTCCTTGGAGCCCCAAATGTCCTCAGTAATCCCACTGATACTGTAGATACTACAACGTGTTGTTCGATGAAATTGTAAATAATTTTAAGGGCTAGAGAGGATACAATCATTACGCCCTTTTGCATTTCCAAGTCTGCCATCCAGAGATTGAAGCTTCTTGAAAATCTCAGCAGTGACATCCTCTTCTTCATCATTTTGCAGTTTCCTTTTCCCCTTAGCTTTTTCCATATCTCTAATAACACTCTTAAGCTCTTGAATTTCCTTTTCCATCTTTCCCACTCTGATCAAAAAGTCCTCATCCTTAGGCTCCTCCACCGGATGGCTAATGTGCAGGATATTCTCAGCAAGCTCCAGGTCTTTGTGACTTCTAAGAACCCTCTGCGAAGTAGGGACCTTAGTTTTCATCCCCTTCCTTTTCTTGCTAGATGAAGCAAAGTGTCAATCTTCCTTTCGAGTAGGGGAGGAATGGAGGTAGTGGGGGTAGGGGGAGGAATGAAGGTAGAGGGAGGAGCTAGAATCCAAGTGGGGATAGGTTGAGTAGTGGTGGTGAATAAGCAGTATTAACCCTTGATGTAGGGGAACTACCCTAGTATGATTTTGCACTTCCCAAACGGATTTCTCCAGCGAGTTTATCAAGTAATGAGGGAAGTTGATGATGATGTTTCTATGAAAGTGATTGAGAAAGATCAAATTTTTTAGAGGAATAGTGACAAATCTCCCCTCAAGAGTTACATACCTTACTACCATTCTAGCAATCTCAGCAAAAGGCTCGGGAACCGAAGCCAGCTTGATGCCGGCCATCACAAATTCAAGATCTTCCCCTTCATCTAGAAATTTCTTTGTCTCCACCTCTCTGACCACCCTCTTGTTAAAGAATTTGGAGCCATCAAGACTGAGTCCAGGTGACTTGAGCAATAAGCTCCTCCGAAATCTCAACCTCAATGTTGTTGTATTTTACCATGCGATTCCTCCATCCCTGAGCAAATTTAATAGAGATATCCTGATCAAAACCTTGGATTTTTTCAATAAAGTTTGCAAGACCCCCTATTTGAAGATAGTTCCAAAGAACCGTATCATCTTTCCAAGCTGGATTATGGGTGGGCTCTGTCTTGCAAGGTGGTCTGACACATGTAGCATCTATTCGGCATGATGAATCCTTTCCTAATGAGATTATCATTGGTTAGTATCTTGCCTTTAATGATGAGCCACCGAAAAATTTCACTCTAGGGGTTAGCTCTGGCATCCACAGCTTATGCCACTCAGTATCACTTTCAATAGAGGCAAAGAAAGAATTGTAGCCTCGATTTAACCGAGTACTCTCCATCAAAATAATCTTTCCAAATGAGCTCATCCTTATGACTTTGTGGACTGATATGAATTAGGGAGAGTTGATTCTGCATAGATGAAACATCAGACTACACATTCTCCTCCTCAACTTTGAACTGTTTCCATTTTCTTTTGGTTTCATCCACCTCAATATAGCCCTGTACTTTGTGCCCATAATTTCTAATTAAGTTGTCTTTAATGTGGCCATAAGAGGAAATCCAGTTAATATCTGACCATTTATCAGTCTAGAAATTAATGTCTTGACCATCCCCAAGCTTCCAGCTACATCCCTGAGAGAGAATCTATTTCTGTTGTGTAGAAGATTGTTCCAGAAAATAGAACCATTCGGAAGAAACGGATCAGAAATAAAGGAAATCTTGCTTTGGTTGGAAAGGTATTTGATTTTAACCAACTCTGTCCAAGGCTTGTGTTCTTTTATAAGTCTCCAACCTAACTTTGCAATAAGAGAAACATTCATATGTTTGATGTCTTTGATTCCTAACCCCCCAAGCCTCTTAGGTTTACAAACCTACTCCCAAGCCACTAAATGGTACCTAAACCTGTCCTCAGTACCATGCCATAAAAAGTGCTTTTGTATTTTTTCAATACTATTCGTCACTACTGCTGGAATGCTGAACATTGACATGATATAAATAGGCAAGTTCTGAAGAGTGCTTTTTATCAATAAACACTTGCCTGCACTTGAAAGTAAAGCTCCTTTCCAACCAGCCAGTTTTTTTAAATCTCTTAATAAGATCATTCCAAACCTCATTAGAAATCTTGCTAGTACTCAAAGGGAGCCCTAAATAAGTAGCAGGTAATGAATTAATAGTGCATCCAAGAATATGAGCAATCTTTCTTTGCCTTTCAATGGGAGTGTTGAAGAAATAGATAGAGCTTTTGTCAAAATTAACTTTTTGCCCCGAGGCTTCCTCATAAAATCTAAGGATAGTTTTGATAGCCTTTGCCTCAATTATTGAGGCCATCAGAAGTAGCAGAGTGTCATCAAGCAAACTGCTGGTGTGAGGATACCTGATTACCAGAAGTAGGTTGAAATCCCTTTATCATGCCTATATTAATAGCTTTTGAAATAGATCTGCTTAAACTGTCAGCCATTATAATGAATAATAAAGGGGAGATTGGGTCCCCTTGCCGAATTCCTCTATTGCTGGAAAAAAAACCAACTGGTTCCCCATTAACAACCACTGAGAATCTAGATGAAGAAATGCAAGAATGGATAATTTTCCTGAATTTATTTTGAAAACCAAACTTGGCTAAGACTTCATCCATGAATTTCCAAGAGACTCTGTCAAAATCCTTATGCATGTCAAGCTTTATGGCCATTCCTACTTTTTTACTTTTATCCATAGAATGAATTGTTTCATGTACCATAATAACTCCATCCTGAATAATTCTTCCCTAGATGAATCCGCTCTGTTGTTGAGAAATAATCTCCATAAGAATAGGTTGCATCCTGGTGGTTAGAATCTTTGTGAAGATCCGATATATTACATTAACTAAACTGATTGGCCTAAAATCTTTGAAATCCTTTGCATCCATCTTCTTAGGAGCAAGCAAAATATGTGTATTATTTAACTCTTTTATGAGATTTCTAGTTCTATAAAACTCATTAACAGCTTTCAGCAGATCTTCGAAACAGATTTCCTAGCATCTTTGGAAGAATTTTGCCAAAAACCATCTGGGCCTAGAGCCTTATCCCCTTCTAAAGTGAAAACAAATTTTTCAATTCCTCAATGGTGACTATTTTGGAAAGACTCTTAAACCTCTCAGCAGGTAGTAAATTATTAGGAATGGAGTCTAAGAGAAAGGAGGTCACTTGCTCGTTGTAGGAATTATTCCCAGTGAGCAGATTCTTGTAAAAATTGAGGGCTTCTTCTTTGATGTCTTCAAAATCCATAGTAATGCTCCCATTTCCCTTAGAGACTTCAGTAATTCTATTACAAGCCCTATGCTTGAGGGCTGTCATATGGAAAAAAATTGTATTCCTATCTCCTGCTTTTAACCAGAGAGCTCTAGACTTCATTCTCCAAAAGGATTCCTCACAGCTGTTTATATTATGCAGATCTGAGAGAAGCTTTTTTTCCTGTTGATGATCCTCTAGGGTCATACCTTTCAAAGAAACTTTAAGCTCAAACTCTTCCAGCTATTGCTTAAGCTCTTTCTTTTTTTCAAAAATATTCCCAAAAACCTCTCTATTCCAGATTCTAACCTTTTGCTTCACATTTTTCAGCTTCTGAAGAAGACTGAATTGGGCCATCCCTGTTCCTTCCCAAGACCACCACTCTTTAATTTTGTCTAGAATATCCTCATGCTCAAGCCACATTTTTTCAAATTTAAAATTGCAGTGGAAAGGTTTTGACCAATTGAAGAAATTAAGGGCAATAGGATTGTGATCTGAACCCATTCTGGGGAGAGAAGAGAGATGAAAATTTTGATCTAAGATCCAATTAGTAGAAATGAGAGCTCTATCCAGTCTAACCTGAATCAAGTTCTCCCCAATTCTTCTGTTAGACCAGGTAAATTGATTACCATGAATTTCTATGTCCATAAGATTAAGAGTCGATATGAAGTCAACAAATTCTTCCATGCTGATAGAAAAATCAGAGTTCCCTCCAAATTTTTCCCCTATATTTAAAGGAGTGTTAAAGTATCCCATTATCAACCAGTTCATATCCTCAATATTATTCGAAACAAGACTAACTCCTTCCACAAATTTCTTCTACCAGCAACAGTATTAGGGGCATAAATATTGGAAAGAATCTAGCTAGAATTATTCTCAAGGCTAATAAAGATTATAGCTAAATGATTCTGGGAGGAAGAAAGCACATTACCATGAACAATTTTGTTATCCCAGAAAATTGCTAAGCCTCTAGAAGCACCTTGAGAATCAACAAGCAGAACAAAGGCAACATTCTCCCAGAAATATCTTTTGCAATCTTCAACAACTTTACTTTTCATTTTAGTTTCCTGAATAAGAAGGATGTTGGGCCTGTTTGATATTTTAATTTCCTTAAGAATTCTTTTCTTAGGCCCCCCATTGAGCCCTCTGACATTCCAAGAAATAACCTTCATTAAAAAAATTTGGAGATGAAGTTGCCAGATGGTTCAAAATCCTTTGCGTACCATCTACAATTTCTTTCTCAGTCTCTTTTTCTCTTACTTCTCTCTTGGATAGTCTGCCTTTTCTATAGGTGACTCCAATATTTTCAGCTCTTCTAGAAGTAGCCCTTGTGATTCTTGAGGTGGAAGCTTCCCAGCTTCCTATCTGCTTCTTTTTATCACTATAGAGTGATTCCAATTTCTTCAAGACTTTTTTGTCTTCGTTTCTTACTTCTCACTGTGATGAATCCATCTTTATCATATTCTGATAGAATTTTCTTGATAGTAGGAGTAATTTCCCCTTCCTCTTTTCCTTTATCAACATCAATTTGTTTAGCTATTTTAGGAGTGAGCTCCTCCATATCGGAAAACTCTTTATCTTGGTTTAAATCTCTTGCTATGGATTCCAGAACCCCTTTGGCTTTTCCTTGTCTCATTTTGTGCAGCTCTAGAGAACTATTCTTAGTTATCAGTTCTTGATGAGTAAAAGGAGTAATTTTTTCCATCTCTTCTTCTATAGAAGTGACACCTCATCTATGTTCTTCGCCTCGGCTAACCTTCCTTAGATGAATTTCACAATGAGAAGGCTCTCTTAGAGTACATTAGTGGTTATTCTCCCTTCCCTTCACATCATTAAAATGAGGATATTTTTCGTTTTCTACATGCTTGTAGAAAAAAAAATTATACGCTCCCCATCTTCAAAAAAATTTCCCATTCACATTTATAATCTATCACATTTATATCTATTAGCCTAAATATATATATTATCATTTAGGTTATTGTTTTAAAAATTATCTCCTAATGTGAGATTATTCCAAAACCCCTTTATCCCGACATATCTACTATGGAAAATTTCATATACTCATAAGATCTTACTTTACTTAAATATCCTAAATAATCTATTATTATTAGACATTATCCTATGATATATGTTTAATATATCTAACCAAACCACCTAAAATATATCTTAAACAAACCTAGGCTAAAATATAACATAATCTAACTATTTTCTAAATAAACACAACACCTCATATGATATCTCAACACATTAAAAAAAACCCATATCACATCCTCGAACGCACAAAAATATAAACTTGAATTGGATAATTATTTCAACTATCCACTAAATAAACTCAAAAATGCTTGAAATCCTCGACATTTCAATAAAATGCCAACAATTATTTAAGCCCTATTTCTAGTCTCGATTTGGGACCATCCGATTGCATTTGTGAGTTTCTCATCTTCCATCCTTTTGGATCTTTGACTAAGAGTGTTTATCATATTTTTCCAACGTAGTTTGATATCAAGATTAGCTCATCATCCTAGTGTCTATATACACCATCATCAAACACATTGAAGTTTTTTCAGGAATCAACCCATCTTCACCAACATGTAGGGTTTATAAGTCTCGGTCTTCATTCAGTCAAGGTTAGTAATTTTATTTGTATCTCTTATTTACGCATCCAATACATTATTTATTAAAGCTATAAAATCCATATCAAATCGAAATTAAATGGTTAATTTTTTGTAAACACACTATATCTAGATATTGTTAGTATTAACCAAAAATTGACTTTTATTTACCAAAACACCTATGTTTTAGTCAAAATACCGAAGTTTCCTATCAATTTCATTATTTATAGATTTTATCGAGTATTACTTATCAATTTCATATATTTCTTTATCCTTTCTAACATATTGTCAAGAATGGATTTTGTATATGGATATAAGTGGCCAATCTCATGATATAAATCAAATTAAATACCTTACGATTATCTATCACCCTTTGCATTGGGAGAAATATGACATATTTCTTGATTTAGAACTTTTTGCTATACATTCGGCCCTTTTAGACCAACTTAAAAACATCTTGAATCGACTCGGAGGATTTGTGAGGCCACAAATGAGTTTTGGGAGGCCTATTTTGAAATTTTACGCATTTGAGCCAACTTGGCTTGGTTCAAATACCGCTACAAATCTAGATTGGAAATTTGGGACTCTGACACTAAATCAACAAACCAAACCGAATCCACTGACCAACCTGAATATCAATATTCCAACTCTGCATTTGATTATTAGTATGATTTAGAGAACAAGAAAACAAAATACATCCCTGATTTCTTTAGAGATGAGTATACCGATGATTATGAATCTGACCTCTTTGAAGAATCTGAGATAGACTATCCAGATATCACTTTCGAGAATATGTCATCATCTAAATATTCTGACATGGAATTTTATTTAGATTTCTAGGTCATAGTTTATATATCTAGGTTTTCATCATATGCTATAAATTTGTAATAAAGTCTTAAACAGTCAGAACAATCACTATTTTTATCCATCCTATATCATGATTCACTTTATGTATCTCTTGATTGCATAAAACAGTGGGTTGACATCCTTGTGAGGAAGCCCCTTGGCCTTCTAGGGACTAGCCTTCGCTAAACAACCCACTTACTATATTTACTAATTAAAAATTTGTGCAGTGTCTTTGATTACAATTTCATTTGCAAGATAGGAGTTAAACTATTTTGAACATGTAACACAACATCAACATAATCCATACACATCTACGTGAATACTTGTAAACCCCCATCTCAAGGTTGGTAAGTTTAATTATCTTGCTTATAAGATTAAGTTGAAGAGTAAAATGTATTCTAAACATTTTGGCATGCCCAATGGGACCTTGTCCCTTATTTATTTGATTTATTTTAATCAGTAAAATAACATCTATTTTAATTTTCTGATTCTCTATGTAAAAATCACCTTCGATAAGGAAAACTCCCTACAATTTCCTTGCATATTTTTCAAAACCTAACAATTTACAATTTACTTTCTGTTTTTTACTTTTCGGTTTCTATTTTTCCTAACATGTCTCAGTAGGTAGTATTTTGGAAGGCTCATTTACTTGGATTATTTGAATTTCTTTCTTTGAAACTTTCTAAAATAAAATGAAAAGGGCATTTATTAGAGGTGAGAGTTCTAAAAAAATTCTTTTTTCTTATAACATTACATTTTGTTTGTTTGTTTTCATTGAAAATGACACTTAATTTTGGGATCTAAAACAAACTTTTTATCCTTCTTATTTCACATAGAATTAATTAGGAGGATACTTTGTTGCATTCACTCTTCTTTCCCCCACACACAACCAAACCACTTATAAATCAAAAATGCATTTAAAACAATTCTTACCTAGGTGGATACCTACTTGGATTTGATCACTAAGAGGAGAAGCTGACTTGGTGTTCTAGCCAAGTATAATCATTTGTCTGTCGGTATATATTGGCTAAACACTCGACACCCTTATCACTACAGGAACCATGAAGTGAGGGGTAGGCCCCAATACCATGCTTGTATTGACAATAGTACAAAGTTGGGCCTCATGTACCTTTGGGTATATTAAGGAATCCACCCTTAAACATACCTCAAACAAGCCCTAGATTTCCATTTCCTAGGACCCTCATTAACCATTTTACACATTTCACCTTATAATTAAATCAAGAAAACTTAAAAATATATCTCACTTGCTTTGATTTTTGTGTGTAATCAACCCATTTTAGTACATTTTTAGATAATTCTTGTGTGTGTGTTTATTTACAATTGTACAAAGAAGACAACAATCTTGCAAAAACTACTAAAAATATGTCTCAACAAGTATGCACACCTTTGAGTAACAAATCCCCTTATCCACATCAGTATCTACACCATTTTCAACACCTTTATTTACTATTGTATCGACACCATCATTTACTATGCCATTACAACAACAAAACCCATTCCATCAAAAAAATACATCAACTCCTTTAACTGATGCTCAACAATCTTAGAATGAAATAAATGAACAATCAAATGAATAAATGAGATAACATCTTTTAAATTCTACATGTTAATTTCACAATCAATATTTCAATACATCTGAACAAGAAAACACTGAACAACCATATTCCCCCAGCTCACAATCAAAATCTTCCGAAACCACTTTCTTTGAAAGAGGATACCCTATTTTTGAAGAAATGTTAGATTCAAACCACATTGCCCTTAAGACCTATTCAATACATTCTAGGATGTTCAACTCCATCCATTTACACCATAACCATCTAAAACATTCCTAAGCCTTTGTTTGGATCTTCACAACAACTTGAATCCAAAACATTTTTAGGTGTTCATGGCTCTACACAACCCATTGATTCAAACCAAAAATCTATACATGAACCACAATTTTCATATAATCCTTCCTCTACCATTATAAGACTTGTTTCAAATTAGGAACCTGTCATCCAACAAGTACATTCATATCCACCTCTAAGTCAAACTAAAACTTCATAAGTTTCATCAAGTCCCATTCTTATTCTTGATATGGTTTCTTCTCAAGATAAAACCACCCAAAACCATACATCATTACCTGAACTTTCTATTGGTTCAACACCTCCACAAAGTAATATTAGTACTTCATTATCTACCCCTCCAACATCCTCATTTACTCAAACACTTCCAATGAGTTCCATTGTTTCTTCTACCATTTTGTCTCATCTAGCTAGCAACATTCAAAATATTACCATGTCTATTCCGACATCAATTCCTTTAATCAATACTAGTGCAATTGCTACCACACACCCTATTTCACAGTACATACCACAACAATCATTTCCATTAATTTCTATACCACAATATACTCCTACACAATACATTCCACAACAAGCACCATCCTTTGGGCCCTCTTCTATGGTTTTTCAATAACCACCTCCTTACTCACAACCCTTTCCTTATCAATATATACAATCTTCCCAACCTTTGGCATCTCAACAATACATTCCTGTAACAAACTATCCCACAACAAAAAACATCCCTTCTCAACAATACATTTCATAAAAAAAACAACAAAGCATCCCCTCTCAATAATACATTCCACAACAAAATCTTCCTCAACAACAAAACATTCCTTCCCAATAGTATATCCCTCAACAAAATATCCCAAAACAACATACCCCAAAAGAACATTCCTTCCCAACAATATATTCCTCAACAAAACATCCCACAAAAAAATGTTCCACAATACAACATTCCAAAAAAAGCATCCCTTATCAACAAAACATCCCTTAGTAATACAAAGTATACTCATAACCTAGCCTGTTTAGATTCCAACCCGGTCCATCTTCACAACAATCCACACCAACTGACCCTCTTCAAGCTCTTATGAATCATATATCAAGTCTAGAAGCTACCTCATCTACACCCAAAAATTTCTTCTCTTATGATCAAATCTATAATGAACCCATTCACCCATCAATCCCATACAAAACATACCCTCCTCATTGGGAGCTTCAAAATTCATTAAGTTCTACAACAAAGAAGATCCCCAACAACATATTTCGTGTGTTTTTCACGCTTGTTATTTAATATCCCATGATCAAGACCTTATGTTGTAAACCTTTCCAATGTCCCTCATCAGCCCTACTCTAGATTGGTACATTAACATTCCACAATATTCCCTTTTCTATTTCACTCAACTTACACAATTTTTCTTAGAACACTTCTCTATAAACATAGCCCAAAATTCACCATCAATCACCTTTATTCTATCAAAAAAATTGAGGATGAGTCCATTACTAATTTTGTTGTCTATTGGATGGGTATAATAAATCAATTATCCTTTACATTACCAAAAACTGATTCGATCAAAGTTTTTCTTATCATGCGCCAAACACATTTCATCAACATTAAAAATTCAATCGTTTCAAACCTTTGATGAAGCCTTTACTATGGCCCGTAAATTATAATTATGTGCTCTGGAAGATGGTCATGTTAAAATTCACCCTAAGAAACTATGAGCTAACTTCCCATCCAAAAAACATCATCCAATCATGAAAAATCATTTGACAACACTATAGTAGTTAGATCTTTCCCCAAGGAAATACCCACTACTAACTGTGTTCATCAACCATGCAACTATACACCCATATGAAAGACTTCTAGTGCATTCTTTAAAAAAATTCTCACCACAAATAAAATATCTCTCCCCCCATCTATCCCATTAATACATCCATATCCAAACCTTCTTTGTATATAGATAATGACTATTGTAAATATCATAGGGTTAAGGGACACGACATTAAAAGGTGTTGTACCTTCCACAATGCTCAAAATTTTATTGACAAGGGTGATCTTCATTTACATAATCTAAATGCACCTCTAAATCAAAACCTTGACATATTCAAACAACATTTTCCTAATCATCCCCCACCAACTGATCAACCATAAATGAATGTTGTTCAAACTCACCATACAATTAATACCATTACTAAAACATTACCCACCTTTGAGTCCACCACAATGCCAATTAAATATAAATCTACATCTTCAGAATCAACATCGATACCAATTGAATCTGAATCCACATCTTTGGACTCAACATCACTTTATACAGAATCTAATTCCATATCTATTTAATCCTTTGATATGGGGATAAGAAGAAACCACTTCTTCCTCTATATCACATGATGTTACTCAATCCATCCCCACACCCAACATATCCTCTAGTACAATTACACCTACACCTGCACCCAATTTTGCAAATATAACTATGATATCCCATGAGAAATTTCTAGACAACTACTCTGCACTAAACCAACCATGGGTCATATTCATCCCCCATTAGTAAAAACAAACAATCCAAGATCGATACAACCCGTAAACCATTTAGATTACATTAACCGCATAATTCAAACTCCTCTTCCTTCATTAGCATTAACTTTGATAAATACACCCAACTCATCCAAAACCTCAAGGGGACCCAATAAACAAGGTGTGGTCTAGGTCTTTAAAAGTCCTTATTATGATCAAACATATTCATTTTCGTGGCCCTTCACCTTTTTTTTTCCACCTCCTCCTAGAAAGGCCATTTCCACTTTCAATGATCCTCTTGTCATGCCAAGGCCTAGGCATGTCTATCAAACTCCCATGACACAACCTCATAAAAAGACATTATTTGAGGGTTTTAATGGCCCTTATTATGTTCCCCTGGATCAAAATCCCCTGTGTGGTCCTCGATCTCTTATACCTAGGAACCACCCTATCATTATAGGACCAAATCCTATCTATAAAGCTTCCACAAGTGACTCTTGTCCTCCACCCATCACAACATCCAAAATCCCTCGGTAACCAATAACATGACAAACCCCAGCCACAATCTTACTTCCATTGGAAGATAAGACATATGAAACTCCATCATCATCCACATATACACCTAAGGGACATTATGCAACTATTTTAGAAGACTTCCTTCAACAATCACTCATAATGTTACTACCTCCCAAACCTTCATATCCACAAGGATGGAAACCCACTTGGTATGACTTTAATTTCTCTTGCAATTATCATATAACACGTGGTCATTCCATAGAAGATTGTAAGGCCTTTCATTTAATTTCTCAAAAATATGAAAATATGGCTCTTCTTCCTTCATAATTGTCCACTTCATCACCTTCACCTAAATCTAAAGCACCCATCTCTTCTCATCAAGTCGACATTGTTCATATTATTACCCATTCACAAACCTATGACACAAACTCATTGAATCTAAGAAAGGTAGGACTTTCGTAGCCATATCTCAACCACAAAATTTTCTATCCCATCAGACAACAAAAAATATCTATTCCCATAACTCCTGAAATTCTTGGTCAAATGAAATCACCCAAAGCTAAGGTTTCCATCATTTCAACGCCACCTTCTTCCTCCACCACAATACAAAAGGTTGTTACTAAACAATTACACCAGGATCTCATTAAAATTTCACTTTATGAGTTAATAAAAATGTCACCTTCTCACAAAAAACATGTGATTGAATCCCTATAATCAATAACTATACCAATAGATGACCTCTCATCCTTGACAAACTTTATATGGGCCCTCAAAGCATCCACCACTATATCATTTGAACCATATGAGATTCCTTTACTTACACCCGAGGAACATGACTTGCCACTTTTTATCACTTCTCAGATCAATGATGTCCTTATTATAAGGGTCATGATTGATGGGGGTGCAACCATCAATATTATATCATCCATTTCTTTTAATCAACTTAATATATCTCCTTCTGTCATTGGTCAAACTCCTATTTTATTGTAATCCTTCAACGATACTATTATGCCCACATTAGGCACCATGATCCTTCCACTCAAAGTTTGAAATAAAACTTTACATGAAATCTTGTACATCATAGAAGGGGAATTCCAATATAATATGTTGTTAGGACACCTATGGATACACACCATGTGATGTGTTCCTTCTACACTTCATCATTGTCTCAAATACAAATTTGAAGGTCATACATTTAGATTCCCACAAATCTGAATCCTTTTACAGATTGTTATATGAAATATCATCCAAATGATGTCCTTATACCAAATTCCACATCAGTATCATTTGACAAGACATCTACCAATACACCCATTTCTTCATCCAAAATACCACATGATTCCTCCCTTAGTGATAGTGTATAATGTATCACCTCCTCATGCTTAACTCCATCCCCTCAAAAGTGTATGGTCGCCCTGAAAAAAACCTATGTATGAGCCTAATGTAGGAGAGTTTATCTCTTATGGTCCCACCTATCTCAAAAAAAAATTCTATAAGGGACTTGATCACCCATCATCCCAGGTCACCAATTTACATCAAGCCATGCCTTTCACATCAGACTTTAGATCCTTAGATAATCCAAATTTTTCCCATATGTACCTTCACCACCTTTGAAATAGAAAGGCTTTATCCTTGGTTGTTTACGAACAAGGGAAACATTACTTGATCATCCAACATTCCCTCAAAAATTATGAAAAGAATGGCCTAGGTTATAAAAACCTGGTTATAATCCATTCAAACCTACTACATCTATACACATCAATTGAATGTGATCCATCATCACCCATAACTCCTAAATACCCTATGGATGTAGATGATGTCGTATCCATCCTTATTAACTTATTTTAGTCAATAATATATCCTTAGATCCGTTAACTTATCAATCTAATCACCATACTAAACAAATTCCTCTTGCTTGGCTAGAAATTTTGGGAAGATATACCCATCATAGATATTCTCAATTTCAAGATGATCAGGAAATTATTTCGTATATGGGAGTTGATGATCATTTCCTACCAAAATTTTTACCCTCCGAGACACCATCTCTCCTAATCGAGTCCACTATTGACATTAACTTAGGAACCCCTCAGGATCCTTGCATAGTTAAAGTCATCTAGTCATTAAGTCCACAAGAACTAGATGACTTCACCTATTTCTTATTAAAATATTACTAATTTTCCTATTCATATAATGATATGCACATAATTGATCCCAATATTGTAGTACATAATATTGTCACATATCCAAATGCTAAACCAGTTAAATAAAAACTTTGTAAAATGCATCCACACATAGCTCTTCTTGTTAAGGAAGAATTACAATGTCTCTTATCTAGATAATTTCATCATACCCATTGATTATCCACAATGGGTCTCTAATGTATTTCCTGTAACTAAAGTGGGTAAATTACACATCAACACAAATTTAGGGATCTCAATCTCACTTGTCCTAAGGATGATTTCCCCCTTCCAAACATAGATCAGCTTGTTGACCTAACAGTCAACCATGAAATTATCTCCCTCATGGATGGTTTTTTTGGTTATAACCAAATCCTCATCGCCATTGATGACCAACACAAAACTTCTTTCATCACCCCATGGGGAAATTTCTGTTATCACATCATGCCATTTAGTCTCAAGAATGTTGGAGCTACTTACCAACACACCATGACCTATATCTTTCACGATCTTATTCATAAAATTATTGAATATTACGTTGATGATCTCTTAGGAAAGTCCAAACAACAAAAATATCACCTTGACATTATGGAATCCATCTTTACCTATCTTATCTAATACTTTCTTCACCTTAATCATGTAAAGTGTGTTTTTGGTGTTCTCACTAGAAAATTTTAGGCTTCATTGTCTCCATCCAAGGCATTGAAGTTGACCTAGCTAAGGTTAAATCCATTCTTGAAATGCCTCCCCCATCTAATCTTAAACAATTACGTAGTCTTCAAAGAAAATTACAATCAATACGATGTTTCATATCACAACTCTCGATCATTGTCAACCTTTCCATCATCTCCTTCAAAAGACATAGACTTTCATTGGGATTTTGGTGATGAAGGCCTTCAATGAAATCAAACATTATCTCTTATCATTTTATTTTCTCACCCCACAACGAGAGGAGCACCATTTTATATTTACATATATACTTCGGAGCATGCTCTAGGTATTATGCTCATTCACCGTGACAACCAAGGTTGTGAACAAGATGAATATTACATCATCCACACACTTCATGAATATGAAACCCATTACATTGAAGTGGAAAATATATGTTGTGCTTTATACTTCATCACTTCCAAATTATGTCATTACCTTCTCAATCATAAAACATATGTTGTTACTAGCTTCAATCCACTCAAAACTATGTATTCTAAACCATACCATAGTGATCGTATTACTTGATGGCTTATGCTTATGACTAAATTTGACCTCAAATTCATATCACATAAGTCTATTAAGGTTCAGGATATTACGGACCAGCTTGTTGATGCCCCACTTCCCGAAAACCAACTTCCTCACAAATATTTTCCTAATGAATCCATTAATGATGTCGATGAATATGAATTTATCCCCATCAAAATGACCCTCTTCTTTGATGGTTCTAAATTCCAGCAAGGTGGAGGTGCCAGTGTTGTTATCATACCTCCTTAGGGCATTCACATCCCATTATCATTCAAACTCAATTTTGATTGTACTAACAATATGGCAGAATACGAGGCTCTAATTCTGGGTCTTAAAACTACTATTCTCCTAGGTGTTCACATTTCGACATCTATGGGGATTCACAAGTAGTTATTAGTCAAGCCAAGGGAGAGTACCAATGTAAAATTTAAATCCTATAGAAATAAAAAGATAACATATTTTTCTCCTTGAAGATTTTTATCACTACACCATTCAAAATATCCCATGATCTTCTAACAAATTTGTAGATACAATATCATCCTTAGGAGCTTTGATTTCATTAGAAACTGAGAAATCAAAAGATAACACTAAAATTTCTATGGTTTTTCAAATATTGGATCATCCCTCACATGAAAATAAACTCCCTTCTCTCAACATAGTTGACAACAATTCAATTGATTCATGGTACACTCAAATTTATGACTACCTTCTTGAATCTAAAGTTCTAACTGATTTATCATGTAATGCTAAATAGTCCTTCCTCCAACTTATCACTCATTTTTTCATCATAGGTGGTGTACTCTATAAACTTAGTTTTGATGGTATTTTTCTAAGATTAATTAAGTCACACGAATCAATCAAAGCTATCGAAGAAGTTAATGAAGGTATATATGAAGGCCATTTTAGTGGAAGTTCCATTGTTAAATGTGTTATATGGATAGGGTATTAATGGCCCACTATCACCAAGGATTTTTGTGAGTATGTTAAGAAATGTGTGAAATTTCAAATTCATTCAGATCTCATCCATGTCCCCAGTCAAGCATTACAACCCGCTCAGGACCTATGGCCTTTCTCCCAATGGGGATTAGACCTCATTGGGGCCATCAATCCCAAGTCATCTCAGAAACATCATTCCATTATCACAACTACTAAATATTTCACCAAATGGGTTGAAGTTATCCCTTTGACATCAACTAAATTAGGACCTATTATTAATTTCATATATCAACACATTATATGTTGTTTTGGAATCCCATATAAACTTATTAAAAATAATGGAAAATCCTGTAAAAATAAAGAAGTTAAAAAGATCTGTGACACATTAAACATTAAACTCATATTTTCATCACCTTATTATCCCTAAGAAAATGGACAGACTAAGGCCTCTAATAAAACACACCTATAAGTGCTATGCCATATTCAATTTTATATGGCTCAAAATCCATCATTCACCTCTTGAAATCCAAATCATGTCCCCCTTCATATATCCTTCAAGGACTTCATTCCGACAAAGAATATCAACAAGATCGTTTAACACAACTTGAACTACTAGATGAAAAACCTTTAACATCATAAATTTTATCAAGAATGCATTAAAATAACATTTAAAAACATTTACAAGAACATGACTTTAAATTCATTGATCTCATTCTTAAAGAAAATTAAAATGTCACTTAATTAGAATAGAGTAAAAGTGGTAAGTTTGTCCCCAACAGATCGGTCCATACATCATTACTCATAAATATGGGTCATGAGCATACCATCTCACTTCTCTTGATGGTGAACCTAAAGCGGAACCTTGGAATTCCTTGCACTTGTGGCCTTTCTATTGTTAAATGTTTGATTTTCATGACAATAGTTACATCTTATCATTCCATTAAAAACATCCATCATACCATAGTAGTGATTTGAAATCATGTGGTTATCCATCATTATCCTAAAATACCTTAAATATGAGCACCATGGCTCTATTCATTGCATCTTTCTCTATGGATAAGTTCCTCTTTAGCAGGAACCCCATAATCACTACATCCATTCCTCCTGTATCAATTAAAAAGGAACATAATGTGGAATATGAATGTGTAGATCATATATGCACCATTTCTCCTCCTCAAAATGATCTATTAGGGATTTCCCCTCACCTAAAAATATATGTATCAAAATTATTTGGATGAATTTATAAAAAGTCAAATAAATAGGTACACTCATCCCTTAAATGACAACTATCCATCAAAATGGTAGATAAATCCTTTGAAGAACGACTATCAATTAAAAATGTAGACCATACCCTTGAAGGATGGCTACTAAAAAAAGGGCTTCCTCTATTGATAAACCTTTTAAATAAAAACATCAATATCGAAGCATTCAAGAAGGTTTCCCGCATTGATCAACCTTCTCCTTATAGGAAACTTCTCACATTTCTCAGTTTGTTTCAAAATCAAAATAAAGCTAGGGCATCTCTCTTTAGACTTGTGAAAAGGAGAACCTATTTTCCTCTTTGATTTATACATGTTTAAACTACCTTTCATGTATTAATAAAGAAACACTCATTCAATCACACATTTTATTAAATATTGTTAAATTATCCATTGATGATCATATATAACATTTGTTAAAGGTTGTAAGTGCAAGGGCATTCAAACTTCCAAAACCCATCCTGTATGTAGAAAATCCATAGTGGGATGATCATTTCATATTTATCCTATTTTATTGAGCCACATTTTGATATAATGAAGATCATATTACAAGTTGATTAATTTAACCATGATTTCCAAACACATAAAATCATATCATATAAATTCATCTAAAATCAACACAATCAAATCAAAATACATATATAACCATACATATTCAACACATGAAAGATAGGAACAATCATGAAACCTCATCATCATCATAAATATCGATCAAATCCATATACATCAATATAAAAAATAAGCCTCTAAGAGCCATGTCAAAAAAATACATCATACAAAAATTGGTTTCCATGAGCCATACAACTATGTATCATTAATGAGTAAACTAAATATATCAAAGGGATAGGAAATGAGGGGCTATACTATCCTCTCCTACCCGAGCACCTCCACCTTGCCACTCCTACACCACACACAACACCGTATCTCCTCTAGCTCCCACCTCGCTATCTCCCACTCTCTTAGGTCTCTAAGGTGGGTGACATACACTTACACCACTAGCAGTTAGGCTTGTCATCCTACAATTCAAATGGTTGGCATCCATAACTATGTCTAGAAAATCATGAGTCACCATATCAATATAATAATGTAACTCACCCGTAATGACTCATAATGAGCCCTAGAAAATGTCCTAGACCCCATAGGTGGCCTCTATCCACTAGCCTATGGCCTCGATCCATTATTCTCACATCTTTTCCACTGGCCTGCACTCTTTGAGCCATATCAGCTAAGTCTATAGCAGAAATAGAAGGCTCGATAATCCCTAAGGCCTTCCTCATCCCATCTCTCTGACACTTGTACCGATCTCTATCTACAATGGACAGGTCCAACCAAGATTTTTAATCCTCTTGCTCTACTATCATGCTATCTCTCTTAGTGATCAAGCCATACCACTCAACAATCAATGTGTCTCGGATGCCAATGAGGTCATCCCTCTCCCTCCTAGCCACATCTCTCTCACCCTCAACTACGGCCTTCTTGGCTATCACTACTACAATAACTACAACCAACTCATCATCACTATCCTCCTCACTATCATCCTTGGCCCTCTCTATTGTCTTATATGCTAGTGCTCTCGTTGCATGAGCTCACACTCATCGAATATCTGTAATAGTCTATGTGTAACCTAGGCCTTATTAAAATTCCTAAATGCTTGGGTCCACCATGTTGTATACTTGGGTAACCCCCACATCATCAATAGAAACAATCTTATAACCCTAATCATTGGGACCCATGGCCCCCAGTGTAGTCCACGATATCATTAGGGTCTTTCACAATAGCCCTTTGGGTATCTCGTATCCCCTTCCTCTCATTTGTACTATATAAACTCCACTGACACTCCTTGTGACAATCCAAAATGTCTCATAACATGATCAAAACAAAGTCACTCATGCTCACCTAATCAGAGAGCCATCACCCATATAGGTTATGGTAAACTAGTCAAATCATCTAGAAACTCAAGATTAACAAGAAAATATTAGTATGGCCTCCATATCAAATCTCCAATCTACGGTCCAAAAATAGCTCTTGGTAATACCCAGTCCTCCTCCTCTTCAGGAAATGACCATAATCCTCCCTCCATCTCAAGAAACTAGGGTGTCCATCACCAATCACATAATGTAATCCCGTTGGTTGAGTAATAGAAATTTTCTCGAAGGCGCAAGCCTATAGTAGAAATCCAATGTCAATACCATATATCTTGTGGACCTTTCGGGCCCACAACTCTATGTATGTATGAGAAAGTATGGTATGACCCCACTAAAAAATAGTGTACTCCTCCATCATCTTAGATATAACTCCTATCATCATCCAAGGAAATCGAGACACCTCTTGAATCTGGAAATGCATATAAAATAATATCCATCATCATCATGGTCATCCGGGTATGTACCGCTATCCCATTTGAATAAAATCTAGCATAAACAAATTTCCTTGACTTTGGTATGACATCTCCTACATCCTTCCCATATAATCTAGTCATAACATCGTATCTATCCTCCTCAATGATAATATAGACACCCTAATCCTAATCTTAGTATGTGATGAACATCCTCTAGAGTGATCGTAAACTTTCCAATAGGAGACAAAAAAGTGTTGGTGGAAGGATTCCACCACTAGTAAAGCCAACATAAAACTCCTACATCTATGTAACCATCAATAATGTCTCATACCACCAAAACCCATGGCCTCAACATGATCCTAATTATCCTCGACATATCAGTCCCCGACTGATCCAAGACTAGTGGTATACGATCCTGAATAGTCAATTTCACATCCACCTGCAAAAAAGAAATAAAATTAACATCAATATCATCGTTAAAAATATATGTTTGAAACATTAAAACCATCCACAAAATATCCAAAAAATCAACATCAACATCATCACCTAAAAATATAAATACCAACAACATCTAAAACACTATGTAAATTACAATTCCATATTCAAAATAATATATATATTACAAAAAAATTCTTAAATATTAAAATTAATGTCATCATAAAACAAAATGTCAACATTAATTACATTTAGAACAAAAGTCAATATTGAAACCACAAACATCACAAATAATTCAAAATATCTCTTATTACAAATACAAAATTAAAATGTTTACATAATAAGATAATCACCAACAATTCACTATAAACGTGGTGACTGTATAAATCACTTTGGTGATTCCTACGTTTTTTCCTAGGGAATCTATATGACCCCTAAAAATGAAAAATCTACCTAAAACTTCAAAAATCCACAAAATCTACAAAGAAACAAAAAACTCAAGGATAGAGCACTCACCTCAACCATCGTGGGCTTCTGTTTCTTGCTCAAACTTGCCATTCCGTCCAAAATCACCTTTATCTTCTCAAAACACATTTTCCTCACTCGACAAGTCACTTTCACCACAAGTAATAATGTGATAAAATGAACCCATGACTTGGCTTTTCATATACCAAATTCTATATTAAGGGAATCACCAATGATTCCCCTAATCGCCGATGAGTTTTCTCTAATCACTTACAAATCATACCCTTTTTGTATTTGTGTCCATTTTTTCTCTAAATCTTGGAAATCACAATTTTCCACAAATGTTTCTAATTTTAAATGGACCCTAGTCCTTGAAATATTAAAATAAATAGATTAAATTTACATTGGGATACACCATTCATCTATAAGACATGCGCCCTTTGGACCCCATCATTTGGATTTCCTATTCTTTTAGCCTACTTTTATGGATCATACATCCATAGGTCTCAAACCCTTAGTTCCCTTATCACTTGATCCCTTTGTAGCACATCATATTTTTATATCCCTTCGACAAGGAAACTATGAAACCCATGATACAAAAACATAGATGTTCCCCTATATTGCATTACGGTGAGATCACCCATAAAATGTTCCATCATTTTTGTTTGACACTTTTCCCTTAAGTTGTTAGATAAAATGGGGCAAATGTAGACACCAAAATTCTACACTCCCCATCTTCAATAATTTGTCCCATTCACATTTATAATCTATCACATTCATATCCATTAGCTTAAATATATATATTATCATTTAGGTTATTATTTTAAAAATTATCTCCTAATGTGAAATTATTCCAAAACCCCTTTATCTGACATATCTATGATGGAAAATTTCATATACTCATAAGATCTTGTTTTATTTAAATATCCTAACATAATCTATTATTATTAGACATTATCCTATGATATATGTTTAATATATCTATCAAAGAACATAAAATATATGTTAAAAACAAACCTAGGCTAAAATAGAACATAATCTAACTATTTTATAAACAAACATGACACCTCATATGACAACTCAACACATTAAAAAAAACCCATATCATATCCCTCGAATACACAAACAAATAAACTTGAATTAGACAATTGTTTCAACTATTCACTAAATAAACTTGAAAAGTCTGAAATCCTGACATTTTGGTAAAACACCAATGATTATTTAATCTCGATTTATAGTCTCATTTCAAGACCATCTCTGCTTGCATTTTTGAGTTTCTCATCTGTCATCCTTTCACATATTTGAATGAGAGTGTTTATCAAAGTTCATCGGCAGTAGTGTGATATCAAGATGATCTCATCATTCAATTTATACATACACCATCATCAAACATGTTCAAAATTTTGTTCATGAATCAACTAATCTTCACCAACCTACGGTGTTTATAAGTCTCGGTCTTCACTTATTAAAGGTTATCAATTTTTTTATATCTTATTTACCCATCTGATACATCATTTATTAAAGCTCTACAATCCATATCAAATCAAAATTAAATCGTTAATTTTTCGTAAACACACTATATTTACATACTATTAGTATTAACCTAAAAACACACGTGTTTCACCAAAATTCCTTTGTTTAAGTCAAAATGTTGGCATTTCCAGTTGATTTCATCATTTATATCTTTTATCAGATTATTATTAATCAATTTAATATATTTCTCTATCCTTTCTAACATATTGTTAAGAATTGATTTTGTAGATGGTTATATGTGGCCAATCTCATGAGATAACAAACATTAACTCCCTTCCAATTATCCATCATCCCTTGCATTGAGATTAATACAATGTATTGCTTGATTTGGAACTTTATGCTATACATTCAATCCCTTTAGACTAGCTACAAAACATCTTTGAATCCACTCAGAGGATTCATGAGGCCACATATGAGTTTTGGGAGGCCTATTTCAAAATTTTACGCATTCAAGACAACTTGGCTTGGTTTGAATACCACTATGAAGCTGGATTAGAAATTTGGGACTCTGACGCTAAATCAACAAACCAAATTGAATCCACCGACTAACCTGAATATCAATATTCCAACTGTACATTTAATTATCAGTATGATTCGAGAGAATGAGGAACCAGAATACATCCCTGATTTCTTTAGAGATGAGTATACCAATGATTATAACTCCAAACTCTTTGAAGAATCTGAGATAGACTATCCATAGATAAATTTCAAGAATCAGTCATCATCGAATATTTTAACACAAAATTTGATTTAGATTTCTAGGTCATAGTTTATATATCTAGGTTTTCATCATATGCTATAAATTTGTAATAAAGTTTGAAATAAATTTTAAAAATCATTATTTTTATCTCGTCCTATATCATGATTTTCTTTATGTATTGTTTGATTTCATAAAACAATGGGTTGACATCCTTAAGAGGAATCCCTTGGAATTCTAAGGACTGACCTTCACCAGAAGCCCACTTACTATTTTTACTAATAAAAATTTGGTGCGATTTCATTTTTAGGATAGGAGATGCACTATTTTGAACACACAACACAACATCAACACAATCCATACACATCTACATGTATTACTAAACCCCACCATCTTGAGGTTTGGTAAGTTTTATTATCTTTCTTATTAGGTTAAGTTGAAGAGGTAAAATTTACTCTAAACAATGCTACCACATACTTTAATGAGAGCGACCTTAATAGTGTATATATCGATGCTCATGATACCATACCCACCCAACCATAAGTTAAGGAATTATCCACATTACTTAATGAGGAAAATACATGATATAATCTTGGCACTAATGAAGACCCATGGATAGTTATTTTAGTTGCCTCTCTTACGAATACTAAACACAATCTTATTCAAAAAGTGTTATAGGAATTATCATATTTATTTACATTTCACTGTCATGACATTCCTTACATCAATTCCTCTATAGCTATGCATAATATCATGCTTGATGAGGGTACAAAACTATGCAATGAAAAATTCAAAAATACATCCATGCATGGCCTTGTTAGTCAAAGAATAAATCCAATTCTTATTAGATGTCATGTTCATTTTTGTTTTTCATTACCCATAATAGGTATCTAATATTGTAATTAAAATTAAACCTAATGGCCAAGTTCACTACTATACTGAATTTTGTGATCGTAATAAAGATTATCTTAAAGACAGTTTTCCCTTACCACTTATTAACTCTATTTTTATTCCACCATGGTTCATGAAGTTATTTCCTTTATGGATGGGTTTGCAAGATATAACCAATTCA
The DNA here is from genome assembly GCA_018340775.1 of Taxus wallichiana var. yunnanensis. Taxonomy (NCBI): domain Eukaryota; kingdom Viridiplantae; phylum Streptophyta; class Pinopsida; order Cupressales; family Taxaceae; genus Taxus; species Taxus wallichiana. The sequence continues at coordinate 545,277,206 of CM031235.1, read as the reverse complement.
AAATTACCCTTGTTTACCAAGAAAAAAATTCTTTCACAACCCCATGGGGCATATTATGTTATATTGTCACACCTTTTGGCCTTAAAAAAATTGTTCCTATATATCAACATGACATGAATCACGTATTCTATGACTAAATTCATAAGACCATCAAGGATTATGTTAATGATTTCCTCTCCAAATTGAAACACCATTCTCAACATGTCAAGATATCTCGTATACTATTTGCATGCTTATGACAATACAATATATGCCTTAATCCTAAAAATAAATAAATTTGTGACTACTGGTAAGTTATTACATTATATTATCTCTCAACAAAGTATTGAAATCGATCCACAAAATATCAACGCTATCATATAAAATCCCCCTCATAACCTTCATTTTATGCAATCACTACAAGGTAAAATTTAGGTTATCTATTGATTCATTGTACTACTTGCTGACAAGAGTCAAACCTTTACTCAAATCATGAAAAATATACTACATTTGTATGGCATGCAAAATTTCATTTAAAAAAATATCAAATCTTAATTACCTAATCCACATGTCCTAACTCCTCCCATTCCAGATCAGCTCCCACTCTTATATATCTTGGATATGTTTTATGTCCTAGGATCTTTACATGCTCAAAATGATATGACCCCATGCAAACATTCCATTTATTATATTAGCCACACCATACTTTCTTATGAGTATAATTACAAATACATTAAAAAAATCTGTTTGGGACTCATCCTCATTACTTACAAGTTATGACATTACATGATCAATTCCAAAATCTATGTCATTACTAAAGCTGCTCCTTTATGCTACTTACTATCTCAAACTCATTTATCCAATTGTCTCACTCATTGTGTTATTTTTATGACTGAATTTGACCATGAATTTGTTCCATACAGAGCCATTAAAGGAAAAGTAATTTTTGTTCAATTATTTGAAAATCCTATCAATGATCCTTTACTCATTTGTGAATATTTTCATGATGGATCTTGTTCTTATACTATTGAAATTGTTATTTGGACCATGTATTTTGATGGCTCTTGATGTGCTTCTATATCTAGATCTGGTATTGTCTTTATCACACCACATGGTGAACCTATGCCCTTTTCTTACCACCTCAGTTTCTCTTGCACAAATAATATTGCTGAATATGAAGCTCACATTTTAGTCTTATTTATTTTTCGCTCCCTTCCTATATGTCAAGTTCAAATTATTAGTGAGTCTCAACTCATTGTTAATCAAAACAATTAAACATACCAAAAGAAAGATGATAAAATCATACCATATCATACACTTGTTACTAAAATTCTCAACACATTCAATTCATACACTATAATGACTACACCCTACAAAGATAATTGACAATTTGATGTTATGGCTAGCACCACTTATCTTATCCCCTTAGACATTATTGATGACCATGTTGTATTCATAATTCATCATTTTTGATATCGATGTATTGGATCTCATATCATAAAGGATCTGCAAGTTTTTATTATCACCCATAGTGTTGACAATCCGAAATGGTATACTAATATATATAACTTCCTTTCTTGCCAAGCCTTGGTGGCTAACATATCCTCACATGAGGCATGATGAATGCACCATGATGCCACATGGTATTTCATTGTTAGTGGTTCTTTATTTAAACATTCTATTGATGGTAATACCCTTTGGTGCCTAGGACTGAATGATATTCCACTTGCTTTTCACGGATACATGACAATATATTTGGAGGACATTTTAGTGGAAAAATATGGCCCAAAAGCTATAGGGAAACTATTTTCCAACCATTGAATGATATTTCTTAGAATACACTAAATTATGTGAAAAATTCCAATGTCATAGTAATCTCCACCATGGACCAACATATAACTTGCAACCTATTACATCCCCATATCCTTTCTCCTTTTGATACTTTGATATCATTGGAAAATTCCATCTTGAATCAATTAAAGGAAACAAATTTATAATCTTGATGCTATAGAATAATTTTCCAAATGGGTTGAGTATTCTCCTTTACACACCACTAATGAGGAAGATGTTTTTATATTTCTTAATATATATAACATAAATCACTTTAGGTTCCTTCCAAAATTTTAACTAACAATGGTTCATCTTTCAAAAATAATGATGCCAAATAAATATGTGCTAATTTTAATATTAAACACACATTTCTACACATTACTATCCTCAAGGTAATGGAAAAGAAAAGTCTACCAATAAAAAACTAATTAAGTTTCTACATAAAACTATTGATAGATGTGGTGTTGATTGGCATAATAAAATTGTATATGCCCTTTGGGAGTACTGTACAAGTGTGCATACACCCACCAATGTCATGCAATTTTCTATTGTATATAGTTCAAATTAGTTGTTCCTCCTGGAACTCAAATTCCCATGTTTATATGTTTCTCTTAAAAATATCCTCCAAGAAAATGAATATCAAGAGCAATACTTAGACGCAACTAGAAATAATTAATTCTCACCATGTAAATGATTTACAACATATTTTTTTCTTACCAAGTGTTCATCGAGTGTGCTTATCGGACCAATATGCATATGAAATAATATAATATTGATGATTTAGTGCTCAAAGACAAAAAAATAACCCTAATACAGATCCCTCTCTAAAAGGAAAATTTAAACCTAATTGGCTTGGCCCATATGTTTTTTGTGATAAAATTAGCCAAGGTTTCTATTTCCTCACAACCCTTTTAGAAAAACCTCTTAAAAATCCAATGAGATTCATGAACCTTAAGAAATACTATGCCTAACCACATTCTTTAGGTGTGGTTATTCTTCCAATCTTCTAATCCATCTATGGGCCCAAGGGTGAGCTTAGTGATCAATTTATGGTTTCAGAACTATCCACATATGGGAGGCCCCTAATCAATATAAGGCACTCACCTGAATACCTACTATAATCTATAGGGTTTATGGTCCCTATCTAGAATAGAACATGAGGAATTATAGAGAACTCAACCCCCTAGACGGATGACATACTATTGTTCTAGGTTCAAACACAATTATTAATGGATAACTTACCTACAAATACCTCACCTTATTCACATACAATAGGGAAAAAATTTCTCTCTTCTCATAGTTTTTATGCTTCATGTTCACATATTAGAAAAAAATTAAATACATTATCCTAGATCTTGACTGGATGTATCCTTGTTTTCTCATACTATTCTATATTGCACATTTCTTATCATGTTACTTGGATTCATGGTATGCTCTATATTTTTATCATACACACATGCACATTCACATGATAATTTTTGAGGTGAATGAGAATGAGTTACAATTTTATACATGATATATGATTCTTGGTAATGTTCCCTACCAGTCCCACTATGGCTCCTAGGGGCAGCTACCTTTGTTATTTATCTATATTCATGTTCTATCATGGTAATACCTACCAATTTCGTTCCTCTTTATATTTGTATATGCCATGGAATACTATCAAGTTTTATAACATAATAACAGGTGTTTCATGTGTAACATTCATATTGTAGGTCTACATCCAACCATATGGTTATTTGTTTTTCCTATATCTTATCTTTTCTTATATCTTGATTTTCATTATTTACGGGATATTCCCTAAGCTTGATTGCATGTTTTCTTATATAGCCTTGATGGATTCAAGTGTCTTGCAACAACCTTCATAATGTATTATGTTTTTAACCAGCTACTTGTTCTATATTTTTCCATGTTACTACATGTTTTAACTAATTTATATTAAATCTTTCATTTGTTTTTGTGACTAACACTTTTATCTAGAATATCTCATTATTTTACATATGTTATGGTTGTTAATATGTGTATAACCCTATTTTCCCTACAGGATTTCTATTTCGATGTGCACACAATTTTTTTGATTTCCTCATTTGGGCTCTTGCTCACCTTGGTTTATCTCCTACACCCAAAATGAGTAGGGGAAATCGTAAGGTGACTACTTTCACCTCTAAAAATTCAAAGAATGGAAACAGATTGGTACCCAACAAATATAAAGTCACATAAGAGATAAGAAATAGGTTCATAATCATACTTGGGACAAAATTAGTACACGTAAAGAAGCACCCAAATCAGAGAAGAGCGGTGGGTACTAATGTCCCAACTAGGAAATTCTATCATGGGGAAGAAATACATACTTTATAGAATTAATAGGTTCTCAATGGTAGTCTCCAATAATTTCCAATAACATATACTCGCTTACATGTTACTACTATCGAAACTACGGGAACAAAATCGGTGGAAATTTATATACTTTTGGAAAGGGACCTAATTACTCTACTTTCTCATGATCATATGTGGTCATTTTCTATTGTTTTTTTGACTATCTGCAATGCCACTTAATCATGGGGAAGCATTAAAATTTTGAGGGAAGATCCTATAGCTCTCCTAATACTCTTCCCTTGCCAACATGACACTTAAATTCTTAGTTTAGCAACATGACACCTAAATCCTTAGTTTGGAAAGAGGATTTATAAATCCTCAGTTTCACGATAAGATTCTTAAATCCTTAGTTTAGTGATACGATTCATAAATCTTTCATATTATTTAAACCATATGTAAGGAAACAAACATACAAGAATAATTAGATCTCTTCTATCATGGCATTTAGGTGTAGTATGTTCTTTATTTACTTTTTTTTTAACTAGAAAATAGTCTAAAGCACAAGATTCTTAAGAAAAACAATATATAAGGAAAAAATGAAAGAATCATTTATTACTTCAAATGACCCACCGAGTTCATTTCCACCATTTTAAAGACCTGATTTAACTTCTAATTAGATTTATGGCCCAAGAAAATAAAGTGGAGAATAGGAGGAATAGTAGAACAATTCCTTCTAACACATAGATCATGAGGATGGTCCAATTTGCTCCACTTTGACCTTTCGTTAGGCTCCTAACTCTTTCTAAGGTGTTCAAAACCCTTCGAACAAGTTCTTACTTGTAATAAGACCCTTATGGTGCACTTTGGTGGAAAATTTTCCACATGTTGTACTCCTAGAATTCTTCCTTGATTATTGCACCATGAATTAGGTCATGTCATCTTTCCAATTCCTATGATATGAGCTTCCCATACTTCACAAGGCTCCTAAAACATTTCGAACAAAATGAATAGATCTTCTAAAACATGCTTTTCTTTGCTTGAAATTTTCTTGACCTCAATTATCTTCACATAATCATCCTAAATGGCCTTAGAAAACTTCATTTATCTCCCACAAATCTCATTTATGGTTTGAATATTCCATGTAGGCCTTTGGAGGATGTTCACCAGTCACAAAAGACCAAAAATAACCCCTTTTAAGCCTTTAGTAGCATTGTTCTTTCATATATCTCAGTAGCTTCAAGAACCAAGCTAGGTACAATTCTCTTCATATTGAAACATAATTTAAAAATCATGTTATCACATTCCTCTCAACCATAACGAGGGTGAAATTTTTTAAATGTTGGCTTCGAGAAATTTTACTTTGATCAGGAAGGGGAATTTCATGTGTGGTTTTGGTTGTTATGACATAAATTTTAACTTTTTCATGCTCAAAATTTAGCATGACAACAACTGGTTTTGACTCTAGGACTTGTTTTGGATTGGAAAAAAGGAAAAAAAACAAGGATGAGCCTCATTTATCTCTTGGGGGAGAATATCATTGCCTTATCCATTGGGAAAATAAAGTCACATAGCACACCAGAAATATAATAAAGACAAATAAGAATAACCAAAACAAAAACACGATGGAAAGGGGAAAATATCACATGAGAGGGGAAAAAAACCTAAATCACCTATGGTATATGCAGGGGATGGCTAACTTTCACTGTAACACTTTTTCTCCTTTGTATATTACCCATGTAAGGGTACCACCGAGTGATTTTTTTCTACAAACCCATTGACTGGTTCATTGAAGTATGAACCCTTTCTCAATTTATTGAGAAATTTTACATGATTTTTCTGGTAAGTGAGGGTCCATTTATACATCTCATTTCCTTCATTACTTTGACATCTTTTTCCATGTAGTCATTTATTTCCAAATTCATTACAATTACTAATTTTCCATTTTTCATTTTGTCACTATCACAAGGTTTATTTTTACCATTACAAGCTCACCATGTTGGAAACTAGCCTCATTCTTTCCATTGGGAAAATGATCCTAATTTTTCATGTTCTCCATTATTTTTGTGTATGTAGAACTTTTCTTGGTAGATATTTTGAATTTTTCAACATCATCATATATCTCTTATTGATTTATGTTCAAAAACTTCTCTAGATATTTCTCTTTCACACACGAAACTCATTATTGACCTTAATATAACTTTTTATGATAGAGGTTATATCCTCTTGAATGAATACATTCATGTTAGATTCAAGAATTTTATTTTCCTTCCATTCATCATGAATATAATCTTCTTCATAAAATGAGAAACGAAAGGAATCATCTTCACATTTATACTCATCAACTAATGTTTCAAGACACACATTGAGCTCTTCCATTTTTTCTATTTCATTTTTGAACATTTGTGCATCAAATGAATAATCAAAACCAAACTCATACTTATCTTAAATATTCAAAGCATAGGTCATGATTTCGAGACTAATTTAAGGGTCTTTAGTTCCTTCTACAACCTTTAAAATGTCTTTCATAAATTCCTTATTTAAATCTTCCCAAATGCTCACTTTCACATTCATATGAAAAACATTTTCATTATTGAGTCTCGGGAGATGATTAGAAACCTGGAAATCATGGAGCCATAAGTAATTTGAAACATAATCTTTCTCATGATACACATTTCTTATCATTTGGGGTTTTACCTTTCTCATGATACACATTTCTTATCATTTGGGGTTTTCCTTCTTGCAAGTCAAGGCATACTTGATCTTCCTCATTTTTAAACAGAGAAATAATATCCATACTGATTGAGAAGGGAAAATGTTCCAATTTAAGATCCATTAAATCATCCTAATGTTCCTTGACTGGTTCCATCCCTTTTAATAACTCTTCCATTAAGATAGCAAGCTCAACAAAATCTTGAATTTTGATACATAATGTCTACCCTAGATTCATTTTTCTTCTACACAATATATTTCATATTTCTTATCGGAAGTAACTTCTTCATGGTACCTTTGATTGGTATGGTGGCATATGACCAATCCATCTTTATATCTCCATTAATGTCTTTGCGAAGCATCAACTCAATAACATCTTGTATGCAACTAAAATGTCTTCCACTAGTATTTTGACATTGATATTACTATAAGAAATGTCCACAAGTGTTACCTAGTCATTGTTAACTTGAAAAAAAAGAGGTAATTCTTTTATATCAATGGAATAACAGTGATCAAAAGTTGGGATGAGAGTGGGACCTATAACATGTGAAAATGTTATAGGCATGATGTTATCCAAGGCACCAAAGTAAACTATATAGTTATTCAATTTATATCCATTGAACAATAAGAAGAGGTAAAAGGGTTAAAAAATTTCAAAGGAGGAAGATGTGGAGGAAAGAAGGTTTTGAGATGATTCATTTCTAGGAATAGGAATTGAATATTTTGTAGTGAATTTTGTGGAACATGAATTTAAACTAGTGCCTTTGATATATTGGACATGTTTATCAAACTATTTGGGATGAGTTCTTAAATACTCAAATTCATTAATTTATACATTGGACTTCCTAATGTGTTCAATTATGTCAAAATGAGATTCAAAGGATGGTGAAGGTGTAGATGTAGTAGCAAGAGGATGAATACTTCTTGGAATGGCATTGATACTATTTTTATTCATATCATTACATTTGAATGTAGAAATGGGGGCGAAATTTGACAAGGAGAGGTATAATTTCCCATATTAGAAGATGGAGAGGGCACTAAAGATCCTCCTTTTTTAATTATTTTTTGTAGAGTCACTACTTGACAATCTTTGAATTTATAATAATTATCCCTGTCTTGAGCCTTTGAATAGGTGAACACCACATAAGAATGACTATTCATATCAGTAATGGTTTCATCATTTTCATCATCCAAAGGCAGGGTATATTCTCAAAAACCAATGTTTCCAACAAAGTCAATCTCATCAATGGCTAAAATTCCCTTCTTATTTTTATATTAAATTTGAGATTCATCATACTCTTCTTTAGGAATTGCTTCAAATGTGGCATTAATAGGAGGTGCTTTAAGAAAAATATTCTTTCTCCTCCACCTTTTCTATTTACTCTAATTATGATTTTGGTTTGTATAACCTCCTCAAAATGATGGATTTTTCAAGCTTCTTCTTCAATGAAATAACATCATTCTCCAAGTTTTGAACAAAATAATAAATGGTACTTTCTTTAGAGGTTTGACCATTTTTATTACCATTTGGGTTCTTCAATTTCCAAGAAAAAATCACATCATATTTTACTTCGATGACATATTCTTGGGAATTTTCAAGAGTTTAAGGTTGACCTATTTAGAGGATAAATCTAACCTCGATAAATTATGCATTTTTGAAGAATATCCTTTGATTATCTTGGATGGTAAATATTCTATAGGTATATTTTTCAAAATTCTATTATATCATGTCAAAAATTCTATCATGAGCTCATTTAAATATTTACTCGTTTGAACCAGTTGAAAAAAAGATCTTGATATTCTTCATTTGATTTAAATCTTGCTCAATCTTGGTTTTTAAAACATTCCAATTTTTTATTGATCAAAAGGGAAAGAGATAGAACCATTTAGGTTATTTCTCTTGAAGAAACTCCATGAACAACCTTATTGAAAAATCTTCATTTTTACCTCCAAGAAGTCCACATGTAGTGATTAAAGATGCAATATTTTCTTTAGGAAGTCATGTGCCATCATCTTTAAATTTGGGAAAATTCTTGCGGGATCACTTTGAAAATTCATGGAGACATGGTGTAAGAGAAAGAAAACTAAATTTCCTCTCCCATGGAATATTAGCTTAACTTTATTCCATTTCTCTTCAACTTCTTTCAATTTTTTCTTTGGGAGAAGAATAAATACTAGTGGTGCAACTATAGATTTAGGAGGATTCTAATTTTGGTTTCCTATTATATCAATTGATGTACCAGATGGAGATGTTACTTAATAGAAGCAATATGAATTGATTAATATTTTATATTGTTTCCTTTCAAGATCTTAAAAATTTAGATCAACAATACCTCTGGGACTAATTCCTCTTCTTAGAAATGGGGCATCTCCATTTATTGAAAATATGAAATATGTACACTACTCTAACCATTATGGGTGGCCTTTTGACCAGGGATCACATAGGAATACTCCACTAAACCCATGTGCAAAAGGACATGGAGGAAATGTGTGTGTATGGAGAGAGAAGATGAATTGATAAGGAGTTTTTATTCAAAGTAACATGCTTATTTTATTTACATAAAACCAGAATATTTCCAAGTTAACAATGAGAAGACACCAGAATAAGGAAATAGGAACAAAACACAAGTAAATCAAAGTTTATTTACATGATATTACACATTCACATTTCTTATTGAGTAAAGTTGAGATGGAGATGAAAAATATATAGGAAAATAGAATAATTATATTTTATTTCTTGTAATAATATAATGGGAGCTATCAACCAAGAAATACTAACCCTTTGGAAAGGAGAAGCCTTCCTAATTTATACAATATGACTCTTCATCTCCCCCACATGAATTTTTATATTACTACCACTTGTGACCTTTCATATTCCATTAGGAATGAAAAATAAGTCCCTTTTATTATTAATGAAAAGGATATTTTACAATGCAAAATTAAAAGGTCACTTAAGTGAATAAGATGAAAAAGTCAAAAAGTACAATTCCCAATGAAGAATTAGAATGTAGAGAGAGAGGGAAGAAGAGAGAGAAGAAGAGATCCACCCATGGATGAAGAAGATCCTGGTGAAGAAGATCATGTAATTGATGAACCCTTTGAAAATTATGCAATGAGACCTCACCATCTCCATCTAGAAACATATTCAATACTTAAAGTTGTAAAGTGGAAAACTAGAGGAACAATGGAACAATTCCTTTTGTTCGATGATGTTCTCGCTTCAATTGAAAAATAGATTTCAAGGGCCAAACATTATATTATTTTGACTCAAAATTAGCCAATAAGTTCATTACAATAATTTTATATATCTGATTCATATTACAATTTTATTTATGGCCCAAGGAGGAAAAGTGGAGAACTAGAGAAATGGCAGAATAATTCCTTATATGCCATGAAAGTTCTTTTTGAACCAAAAATGGAGTTTGGAAGAAAAAAATTATATAATTTTTACTCCAAATGACCCAATTACTTAATTCCAACCATTTTCATGAACTGGATCAAATTAGAATTTTATTTATGGCCCAAGGAAGAAAAGCAAAGAACCAAAGGAAAGAAAAAATGACTCATTTTGTTCCACAAAAGTCCGCTTTGACCCAAAAATGAAGTTTAGGGATGAACCCTATATGATTTTAATTCCAAATTATCCAATGCGTTCTTTCCCAATATTTTCAAGAACTAATAAAAATTACAATTTTAGTTATGGATAAAGGAGGAAAAGTGGAGAATCAAAGGAGCGACGAAACATTTGCTTTGTTCCTAAGTCTGCTTTGACCAAAAAAATGGAGTTTGAGGGATGAAATGTATATTATTTTGAATAAAAAGGACCCAATGATTTAATTATGACCATTTCAAAGACTTAATTAAAATTAAAATTTGAGTTATGGCCCAAGATGACAAAGAAGAGAGCTTGAGGAATGGCAAAAAAATTCCTTCTGTTCCATGAAGGTTCACTTTGATCAAAAAAGGGAGGTTGGTGGCCGAAATTTATATGATTTTGAATCTAAAGGATGAATTTAGTTCATTACAAACATTTAAAAACCCAATTCAATTTAAAATTTAAGTTATGTCCCGTGGAGACAAAGTTAGAACCAGGAGGAACGACAGAATAATTCCTTTTGTTCTACAAAATTCTGATTTGACCTAAAAAAGGAGTCAAGGAAAAAAATTATATGATTTTTAATCTAAATTTAAAAACTTCATTCCAACCATTTAAATATCCGATTAAACTTATAATTTTATTTATTGCCCAAGGCGTAAAAGTGGAGATTTAGAGGACCAAAAGAATAATTTCTTTTGTTCTATGAAAGTATGCTTTGACCAAAAAATGGATTTTGGGGGATAAAAATAATATTATTATGACTCCAAAATACCTATTTATTTAATTACAAAAATTTTAAACATCCAATTTTTCTTATAATTTTCCTTTTTAGTCAATTTCCACTTTCCACCACAAGCATGCACTAGTGAGTAGAGTTGTCATCCAAGTCAGTGAGTATAAACCAATACAACACATGTACCATGATGAGGGTTGAATGAAATATCATTTTTACATTTTTTTTAGATCCCAAATCTTCCTAAAATTTCTAAAAACCTTCAAGCAAGTTACACCTTGTAAAAAGACCCAGATCTTGTCTTTGGTGGACAATTTTTCACATTTTATTCTCCTGAATTATTCCTTGATTAATGCACAATGAATAAGGTCCTATCATAATTTTAATCCCTAGGAATTGAGCTCCCAAAACATCACGAGGCTCCTTAAACCTTTTTAACAAGATGACTATCTCATTTGAAACATATTTTTCCTAATTCCTTGCCCAAAAAGATCCATTTTTCTTGAAAGTTTCTTGACCTCAATTTTATTCACATAATATTCCTAAATAAATTGGAAAAATTCATTTATATCCCACACATATATTTTATGGTTTTATTCTTCTTTGTAGGCCTTTGGAGAATGTTCACCAGTGACAAAAATATCAAAAATAGTCCCTTTGAAGCCTTTGGGAGCATTGTTCTTTCATAGATCTCGGTAGATTTAAGAATAAAGCTAGGCACGAGTATATTTACATGAAAGAAATTTTAAAATCATGTTATAACAATCCTCTCAACCATAATTATTGTTAAACTATTGAAATACTAGTTTGAGGAAAGGTTCACATTTATCAGGAAGGGGAATTTCAAGTGTGGGTTTGGTTATCATGACCAAAATATTAAATTTTACATGCTAGACAAATAGCATGAGAACAACATACAAGGTCACCGATAGCATCCTTATCCTATTAAATATTCTATGATACACATTTTATAATCTCTATTTAACATGGTATCAATAATAATCCTCATTCGAGATGATATTAGTTACAAATCCATTCAACTCTCCACAAGGCACACTATTCTTATCTACTTTATGCTACCGAATATTCATCAACAAACATAAAGTGGGGTAAAATTTAGTTATGAAATCATGCAATTTATATTTACAACAAACATCTAAGTATGTCATTATATACTTGATTCTTAAGTAAGAAAACTATACATTAAAAAAACTTATTTTGTTGTTAACATTACTTTATCTCTTTTAATACTCTTTACATTTAATTTCTCAAATGGTCACTTTAATTTTTGACATTGAAAAACACATGACCCAACCATGTATTTTATGTTATATCATGATATCATCGTAGATATTACCTCCCATTAGGGATAGGAGTGCCCAGGCACTACTATTCCCTTTAGGCACTTCTATACTTTTCTTGTCTTTTCTCAACTTTGAAATACCACATCATTTTTTTAATCTTTTCTAAAGTATCTTTTATCAAATTTTATCGGCCTTTTTGGGTTTTAACAATTAAATTCAAATAAGGAAATCATACGTATACATAACTTACTATTTTTTTGGGGTGGATAAGTTTGGTCTATTACATATTATCTACTATTTGGGAAAAGAGAAACATTCAAGGACTGTATTTTGATTGCATTATTCACTTCATAACGGGGTTATTTCTGAATTCCATTTCAAAAATTCCTCTGGGGGAAATTTATTTATATCCCACTATCTTAGTGCGTCTAACACATGAGAAACCTAGCTTCAATGGACATCATTCAATCACACACATAATATAACTATATAAAGTATAAAATGTAGCGTAACGGTCGTGTGACAATCACATTAAGGTGATCACAGAGGTCAGTATGAATTAAACATATGCATTATTTATTTCATCGATAATTCTTGTGCGGTATCTAGGGTTTATTTTGTAGATTTATGTGTAACACAAGAATCCTAAAACAAGGTGGAAGAAAAAATAGTGAAATAAAGAAGACAAGATTAGACCCTAAAAAATATTAGAAGAAGAGTTGTTATCAGGATACTACCACCTAGTTTAGACACCAACACTTGGGAGGTCATGTCCTCATCTAGATGGTTCTATCCAAATGGGTTTCAGATCCCATTTTATCGGATAGATCATACACGGTTTAGATCTAGCCTTTTAAGTTGCTTCTCGGCCTAGAATGAGTCCAAATATGTTAATCCAAGCCAAGTCACTCTTATTTCCCTATTGTAAAAAATTGTTTTTTATTCCATGATAGATATTTCTTATTACTGTTATATTGATTTGATCTTAATCCTATGATAAAGATTTAATATTTCCTTAAATCATTTTTAACAAAGTGAATTTACATTCTTTATCATAGAGAATAGTTCTCAAAGAGGTGGTTGTTTCACTATTTTAATGGAATATCTTAGCATAATTACATCTCATCCTCTATAAAACCCTGAATTTACATACATGTTATTTCTTCATTTCCATATTAAATCCCTTTACAAATTACAATGATGTTTATTATGAATTGTAAAATGTACGAGACCAAACAAGAGGAAGATACATCATCCCAATATGGATTATGTATCATATTTTAAGACAATAAATAATTCCATGTTTTATAATTTAACTACTAATATAAAAGTATTATCATGTAAAGACTTGTTTAGAGAATTTCTCTCTATTTGTGTTAGAGAAAATGGAGTACTCATATATCCAAAAATACTATAACATTATTTGGTGACTTTGCATTAAGATATATCTATAAGATCTTTGAGCTAAAGCTAAACTACACTTAGAAAGAGGTTATTGTTTTGATAAAAATATGTGATGTTTGGGAAGATGGATTGATATATTGAGTTATGAATCTCTAACTAATAAAGAAAAAATATGATTTAAATATTTTAGTATCTCATTTTAGAATTAAAATAAGAACATATACGACCTTACTAAATAGATTTTTGGTAGAAATACCATAAAGAATGTGAACCAAACCTAGGTTCCCCTCTTGGTTGGAATCATATTGGATGAATGGGTTCTTAATTGGGGAGTCCTCATTGTATTAAATTTAGAATATAGATGGAATTATGAAAGAGTCCCTCCTCTAAGTAATTTCAATATGGAATTATATATTGTAGATACATGTTTTTCCTATTTTAGGTTTGATTACTCTATATTCCCTTCATGTCCTCACAAGAATCCCATTCATGTATTATGTAATGTGTTGTATGCTAACAAGTACAATTTTTGTGGTTTAGATATATAATCATTTTTATCCAATGGTTTATTATTCCATTAATCGCTAAGATATTCCTAATCTCTCCCTAAAATGAAGAAATGCATACTAGATGTTGGATTCTATTGGTATTATGAAAATTACACTTGTGATTATAGATGAGGGTTGTTTAACTCCTCTATATTTATCCCAAAGTTTTTGCATTATATGATTGTAAATATTTAGACTTTTTCAAAACTAATGTAGAATGTAACATGTGTGTATAATCAAAAACAAAATAGGGTATGGTTCTCCACACTATTTGATTTAACATATATCGTATTTTATACCTAGCCAAAATTTATTCAATTAGGAGCACAAAATTAATTTTTCAATTCCTATATAAATATATATTAAGGTATTGAGATCCAAAAGGAAAGTGATGTCTCCCTGTGAAGCTTTGAAATTAAATATCGGTAGTGATTCCTACTCTTTCCCTCTTCAAGTACAAAAATATTGCATTTACATGGATCCAATTAAGGATAATGAAGTGAATGAGAGAAAGAGAAGCATGTGCATGTTGGAAGAGGAATAACATCAAAAGGTGAGTGAGTTTGAAGAAGAAGAAGAGGTCGATGAATCTAGGTCCTCAATGAGAACCAATTTGCTAAGGGAGGTGGATGAAACTAGGGCCTAATTGAGAACTAATATTCTAAGGTGAATTACACCTGCTTACACACATACATAAACTCCACATAACTCCCATTCCCAAGGAAAAATATTAGACAAAATTCCTTCTCAATATTCCCAAGACAATGGGTCTCCTAATCACAAAGATAAAGATACATATAAAGACTCTTCTAAATTGTAGAATATTGTTTATTCTACACTAAGAGTTTAGAGTTTTATAAGTGGTGTTATTTCTTCCTCTTTGTTTATTCCTAGTTCTTCAATCATGGTTTCAAGTATAATGTATATTCAAATCATATAACTTGTGTGAACACCATATCATCATTTCCTACTATCTCAATTGTTAAATTTATGGTTATTTCTACTTCCATTGTGTCATTGGCATTTTTGTTTAAAATGCAAGTGTTCATGGTTTCAAAAATTATATCCTAGTTTTAATTCTACTTTATCCAATGTTCCATTAATATCATGTGTTCTTATGAATATTTTTTTTTCATTTCCCCAAAAATGATTTTAAGCATTTATAGTGTTAGTGCATCTAATCATAAGGATGTGACATTTCCAAGCATGTCACGTATTTGAATTTCATCAATTATTTCAACATTTTCATTAGTTCATAGTATGCCTCTTATGTAAAATTTGTCTCAAGTATTGTTTGTCACTTGGATCATGCACCCGTTGAATCGTTAATTGATCTAATGAAGTATGGGAACATCCCCAAGGTGTGGGACTTTGATTCCTTGGGATGAACCTTCAGAGAAGGCTGAATTCCTTCTAAAATCTGTGCATCCTACATAATATTAGGCTACAAAATCTACAGTACTATAAAACAAACTATATTATTCAATTCTTCTTAGAAAAGAGAGAGGAATAACTAAAAATACTTGGAAAATGTGATGCACCAATAGTTCAATTAACAATAATACCATCTTTGCAATAACATAATACTTTTATAGACATGCAAAAATTTCTATTTATTTTCTCCAACAAATAATTCTTATGAAAGAAAAAAGTATTAATAACAACAGGATTTTTCCTATTCCAGATCTAAAATAATAAGTCTCATTAATCACAATTTGAAATATTGCTAAAGAAATATAATTAACATGAAGGTAGGATAGATCATCACATATAAGGAAATAAGAACATTCATAAGTGTAAAATGAGCTATTTGAATACAAAACACATTAAATAGATGAAGGAAAAATATTGATTTTGTATATAGAATTGAGGCTAAGTCCTATTTATGAGGACTCAAAAAGGCAAATACCCCTTACAAAAATGATTTAAATGTCCCTGAATACATAATGCATACTCCTATATATAAATAATATGGTTCATAAATATTAGATAATCTTCTTAACTAATTAAATTCTAAAAATATGATACATTTACATCTATGAAATATTCCTCCTCAAAAATAGCCATACAGTTGTCTAACTTTGACCAGTCAAAATTTATTTTCAATTGTTGACTTCGCAAGGTGAACTTGGGACCTGTATTGCAACTACTAAATTCCCTGGGGGAAGGGTGTTGTTTTACATGATTAATCCTCCTAAATGTTGGGGTGGAAGTAGAGGGTTGAGAAAAACTTTAAGAAAATCAATAACTCAAATGGATTATAGGATAAATCCCAAAAAAGTTTGAAAAAATCAAGAAAATAATTGGTGAAGTCAAAACCCAAAATGCAGTAAAAGTGCAAAATGGAACTCAACCTCCAAAATGCACTAAAAAGTCCAAAAATAGAACTTAAGACCTTTTCAAGATTCTTGCAAAAAAATTATTACATAAAAACTTTAAGAAACATGGATTTTTTAAGGAATAGTCATGCAAATGGGAAATGTGGCTTAAAAGTCAACATTATCCATTGTTATCATAATTGATAAATGTGCTTTCATGTTATGGTTTTTACTATCAATATATTTCCTATTTCTCCATGTTTTAATGTTACCTTTGGTTCCTATTGTAATTTGTATCTTACACCGGTTAGATCATGAAGTTAATCCATTACAATGTGGGAACATCCCCAAGGTGTGGGACCTTGGCTCATTGGGATGAACCTCAAAGTAGGTCGACTTCCTCCTAAACTATGTGCATCAGATTAAGGTTCAAACTGTATAACCTATTATTACCCGAAATAAGATTAAGTACGGTTATTCAAGAGACTTCTCTAAGAAAAGAGAAAGAAAGATAACTTAATGTAAATGTGTAGTGATGCACCGATAGTAAGGAGAAAAATGACTGGCTTGTATGAGCAAAAAACATTTAACAAAAAGAAAAAGAGTGCACACAACACCCTATCTTTTTTTATATTTGGCAAAAAAATTGTTTTGGCAGGGACCCTACCTTTTTATAGAAAAGGATCTAGAATCCAGATACATCCATATAGCATTTCATGAAACAAAAAAGTCCAAATATCAAAAGAACCTAGTGCAACCAAAATAGACCACCCCTAAACAATTCTAGAACCATAAAAAAATTATCCCATAGCCCACATTAAAAAATGAGAAACAAAAAGGAACTATAAAAATAAAATTCATTAGTGATTCAGACCTTGATCAGATATATTAATAAGCTCCTTTATATGATTTTCATACTCCTCAATCTTCTTCTTCATCTCAACCTCTTTTCCTTTGCTCTTGCTATCAATATTCTTGAATTATTTAGCAATATATTTCAGTAGTCATGTTTGTATGACAAACCCATCAGCCATGAGGTTACATTTTTATTCCACTATTTCAAGGTTTTCAATGATCCCATTCCAAAACTTCTTATCGGTTTTGACATTTTTGAGGTTATTAATACTTCTCTTTAAGATGGTGATATCCTTTTTGATCCGTTAAAGGATTCCTCCTGAATAAAAATCCCTATATTAGTCTCTTTACATAAGTATTTTGTATGAAGGTGAAGAACTTAAATAATAATAGAAGGGATTCACATGCAATTCCACAACTATCACAAATAAGACTATTTTAACACAACATACAACCTGCAAAGAGAACTAACTCCATATGAAGGTAAAATGGATCATATAAGCACCAAGAAAGAAAGATTCACAAGTATGATAATGAAGCATTCACATACACAACAAATACAAGTAGAAAGAAGGAAAAATATAATTTTTTATTAAATATTAAAGCCTCATCATGTATACAAGTACTCAAAAGGGGAAGATTCCACTAATACATTGTGCATCCTTGTATATATAACCAAATAAGTTGAGAAACATCAGCTATACCTCTTAAATAATTATTTTTTAAAAATAGGGCACATTTATATCTATAAAAGAGTCCTTCTCAAAAATAGCCAAATGGTTATACATCTTTGACAGATCAAACCTAGAACTTGAAATGGTCGACAACAAGCTAGAGGAATGTGTAAAAAATGAAATAAAATCAAAGGAAAATTTAGCTAGGGCTAGCACTACTCATTTCTTGTTCAAATTTATCTTTAGTTGTATCAACCTCCTTAGTATCCTCTTCAGTTTATATTTTCTAATATTCAAGAAATCATTTGATGATTTCTTGAACGTCTTTGTCATCGGCATACACCCATAGTGGTTCAGGATTTAAATGGATTCAGTTGTTTGAATCATTTTTTAATAGTTTCTTGACCCTACATATAACCCTCCAAATTTAACCCAAAAGCCTTAATACAAAACTAGTACATTAATAGAGTGAATATATAAGATATGGGCTACTCCTTTACCCTCTTCAACTAGGCCCTTGAATTCAGCAACTACAACATTTTTGGGATTTTTCTTAGATAATTTTCCTAGAATTTAAAATGGATATTGTGTAATTCTTTAATGATACCATTAATGGCATTGATTCCCTCAATCTTAGCATTCTCCATATTTTGACCCTAACTCGATGGCCTTGAAGTATTAAAAGATCTTGGTAGGATCATCAATGATCCCTTTTGAGAAGTACATATAGATTAATCTTTTTAACTCTCTCCAAGTTTCTAGAGTTAGTTACCAGTTATCACATTCATCTCCCAAAATATGGCACACATTGATCACATGAATCTTCTTTTTTAAGCTCATTGTGCATAACCACCACATCTATAATTAATTTTTCCCCTTCCTGGATCATATGGTCCACTTAGGCTCTAACTCTCATCCTTACTAGATGATTTTCTCTATTATAGAGAAGGAAGTGGTGTCAAATCTTGGTGTTATTGTGAGGGAGGTAGAATGAGTTGGTTATGTGATCTTATGAAGTACAACTATCAGTTTCTCCATTTTATCTTTAAGCTCATCCTTAGTGAGCTTATCTTTTTCAAAATTTTCAAGAAGGTTACCAATGGAAATTTGGACATAATTTTGTGTACCTTCATTTTGATCCTTTCCTAAGAAGACCTTGGAGATTTGGTAATTATTTACTATAATATCTTCTTTGGAATTGTTTACAACAGGTGTTATAATTTTTAAATACCTCTCCCATATTGATAAACCATTAGATGAGATATTTTATTTGGCTTCTTCATCTCATGTAAGGGAGAAATATATAGACTACTAAGATCAAGGTAATCTACAATGGATACTTTATTATTATTCTTAGGGGTTTGATCAATTAGTTATGAAGGAGTTAAGGAAGAGATAATTTGATGATAGGACATAAAGGGAAAGGAAATAATAGTTGTTAAAAAATAAGTGATGAAAGGAAAATGTTTGTAATGGTGATGACTAAAAATAAAGGGGTAACTAGTGGAGGAGGGAAGGACAACATGATTTTAGGTATGGAAATGGATTATACAAGAAGGATGATAATAGGAGAAGTAGGAAGGAAAATTTTGGGGGAAGGATTCCTTATGGGAGAACTCAAATCTAGACTATCTCTAGAATAAATGTGATGAAGCGAAGAAAAATATTGGGCCATGGAAGGAGAATAGGTTGAAAAGATGGTAAAAGAGGAAGTGAGAGGATAAGGAATAAAGACTATGAGTGGAGGAAATATGAGAAATGGAGGAGAGAAATTAATTGAAAAAAGGGGAAGAAGGAAGAGGATGTGGGAGAGGATATTACATCACTTGGGAAGTATAACATAGAGAAAATATTAAGTCTTTCAATTTAGTGGAAGGATTAGAGGAAGAAGATCATATTCCCTTATTTACAAATTTTATTTTGTAAAACTTTGATAGGTCCTTTCTTATTTTGTAGTGGTAGGGTGCCCCACCTATGGTTGTACCTATAACTTAGAAGTTGTAGTGTACTTTATATCCTTGGGTGGAATTCCCTAGGAAATTATCCACTGGTGGGTACGATTGAAAATGTTTGTTACACGTTCCTTGGTGACCGTGCACTCCTTGAGTGACCAATTGATTGAGGTTACCGGTAGTGTCCTTACATTTATTTGAGTATATGCGATGTCTAGGACCTCCTCGTTTTCATGGATGCCTTCAAGAACATCCTCAATGTTGTATTCAACCACATCTTCAAGTGTCAATTTGTAATAATATTTCTCCCTTATGGCCACCTCATCTCTACAACTGATCCATATATCCTCTAACTTAGGCATATTAAAATTGGCTAGCCCAATCTCTTACGACACCACAAAAAAAAAAAAAAAGATAATTCATAGGTGAAATATTTTGATCTTCATTTTCTATATTTCTCCCTCAATATTTTTGTCCTTGTAAGATGATGCACATGCATATCAACCTATTGTGATAGGAAAGTGAAACCATGTTGTATGTTTTCTCTATTGATATTTGTGAAGGAGTAGTTGTTAGATGAATTCAATCAAGACGCATTTTCAGTAGAGAACCTTAAAATCTTGTAAGGGGAACCTAAAAACCTCCTACTCTAAGGTATGTGAAGGTTGGGAATTGTAAGAAGATACATCCCCATATGTTGACCACGTTCCATGCTTCATATGTGACCCGATGGTTGTACAAGTCTTTGTCAAGTGCACACATTATAGCATAAAAATAAGGTGTCATTCACTCTTTTGAATTGTTTTTATCCTACAAACATTTTAAATTTAGGGTAATAGTCATAAATGTTCAATTGATTCCTTATTTTAATAGATGACATCCCTAGATAGTTCATCATTCTTGCCACAGAATACACAAAGTAGGAAGTCATGTAGAAATTTTCTATGGTCCGAGCTTCAAGAAATTGTGAGTGGAGAGAATCATTTATATGCTTAGCCCATTGGATAAGGGTGGTGTTCATATAGATAGTGTATATGTATTGGTAAATTCATTCCTAAAAATCCTTGGAAGATTGAAGGCCCATAGACAACAGGAAATTTTTGGGCGATAGGAGCGGGAACGAGAAATTTGAATGATGAAGGAGCGAGAAATTATCGTTTGAACGATTGGAGTGGGAGTAATCTCTCTACAAAATATTCTGATCTTGAGGAGCCCCATGGGTCGGAACAGAACACGTGATTTTTCCATGTAAGGATGAAAGAGCAGAGACAATGGTGGAGACCATGTGGGTGGAAAGGTTGGTCAGGAAAAAGTTGGAAAAAATGCTTTGGAAGGGTTGGAGCCTTCCAAAGCGAAGGGCTGTTTGTCCCTTAAAATACTAGAATCTCTCTTGGATAGAGCTAAGGAAAATATGGAAGGAGCTTTGTTTGCTAAATGTCTAGGTTCTCAGCCCAACATTGATCTCTTCGTGGCTAGGCCAAGAGAAGATGGGCTCCCAATGGATCTATTGAGGTAACTGTTTATGCGAATGGTTTATTTTTAATATCTTTACCTAGAAAAGAACATGTTACCATAATTTTAGCTGAAGGTCCTTGGTTTATTGGAAATTCCCATGTTGTGGTTCAAAAATGGGAACCGAATTTCAATCCCTTTGAAAAAATTGTTACTGAATATCCTATTTGGGTGAATCTTCTAGGTCTACCTCTTGAGTTTTGGGAACTAAAGATCCTGATTGGCATTGCTAAAAGTCTAGGTTCACCGATAGCGATAGATCTAGTTACTAAATCTAGAACCAAGTTAACCCATGCAAGATTATGTGTCAATATGAAACAAGAAGCTTTATTGGAAGGAAATATCAAGTTGTTTTCAAAATTTGGGGATTGGGTGCAGAGATTTGAGTATGAACCATCCCCTTTTGCTTGTAGAAAATGAAAAACTATGGGCATGATCATAGAGGATGTCCAACAAAAATAAAAATCAAGAAATAGGACCAAAGCCTCCCCTTGCGGGTAAGAATAAAGACAATTTAGAATGGAGGAAGGTGGGGAAAAATGGAAGAATCATTAGCTCTGGCAATGAGGTAGAGCAAGAAGTACCAAAGGAGATAGTTGTCCCAGAGACGTAAGAAAAATAACCTGTTGAGGGGGCTCCAAGCAACAAGGAAGAAAGGGATAAAGTAGATATTGACAAGGAGGATGAAGAGGTCTTTTCATCACCAGAACCAAAAAAGAAGGAAGTAGAGTATTTATTAGAATCAGAAGGAAATTATGCTTTGGCAATGGTTCTCGGGGCCTTTTCTTGAGGAGGTATCTTCAATTGGGAAAATTTACTTTCATAAGAGAGGGATGTCGTATCTTGAATTCAAATACTTTTGACCTATTGATGGGTAGTATTATCCATGATATAGTAGAGATAGCATCTTCTCCATCCACCCCAATCACGGGAATAATCCTATAACGAGAAACTAAATAGTGGATGTTGGTAAATATTCAACTCAAAAAGGATGAAAAACTAATAAGGAAAAGAGGGAGACCTCGATAAAGAAAGAAATGGAAAAAGGATATATAAACCCCTTAGGTTCTCACATAAAAATAAAAATAATGATTTTGTTATCATGGAACATAAGGGGGTTGAATAACCCTAGCAAGCATAGAATTGTGAAGGATATTAGGAACAAATATAAACATGACATTTTGATGATTCAAGAAACTAAAATGAGTACTGAAAGATTTAAATCTATTAGTAGGATGGTTTGGAAAGATGGTCTCCGGCTAGTGTCAACTCAAAAGGGGCTTTAGGTGGCGTTTCCACTCTCTAGAATCCTCTTACGATGAAAGGTGAGGTGATTTTTTCCTTAGTTAACCATCTAGCCATGAGTTTCACTAATTTTTCCTCTAATAAAACCTAGATTGTGTCAAATATCTATGCCCCCAACTCTGTTGTTGGAAGAAGGAAAATTGGGGGAGCTTTCAATTTTTAGGATTTTGTTTAAGGACTGTGATTGGATTGTGGGGGAATATTTCAACACCCCCTTTCTCCCGAGGACAAAAGGGGGAACCATCTCTTATACTTGATAGTATGGATGATTTGGAAATTTTTTTATGAGTAATGATTTGTTTGATCTAGAGTTAGGGGTTCTAAATTCACTTGGGCTAATAGAAGAACTAGTCAAGATCTCATCTAGATCATATTGGATAGGTTTTTTGTGAGCCATATTTTTATGATTAACCAACTCTATTCTTTGTCCACTTTGCCTAGAATCGGGTCTAACCATAATCTGATCCTCCTCAATTTGGGCATGGCTATTCCCAAAAAAGCCAGACCTTTCAGATTTGAGAAAATGTGGCTCCAACATCTAGACATTCTCAAGAGAATGCAATAATGGTGGGATGTTCCTATCTATGGGGTGTCGATGTTCAAATTAAGTTTCAAGCTGAAACATGTCAAAAATAACCTGAAAATTTGGAATAAGGAGACTTTTGGGAATATTTTTCAGGCTAAAAGCAGAATTAAGGAGGATCTATGAACTATAGAGGAGCTAATGGAGGAGGATGGCCTTAACTAGGCCCTTAAAAGCCAAGAGCATACTCTTCTCATAGAATATCATGATATCCTTGCAAAGAGGAAGTGTACTAGAAGAAAAAATCTAGAGTTAAATGGCTAAAGGAGGGTGATAGAAACACCAAGTTCTTTCATTTCTCTACTACTTCTAGAACCAATCAACTCAAGATCAAGGAAATCAGGAAAATTGATGGAGAAATTATTGTTGATGAAAAGGAAATCAATGAAATTGTTATTAATTACTTCAAGGATCTCTTTCTTCCTGGGATAGAGCTGAATAGGACATCATGGGACAAGGTTCTAGGTCTCTTCTAGAATGTTATCTCATAACAAGAAAATAGAGAGCTCTTGCTTATTCCGAGGGAGGAAGAGATCAGATTTGTTGTTTTTGATATGGAACTGGATAAATCTCCTAGGCCAGATGGTTTCATGGCATTTTTTCCAATAATTATAGAGGTGATTAAGAAAGAGGTTATTGAGATGGTTCAATAATTCTTTAGTAATGGGAAGCTCCTAAAAAAACTAACAATACTTTCATGGTCCTCATTCCCAAGATGATAGGGGCCAAGGATGTTAAATATTTTAGGCCCATTAGCCTTTGCAATACTAGCTACAAATTTCTTACCAAAATCATTTCTTTCAGGCTCAGGAAAGTGCTTACAAATTTCATATTGATAGGAGATAAATTTTGGACAACATTGTGGTTATCCAAGAGGCCATTCATTCCGTTGAAAATTTGGGAAGATCTGTTATGTTTGTTAAGCTTGATATGCACAAAGCCTATGATAGGGTTTTGTGGGCCTTTCTGTGGGCCATCTTGATCAAGGTTGGTTTTGATGAGTTCTTTATTAACATGATTATGGTTTGTATTTATACTACCAGTTTATTTGTCATTATTAATGGTAAACCTGAAGGTTTCTTTCAAGCTAGGAGGGGGCTTAGACAAGGTGACTCCCCTCTCCCTTTCCTTTATATTATTGTGGTCGAGTCTTTAAGTAGACTATGTAATCAGACCATTTCCCTTAATAATATTTTACGGGGACTCAAAATTTCGAATAGTATTCCTCCCATCTGTCTCAATCAATTTGTGGATGACAAATTTTTGATGGGAAAAGTTTCTATTCAAGAAGCCTCTATTTTCAAGAGTGTTTTGAATGAATATGAGAATGTCTCAGGTCAACTTGTCAATTTCCACAAAAGTGATATTTTTTTCATTAATGTGGATGGGTAGTTTCAAGTGAGACTTTCTGTATCCTTAGTTGTAAGATTAAGAATTTCCCAGATACCTACCTAGGAATGCCTCTCATTCATAAGAAGTCAGATATTTCAATATGGAATAATTTTTTGGAGAGAGTAAATAGGAAACTGGCTACTTGGAAGGGTATCCTCCTTACTCAAGCTGGAAAAATTCAATTTCTCCAAAGTTCTCTCCAAGGCATTCCCATTTATGTTATGTCTCTTTTCAGGTTATTGGTTAAGATCTTAGAGGCACTAGAAATTTTTAGAAAAGGTTCCTATGGGTTGGGGTGGAGGAGAAGTTCAAATTCCCTCTTGTGGCTTGGGATAAAGTTACTAGACCTAAGGAATGTGGTGGTTTGGGCTTGAAGAATATGAGATACATGAATGAGGCCCTTGTGGCCAAAGTGGGATGGAGAGTGATAAAGGAAGATGGTCTATGGACTAACATCATCAAAAGGAAATATTTAGGGAATGTTGGCAGAATAGAGACTTTTTTCCTGCTTGAGAATCTCCCTTGTGGTTCTTTTTCTAGAAATATTTTATTTCTTCTAGGGATATTCTGAGCAAGGGTATTAAATGGAATATTGGGAAAGGAAACATGATTTTATTCTGGAGGGATTGTTGGTTGTCTGAGAAAGTCTTTGGAAGAAAAAGAGCCTTGGAGATCTGTGGCACAGTTTTTTGAAGACAGGGGAAAAGTGTGGGTTAAATACTATTGGATTTTTTCTAATGATGATATCATTTGGGAGGCTTTGAATCCACCCCCTAATTTCATCGGGGACATGCTCTCCTTTTCTGCTCTCAACCTTAAATTATGGAGTTTCTATATCCGAGGTTTCAACAACATGAGGAATCTATTTTTTGGAAGGAAGAGGACTCGGAAATTATTCTGTTAAATCTTCCTACTACCTTAATTTCAAGGATTCTATCCAAAAGGACTATTGGGGTAGACTTTGGGTGAAATATCTTCTACCTAAAGTCAACATTTTCTTTAGTTAGCGTGAAAAACAAAATCCTCATTGTTGATAACTTGAGGAAACAGGGAATGGTTTTACCTAATAGGTGTGTCCTTTGTAATAGAGAGGAGGAAAGTGTTAACCACATTTTCATCTTGTGCCCCTTCTCTCAAGTGGTCTTAACTAAGGTGATGGATTTGTTCCAAGTGCAGTGGATTCTTCCTAATTCCATTGAGGATTGTTGTTTGCAATGGGAATGCCCTTTCAGGTTTCCCTTTCTTATTGCTTCTTAGAAGATGACCCTTCCCCATTTCTTGGTACTTATGGAAGGAAAGGAATGCCCTCATCTTCAGAAATCAGAAAGCTAACATTAGAAAGGTCAGTTCTTGTTTGATTTCCTATATTAAAGAAAATTCCAAACTTTTCAAAGCTAAGATTAAAAATTATTTTTCTAGAGAGGAAGAGGAAGTCCTCAAACAATTCACTTATATTCCTCCTCAAGTGGTCTTTCTTTCTATTCATATCAATTGGTCTAAACCAAAAATATGCAGGGTCAAACTCAATTTTGATGGGGCTTTGAAAGGTAATCCTGGCATGGTAAGGGGAGGTGGCATTATCAGAGATCATGAAGGTGACTGGATCCTTTCCTATGCTCTAGGGTGTTAACCTAGATAAGGAAAGAGGTATAAAATATATTTTAATAAAGGGGGACTCTCTTCTCATTATCAATGCCATTAAAAAGTATAATTACCACAATTGGGCTTTGGGTAACATTATTTTTTATATTAAGGAGCATCTTAAAGGTTTTTATTATTTCATCATCAAACATACTCCTCACCTTGGTAACACATGTGTGGATAGGGTTTTTAATGAGGGATACATTATAATTATTTCAAATTCGACATAAAGTGGCATCACCCCGTACAATTAATGACATTACACACCATGAAAAATCATAATAATTTCACTACCGTCCACGCGAGTGAGGAAAATTGGCCCATTTTTCAAAACAACAAGCTCGTGTTTGGCTTTATTTCACTTTGGAAAGGTCATTTTAACACAAAAATTTATAAGAACTATCTAGTTGGGATTCTAGAAAATATTTTGGCAACCATGGGAGGAGACAGAGTTAGGGTGGAACCATCTAGCCATGGAAATATTGTGGATGACCCTTCTATGTGGCACATGCTCTGGGTTGGGGGATTCAGAAAGTATATCATAAATTTGCAAGGGAACAATCCATCATTAACTAGGGAGTTTTTTTTGGTATGGAAGGATGGTAAGGTAGTGGTCAGGGGTATGGAAATTGAGACCTCGGAGGAAGCCATTTCCCAGATTACTAGTATGGATATGGATGGCCTAAAAAAATTTAAGGACAGGAATAGATGTGAGCATGAAATTAACACCTTTTTCATTGGAAAGGAAAAGGTGCATTACTTCATTGATGGAATTTATCATTCTTGCATCCTTGGTGTGGAGGGAGGTTTTCCTTCACATTATGAAGTATTTAACTTTGGAAGGAAAGTATCGTAAGATTTACACTCATCACTTATCTCTCCTGAATATGTTTAGGCACAAGAAAATGTTAAGTATCCCTTTCTTTTTGTTCATGTCTTTGACTACCTCTATGAAATATTTTCAGTGGGGTAATTTTGATACCCCTATTCATGAGGGGCTCATTCTCCTTCTATTTCAAAATGGTAAACCTGTGTTGGAAAAACCCATGCCCCTAACCAAGGAGGAGGAGGATATCACTCTAGCTGAATGTCTTACTAAGATGTGTGAGGGAAAATTGGGCCATAAAAGAGGTGAGGAGGGGAATAATGTGGTGGGCTTAAAGATTCGGGAAGTTGGGTCCTCAAAAGGTAAAGGAAAAATGATCTTGGAAGCTGAGAAAATCCACAAGGACTTGAAGAAAAAATCGTTCTACTTGGAGATTATGGTTTAGGTCATGGAGGAGGAAAATTTGGTGGTTAGGAATGGTATGATTGATAGCATCAAAAAAATAAAAATAAAAATATTGACCCGAGAAGAATATTAGGGGGGAAATCAATGGTCTGGATAAACTTGTTCAAGATATGAGGGTTTGGTTGGAAGCAGTTGAAGAGGAGCAGAGGAAAATAAAATATTCTAGGGTCACCAGCTCTGATGAAGAAGAGGAGGACGAGGATGAGACAAAGGAGGATGTTATGGGAGATGAAGAGGAGGAGCCACCTCAAAAAGAAGATACAGCTCGAGCACAACAAGGAGAATGAGACCATGGAGGCCAAACCCTCCAAGAATCAAAATAAAAATTAATGGTGTTGCTCCTGAACTTTAGGAGGTTTTTTGGTGAATTGTCTCTGTTTTTTTGTTTAGTTATGTAGTTTTTGTTTCTCTCGCTAGTTGGGTTTCTGGACCTTGTTGTCTTGGGGTTAAGCTTGTTTAACCCTTATTGGTCCTTTTATTCTTTTTTTTTTATGTCTATGAGATTTCAGATTGTTATCTTTCATGTACTGGCCTCTAGGAGCTAATCCCTATTTTTACCCTATCTAATAAAAAACAATTCTACTCAATAATGTGATTAAACAATTGACTTCCTAAAGAAATTTAGAGCAAGGAATGATCTTTGTAAACCTTATTACCAAAGAATTTAGCTTCATCAAGTAACTCTTGTTAAGGAATTTGATGTAAGTATCAGAATTTTTGTTTGAAAACCTATGATATGCCTTAGGTGAGATACCTACATAACCATCAACATTAGGACACTTGAATTACTCCTCAAGGTAATCAGCACCAAAATTTATCACTACCACCTTGTCTCGATCCTTGATTGACTAAGATTCAGGACCATAATGTGTGGTTTTTGCATGCACAAATTCTAGGAATTGCACTGAGGGTGGGAAAGTTGTAGCAATGGTTATGCCAATATAATATATATTCTTAATCCAAGAGGACTTAGAGACGGGGCCTTGATTTTTCCCAAAATTGGGGTTTTAAGTGTCCCCATTATTGTCAAAATCCAATGTGATGTTTGACGGGTATTTACCACTAGGAATTTGAATTTCGTTTCCTTCCCCTTTCCTTTTAATGAATAATCTTTCATCTAATAAGAGAACTTTTGAAAAACCCTTGGAAACACACTGGAACCAAGAACATAAGTTGAGCCTTGAAATGCAAAGTTTCCAACCCCCAAAATGCAAAGGGCATAAATCAAACCTTTTTATCACTGCTAACTACCGACATGGTTTTGGCAGAAGTAGGGGCTTGAAATGTAATTTCGACTTATGCAATGGTCTTGGCAAAAGCTGAACCTTGTTTTGAAATCTATGATTTCGAAAGGAAATTCATGAGGATTTGAGTCCATTTTTCACAATATCTTAATGTTGAGAAATACTTAGGAAAATATGAAAAAAAAATTCACATCAAACCATGATCAAAACAAGAAAGAGAGAGGACATACAAGGAGGCATGTTAACAACAGAAAACCTTGGTTATTAACATTCCATGGAAAAAACCTAATCCCAAAACCCTAAATACTTAAATAAATTTGTAAAACTACCTCATAAAAATGACAAAAACCTACTAAAACATAAGGTCTTACCAATAACTCAATTAGATAATGAGAAGAAATCTTGAAAAAGCTTGAAAAAATCAAGAAAACAAGCAGTCGGAAGTCAAAGAGTCATTTGCAAGTCAGAGCATACAAAAGATAGGTGGAAATGACATGGAAATTTGACTATAAATAGAAAATGGCACATTTATTACACGTAGGTGACACATGTGAGGGTTTAGCATTAAATGCGTTGACCAAATATCAAGGTTTGACGATAACAAATATAAGATGATTAGGTTTTAGGTTTCAGGTTTCATTTTATAATTTTCATGAAAATCATAAAATAAAACCTAAAACCCAAAATGCATTTATTCCTGTGTATTTTGGGGTTCAAGTTTCATTTTGTAATTTGCATGTTAATTACAAAATGAAACATGAAACCAAAAATGTACATATTTTTTGAGTTTCAAAGATTGGGTTTCATTTTGTAATTTGCTTCTAGATTAAAAAATGAAACACGAAACTGAAATGGACACGAGTCCTTTGTATTTCATGTTTTGAGGTTTGAGGAACAATTTACATGTAAATTTTAAATTGTTTCCCAAAAATTGAAATCTAAAATGCAAAAGAAAACTTAAATACTTAGGCATTTTTTCAATATTTTCACAAAAATGGTATTGGATAAAAACTTTAAAAATAGGGATTTTTATGAGGAATTAGTCATGTAAAACAAAAAGGAAAAGCTGGTCAAGGTGACTTGAAAATTCAACGTTTTTTGCAATCTTCAAGTAATTCTTGCATGCTAAGAAAAATTCTAGTAGCCTTAATCAATTCTATCATGGATAGGAGTCAACAAAAGTCTCAAACCAAAAAGAAGCGAAAGAATTGTAGAAAAACAAAACCGAAACAAAAATAAGACAAAGAAAAGTGAGACAATGTGCAAAAGCACTTGAAGGAAGGAAACTAAACTATTATTGTACAAGGTGAAGATACCTCAATAACAATCTTTGAGGTGCATCCCATTAACTAGGATGGGTAGTGCCTCTCCATTGAGTCTAGATAGATGAAATGAATTTACTTCCTTAAAACAGGTGATCACATATAGACCTCTTTAAAGGGAATCAAACCTTCATATTCCTCCCTATCTTGTCTCTATCTGTATCCCATTTAAGAAATATATATCCCTCTTGGAAATATATGTCAGTTTCCTTCTTCTCAAAATTATTCTTTACTTTGATAAATATTAAGAGTCTTCATTTCTTGATTTCTAGCTTCGTCTACCTCCATTAGCTCATCCAATCTTATCATCATAAGATCATTCTCCATTATTTCTAGTTATTGTGCTAATTCCATAGATGGTAACTCCAAAGATTAGGGAAGTTTTTCTTCCCTCCCAAATACTATCATAAATGGGAATTTCCACTTTGGATATTTTAGGGGTGATCCCATCGGCCTAAAGGGACATCTTGAGATAAGTATGTCCTCTAGTTAATCTCCATGGTTGTTTTGATGATCCTTATTAATTTTTGTTCTGGACTTATCTAATCAATTAACTTGAGGGTAATAATTTAGTAAAGTATTTAGGAAGACAACATGTTTCACATCCCATTAACTAATCTGAGTACCTATGAATGCATTGAAATTATTCAAAATGATGGTGAATGACATACAAACCTTGACATGATTCCTTGAGGTACTCTAAAATTGAATTCACATTATCTTATTTTAATGGCATTTCTTCTATCTACCTAGTGAAGTAGTAAGTATTACTTAATACGCATTTCGACCAAAGCTAGATGGGAGATTTATCATGCCAATTAAATCTAGGCCTCATTATACAAAAGGTTGGTGTATCGAATTGGATGGAGAGGAGGAGTGAAAAAAATTGTATTCCTATGAATAGTGCACATTCCTTATAGCTACTTACCCACTTGTGGGAATCCTTGAATATGTCAAGACAATAATAACCATCCCTCATGATTTTGTTCATAGTTTTCCTTGCCAAATAATGACCTCTGATAACCCATTATGGAATTCCTCAAGTAATTTTTAAATTGGTAAGGAGAATACATCTTAGGAAAACTCCATTTAAGTCCTTTCGAAAGAGTACATCATTAATAAGAACTTAAGGAATTGATTTAAGCCTAGAACTCATTCT
The DNA here is from genome assembly GCA_018340775.1 of Taxus wallichiana var. yunnanensis. NCBI lineage: Eukaryota > Viridiplantae > Streptophyta > Pinopsida > Cupressales > Taxaceae > Taxus > Taxus wallichiana. The sequence goes on along the minus strand of CM031235.1, from coordinate 545,245,537 downwards.
TTAAGCTCTATTGAGACCTATAGGATAATCACCTGATTGCATGAAATTCCTCATATGGAAAATCTAATTGACATGAACATGAGTTTCATCATCTGGGTGATGATTGTATAGTATATGGTTGCATCCTTTGTTCACTTCTAAATATGAAGTGAGTTGCTGACACATCATTTTCATCTTACTAGCTTGGTTACTTTGATTTGGACATCACACTCCATTATTTTGGTAATCCATCTATCTCTTTTTTTCATTTATATCCTTACTTAGGAGAAAATCCTTCAAATTTGGGTGTGAGACCATCAACTAGATTTTGTTATTTGATAACATGTGCTGGAATTTCTTTAATGCTCTTATAACATCAAAAGCTTACTTTTCAACAAAGGAATATCTTAGTTCATATTATTTGAGAGCATAAATGAAAAATGAAATAGGATGCTCGATCTGATTGTTGTTTTGTTGGGCCATAATCCCAAAGATACTTTCTAATCTAGAAAAGGAATAGAGGATGAATTCATTTTTGTAATTATGGTTTACCAACATGGGAGCTTGAGTAATAGCCTATTTAATAGCTTTGAAGATATTATTTCCTTTCTTATTCTAGCTAAAATGTATGATTTTATTCAACATGGTAGTGAGCGGCTAGGCCAAAGTGGAAAATTGAGGTATGAACCCGCTCACAAATTGATTGGCCCTAGGAATATTTGGAGACCCTCCTTGTGGCTTGAAAGAAAGAGGGCCAAAATAGTACATATCCTTTCTAGATCGATTGGAGTACCTTTGATAAGAAAATATGCCTCAAAAAATTTCCTTCATAAACAATGAATATTCATTTATTTGGATTAAAAAAACAAAATTCCCAACACCAGTCAAAAATTTTCCTTAGGTGATCTAGTACTCATGTATAAGTTTAAAATACACAGTTATATCATCTAGATACATGAGGATCATATCATTGATTCCTTTGAAAACCATATCCATAGCTCTTTGTAAATTTTTACCAACATTTGAAAACACAAACAATATCTTGTTATAGGAGAACGTCCCCCACTTAGTGGTGAAGGCCATTTGAATGTATTTGATATCTTGAATAGAATCTAATTATAACCAAAGTATCCATCTAGCAATGAAAACCTATCCACTCTCGTTATAGTTTAGAGAATCTTCTCCATCAATCGAAGGGGATAGTGGTCCCAAATGAATGCTCTGTTGAGGTTCCCAAAGTCCACGTAAAATATGATTTCCCCATTTTTTTCTTACTAGAACTAGGTTATAAACCTAGGAGGAATTATTTATTGGTAATATGATGTTGTCCTTGATGAGTTTGGAAAGTTCCTTCCTCATAAAAGGCTCAATATTATCATTGAATGGCCTCTACTTCTTCCTAACTAGCTTAACATTGGGGTCAAGTTCAATAGTGTGTTGGGCCAAACCGGGTCAAATCCTATGAGATCCTTGTAACTCTAAGAAAAAATATTGTCATACTCTTATCAAAGGATAACAAAATATTTATTTTCATCTTGGGATATATATTTCCAATTTTCAAGTATTTGTCCTTGGAAATATTGAATTGTTCAAAATCCTCTTTCTTTAGGATCATGTTGGCCTTTTCCCTTTTGAATTGATCATCATAGTTGAAGATGGATTCTAACATGACCAAACCTTTAGGTAACTTATTATTTTTCAACTAGATGATTTGGTCATCATAAGTTTCTTGCAACCTAGTCTAATTTTTGATGAGAACTTATCTTCTTCTTGAAGAAAAATGATGATTTTATGATCATTTGTAAAAACTTTCCAATTGGTTGCATTATCTAGAATTTTTGGCCTTATAATCAACTTGACCAACTCACCTCCATTTTCTTGATATTGAAAGGGATATCATATTGAGATCAAACAGTCATGAGTCTACATCTTTATTTTGGTCCCTAGGGACCACATGGATACCAAAAGCTTCAAAATCATTAATTTGGTCACATACTCAATTTTTGTAAGACCTTAACAGATTTCTCTTTACTATATTTTGGGATTATACTTGATGTACTACGAGACCAATCTCCCTAAAACTATAAATGCCTTGATTCCCTTTTACGGGCTAGTTGTAGACCTTTTACTAATGCTTTATATTCGGGCACATTATTAGTATAACTAAGTTGAAGTCTAAAAGTGAGAATTTTTTTATCTTATGGAGATATCATCATGACACTAACTTTGGCACCATTTCTACTCCTTGAGCCATTAAATAAAATTTCCTATAACCCATTGAGATCATCTTGGGATTTGAAGAGATTAGGTATGGTAGATCCATCTTCATGAATATAGTAGGTTCCTACTCTGGTTTCTTCTAATGCTCTAGAGTATGGATCAAATGGGATTTGATTACGAGTATTCAAACAATATATTTGGGATATCTTGGCTGGAGAATTGTCCTCATGGTATTCAATGTATTCCTCTTGATCATGTAATGTTTAGTTCATATTGATGGTATATAGGGTATTGGGATCAACATTATCTTTGTAGATTGGTTCAAATATTATAGTTGTCTTAGTTCTATACCTGGTCTCGAGGAGCATGTGTGATTAGTCGGAAGAAAAATACCCACTCATTTTGTGAATGAAATCTCTAGAAAGGCATATGGAAAATAAGGGGGAGGTTAATGAAAAATATATCTGGGTGATTGACGAGGATTTGGCATGCATAAAAATAAGATTTAAATCCTTTATCACCCCAACAATATGGACATTAATGCCATCTAATTGAACAACTCCTGGAAAATGATGTGTATGGAATACCCAATACATCAGGAATTTTCTTGGGAATCATAGATCTACTAGCACCATAATTGATCATATAATTGTGGACAAGGTGCTTACTTCTTGATTATTAAAGACATGTTATAGTGCCCGCTTCAAACTACCACTTGAGATAAAGAAACAAACTAGGTTTAGCTAGGAAAAATTATGGAGTAATTTTATTTATTTATTTATTTTTGTTAAAAGTATTTGCTACAAAGGTTACAAGGTCAAAACTAGGGATAAAATTCATCACTTAGGTTAGGAAAGTAAATTCTCACGCCTATCTACCCTAATAGGCTTACAAGATTCAACCTAGTTTTACGCACACCAAGAATCATCAAAACTTTCCTAATTTATGCCCATTGGATAGGAAATTCGCTCACCTTTCCAACCATATAAATAAGTCCTTCTAACTCCTTGTAAAACACAAGTTAGGGGGCGACGGAGTTTTCAGGAGAAATTTTTCCTTCCTTAGGCACAATGCACAACACACCTCCACGCGCTCGCATGGGCCAACGAAATGGGACATGTTGTGTGAATTGGTTAATTTGGATGGGTCAGACGGTCTAATAGAATGGGTTGAGACTTTGAGTCTCGACTACCAAAAGTGCTAAAAGAACAAAAGGGGCTGCGCACATGCCGATGCCCTAGTGCCACATGGCGAATGCCCATTGGTTGCGGGGTAAAAATCAAAATTTTCCCTAGGTTCAAATCTAAAATTTTCAAAGGAAAACTGGCCTCCAAACCTCTACCCTAGCTTAAAAGTGCCACGTGGTGCCCTATGATTGGACGTGGGTGGGGGAGTGGTGGAGGTATCTAGAAGTTTGTGCCAAAGATTCAAAAAGGTAAAATGACTCGCGTGGACCCATGCGACTGCCTAGACACATGTCAACACCCCATTGGTTTGTGTGGGTGCAGGGCCATAAAGAAAAAGGCTAAATTTTTCCAAAAGTGCCAAATACAAAGTTTTCGATTCTTTTCTTGCGCACCCGCCAAGCCACGTGTCAGCACGTGATTGGCTGAGGGGACGCGGGGTTGTGGGGAAATTTGAGAAAATTTTCCCAAGGCAAAATTTCAAAAGATTAAGTTTTTAAAAGGCCCCCCCCTCCCAAGTTCCACGTGGCATGATAAGATTGGATGAGGGGGTGGCGGGGCGGTGGAAGGTTTGGGAAAATTTTCCAAAGTTCAAATTTTAATTTTTGTATAGTTAGATTTATTTTTGAATGGCCATTTTGAAGCAAAAACTTCAAATGGCCATAACTTTTGATAGGAAACTCCATTTTGGGAAAACAAGGACTTTTCGAAAAGCTATCGAGTCCTCTTTCCACAAAAATCATAAATTTTAGAATTTGGTGAATTTTCAAAGGTCAATTTTGAAGAAAAAATCTGTAAGGTTTTAATTTTAAAACTGGCAGTTTCTAACTTACAATTTTGATAAAATTAGCACTCCTTCACTCAACATGTCAAACAGACATGGAGGATTAGTCTAGGGAGAGTTTAGAATGTTTTAGTGAAGGTAATTTTCTCAATTGATTCAAGTTGCATTTTTCTCCAACAAGAGACAAAAATGACTTAGGAAGGGATTTGATTCAATTTTGAGATGGTTAAATTGTTTCCTCAGGTTTTCTTTATCAAATTGGATTTAATAGGGTCCTAGCTTATTAAATTATAACCTTTTTAAGTTGATTACGAAGTATAAGTGTGAACTACTCTTTTATTAGAATGTGAATTACCAGATTTGAACTTTAAAATAGTGAGTTGTTTCTCTCAAGTTTGTTTGTCATATTTTTGTAATTTTGACAGCAAATGATTCCTAAACTTAGTCCAATGCAGTTCCTTATCAAACATCCATTTAATTCAAACTAAAAGCATCTCTGATTTCAATTTTAATATACAGTCTTGTAAATAATATAACACTTTTTTTTCATTTCATTCACATGCTTCCTTCCTTTCCTTTCAAACATTCCAAATAGAGATTTCTTATTCTTTATCAAACAAAGTCTCATTCATGGACAACAATACAAATCCAGTATACATTACCATACAAATTTAAAAGAACCAATGCCATCCTTTATTGATAATTCAAATAAATTTACAACAGATTTCCTTTCCAATTTGATTTGATTTTCAAATTTCAAAATACAAAGTATGGGATATCATTCACATTATCTTTCCAAAGTAAAAACAGAGAAATATAATTCTTCTTGTGCCTTTCTCAATTCAATTACAACTTCTATTCTTCACACAATAACTTCACATTATAAGATATATACACTCATCCACTCGAAGTGGGAAAGGTTACATTAAAATTTACTCAAGAGATGACTGTCAAACTATGAAATTCTTCTCCAAATAGTAGTATGCTGATTTCTTCTTCTTTTCAAATTTAATCACAAGGAAGGGGTAAAGGCAACGCTCTCCACCCAACCAAGACATCCAATGGGAAGGAGAATCCATCTTTCCACATTTGCCCTTGAGCCCCAACTATATTAAAATGGAGTATGAATAATAACACATGACAACATAGGCTTCTTTCACATACAAGCACATTTCTTTCATATGCATAGAACAACAAAATTCACAATTCCAAAAATAGAGAGCAATTTTCAACTACATTTTAAACAATTCAAACAACACAAAGTCTTCTTCAAGCAAGCCGAACAAGATCAAGAGCTATGGGGAGCTCCTTATACCTCCCATGTTGGATTTGGCCATCCACCAATAAGCATACTACCAAAACCATATCAATTCTCATAAACCTTATATCTCCCAACCCCTCCTTATGCACTTCCCCCCAAGTTTCTCCCTTATGCCCCGAAGAGTAAGTAAGAAATGCAAGAAATTTATTTTCCTAGGTGGATCCCAAACCAACACTCCCTCCAACAAGAATAAGTGCCATTGGCAATCCCTTATGCCACTCCATATGAAATCCCCATGTTCTTCTCCTACACCTTGCCCTAAGCAATCTACCCAACCAGCCATGAACTCACAGCAAAATCACCATATCATTCAAGAAAGAAAAGGAAAAATAACATATAAAAAGGATAGAATTCCTACCTCTCCATAGTGGAGAGTATTTCCCAAGTTAGCAGTTCCTTGATGCTCAAAATGTAGTTCCAAGATAGCAAGAATAATTCATGCAACAAGAATTCCAAGCTCCTTCCAAAAAAACAAGCTCTAACAACAATAAAATTCGACCCAAGACGAGAGAGAGAAAAGTTTCAACAACCTCAAATGAGGGAGGAATTTGAATTTTTAAAGGAGAGGGAGGGGAGAGGATGATGTGGATTCCAAGTGGGAAGCCACATCATTCTTCCTCAACCCCAAGAGGAAGTCAACATCAAAAAAAATCACCATAAATAAAATATGACAAAATCACTTATATACCCAATTCAACCCATACTCCAAAAGGAATGCATTAAAAATATGTAAGGTAAGTGCAATAAAAACTTACACATAATCATGTCAAAATATAATAAAAAAGATTGATTTTGACTCCAAAACCATAGGTATGGTTGGTGGATGATTTTAAGAGGTGTGGGACAAGTTTAACTTGTCCCACAAGCCTCCAATTTTGGCTTCCAAGATCAAATCCGAATTTTAAAGAGGATGGAGTATTCTACACTCTAAAATCTGACTTACACAATCTATCACTTCACTTACACATCTCTTACATCCTCTTACACACTCTTACAAAATGCATTAATGCCTATGACTCCATTTATTACAAACTTTTGACATAATGATTTATTTATCTATCATATGGTTATACATAATATAAATCAAATTTAATTATTAACCAAGACAATAACATTATTTCTTACATTCCACGTCCCAATTTATTTAATTAAAATTTAACTTTATGATTCTCCCAATAAAATATCATATTTAAATTAATTACAAGAAGGAATACATTATGAATAAAATACATACAACAATAATTAAAAAGGGACACATAAATAAAACACCTATATCCCATGGTCACAATAATGAAAATATCCCCGTGGGAAATCCTAACATAACAGAACACACAAACTCATAACATTGTTGCCATGGTGACCTTATTGATTTCACATGGAATTCCAATATGGTTAGTCTCTAGTCCCCCAACATTTTTGTGATTTTTAATCTACAAAATACAATACCTCCTTCGGCCTCGTGGTCATATCAGGACATCCAAAATTATATAAGCAACATATAAATATTAAATCCAAATCACAAAACTATCAAGAATTTAACATTATCATTTAAATTCAATTTTGCCACTATATCAACATTCAATGCATCTCTATACTAGAGCTATTCATAATATCCAATGTCACATGTCTAATTCAACAGCAATACTATATCCATGTCAACAATATATCATCTTCCACATAATAATAATGTCTCCAATAATCATCAAGCATACTAACTGAATCTAGATCAATACTAATCCATGATCTAACATCTAACCGTCATACTAAAATAAAATATAATAGTCTCCATAATATGATCAATAGTATCAAAAGTAGTATCTAAACATAGTGTCAAAGGGAAGTGGGCACTACATCCCCCTCCCCTTAGACTCAACTTCCTCCTGGAAGTCACTGGAACAAATGTGGAAACTACACTTGTAACATAGTAGCATCCTCCCAAGTTGTTGCAGTCTCATCATATCTATCCCACTACACCCATACTTGATCAATCTCTCTACCTCAAAGGTCCAGGGTCCTATGATCTATGATATAGACAAGCTCCACTATCACCTACCCCTAATGTTACACTGCAACGATTTCTAGTCCAACACATGAGAAGGATCTGCAATGTACCTCCTAAGGATAGAAACATGAAAGACATCATGTATGCGAGACAAGATGGGTGGAAATGCTAGACGATAGGCCAAAGTGCTGATATGCTCCAAGATCTCAAAAGGGCCAATGAATCTAGGAGCTGACTTAGAACATTTTCCATAATGGATAGGGCTCTTGTGTGGCCTAACATGAAGGAACACCTTCATGCCCACATTAAAGCTACGATCAATCCTATGTTGATCCACATATTTCTTCTGCCTATCATGTGCCTCCTACAATCTCTACCTGATCAACACTACCTACTACTCCATGTCCTACAAAATAGCTGGCCCAAGAGATACTCTATCCTCCAACCTGTCCTAGCTAAGGGGTGTCCTACACTCTCTACCATATAATGCCTGAAAAGGAGCCATGCCTATAGAACTCTGAAAACTATTATTGTAGGCAAACTCCACTAAGTATAGGTACTCCTCCCACTTAGACTACTGATCCATCATGTACATCCTAAGCATATCCTCCAAAATCTGATTCACTCGCTCGGTCTGTCCATCTATCTCAGGGTGGTATCTTTGTGTGCTGAAATTAATCCTCATCCCGAGGACATCTGCGTGGTAGTCCAAAAATGTGAAGTGTACAAGGGATCGCGATCATAAATGATCTTCCACAGAATCCTGTGCAACCTGATGATTTCATCCAAATATACTCGTTCCACTTCTCTAGCTATATAAGTGGTCTTTACAGAGAGAAAAGTGAGCCACCTTTTTCAATTTATAAACCGTGACCATAATGGCATTGTGGTGATATCTTGACATAGGTAGCCCAACAATGAAATCCATGGAAATAGTGTCCCACTTCCATTCCGGTATGGCATGAGGATAAAGAAGACCTGTTGGATGCTGATGCTCGGCCTTAACCCTCTGGAACTCTAAACATCATGACACAAACTAAGCTACATCTTGACGAAGTCCTCTCTAGTGATACAACTGTTACAAAGTGGCGTGCATCTTCTTCACTCAAGGATGGGCTGAATAGGGTGCACAATGTGCCTCTATCAAGATTTCCCATGTCAATCCTCCATCTCTGGGAACACATATCCTACCTTTGTGCCTAAGAAGGCCATCTGCCTCTAAAGTGAAAGCATTAAAATTCCCTCAAGGGGTCTCGTGACTCTATCTCTACTTGTACTATCATGTAGAAGTTTGTCAAGAGGAAGCTGTTGAAGAATCTTGCTTCGTATATCTGTGCTCACTGTATTGGTCATAGCCACATGTCTCCATATACTGAGAGCATCTTCTACCACATTCTCTTTCCCCTTCACATGCTCTATCTCTATGTCATACTCACAAAGCAACTCCATCCCACCCGTTGTTGACGAGCATTTAGATTGGGCTATGTGAAGAGGTGATGAAGACTCAAATGATCTATCTTGAGTGTGAATCTCTATCCAAGAAGAAAATGTCTCCATCTAACCAAGGCATGCACAACTGCCATAAGCTCAAGGTCATGGGTAGGATAATTAAGCTCATGATCCTTGAGTTTATGAGACTCAAAAGCTATAACCCTGTCATCCTGCATCAACACACCTCCAAGCCCTGCTAAAGAAGCATTTGTGCATATAAAGAACTCACCCTGTGGATCTGACACTACAAGAATGGGTGTTGTAGTGAGGCACTCCTTCAGTGTCCTAAAGGCCTACTCACATCTTTTCATCTAAACAAACTTATTCCCTTTCCTTTGAAGGGAAGTGATAGGGTGCGCAATCTGAGAGAAGTCCTAAACAAATCTCTAGTAGTATCCTGCTAAACCCATGAAGTTGCGCACCTCGGTCACTGTAGTGGGTGCTGGCCAATCCATAATGGCTCTAATCTTGGAAGGATTGACTATGATACCTTCCCCAGAAATAATATGACCCAAATACTGCACCTCTATCTGGAAGAAAGCACACTTCTCCAAGTTCCCATAAAGCTGCTACTCACAAAGACACTAGAGAACCTGTCGAAGGTGCCCCTCATGCTCCTCACATGTACGTGAGTATATCAAGATGTCATCAAGGAAGATGAGCATGAAGTGATGTAAAAAGGTCCTGAAAATCCCATTCATCATACTCATAAACACTGCAAGGGAACTTGTCAAATCAAAAGGCACCATTGTGAACTCATAGTGCACATACCTCGTGTAGAAGGAATTCTTATGAATGTCCACCTCTGAAATCCTCAATTGATGGTAGCCTGACTTGAGATCAATCTTAGATAACACCGTGGCTCCCTTCCTCTTATCAAACAAGTCATCAATGCGAGGAAGATGATAACGATTCTTGATCGTCACTTTGTTTAACTAGCGGTAATCAATACACAACCGCAATGATCCATCCTTCTTCTTCATGAAAATCACTAGTGCACCCCAAGGGGATACACTAGGATGGATAAGGCCCTTCTCTAGAAGGCCTTCAAGCTACAACTTGAGCTCACAGAGCTCTAGGGTGGTCATTCGATAAGGTTCCGTGAGATAGGCTCTGCTCCTGGGACTAGGTCTATATGGAAATCAATCTCACGTGGAGGTGGCATCCCTGGTAGCTCCCTTGGAAAAACATCAAAAAAATCTCTCAAGATGGGATGATCATCTAGTGACGGTCCACTAGACCCATCCTCTGACCTGTCACTAACTGTAACAACGTACATCTGACAACCCCGTCACACACACCGCTTAAGCTGCATAGCGGAAATGGTACAAATAGAAATGGGTCTCCTAACCCCTGTAATCACCGACTCAACTCCAAGATCATCTGCACAAGTTATAGTCTTGTGATAGCAATCCATCTTGGCCCTATGTGTAGATAACCAATCCATGCCTAATATAACTCCATACGAGCCCAAAGGAAGAATATGGAGATCTGAAGTGGTGGTGAAAGGTCCCAAATCTACAACACACTCCTTAACTAAGGAGTCCATAGAGATCTTGGCTCTAGAAGCCATCTCGACATCCCAACTATGACCCTACCTAACTTCCACCAGCCTACATTGCTCTACTAAAGATGGGGCAATGAAAGAATCAGAAGAACTAGAATCAAATAATACAAAGATAGGAATACCACCAATGCTACTGTGGTCTCAATGACTATGCTCTAGTGCTCTACCTAGTGGTTCTCAACCACTGCATAGATCATATGGCTACATCCCATGTCACCACTGTTAGCTCGAAACCAAAGTGCCTTACCCTTGTTACGGTTATGAGGGAAATCTCTCTAGAAATGTCTAGCTACTCCACATCCAAAACAACCACCTGATCCTCTCCAAAGAGTTGCACCCCTTTGATGAGGTGTCCTAGAAACTGCGGTGTGGATCCTAATGATCCGGTTGTAGTTTTTGTGGCCTCTCTTGTGCAAGCTCTACTGACATTGAGCACTAAATCCACCATGTTTCTTGATGAGACCCCTAGGAGGAGGCCCCATGCTCTGACCTCTCTGTGCATCAGCTCTCTGTGGAGGTCTATATGGTGGGTGAGATTGATACTGCTATTGCTATGGCCTAAAGGATGACTATGTTGAATGCTACCCACCACAAGGGAGAGGTGCTAAACCTCTCGATCTACCATCCTACATCTACTAAATGTGGCTCTGACTTGGTCTCTAGCCTATTGGGTTTTACCCTGAGTCTCCTCTACAATATAGGCCTTCTCAATGGCCTCTGCTAATGTCTATGGGCAGTGAATCCATACTGCCCCTCCAATGTCCAAATTTAGGCCCTGGATGAACCTGTGAATCACACCTACTCATCCTGCATATAATCTACATATTGAAGTAGATCTAGAAACCTACTCTCATACTCTGCTATAGAAAGGGTAGCCTGTCGGAGGTCATGGAACTCATCAATCCTCTGTTGGATGAACCTCGTGAAAGATATCTACTCCTAAATCTCTCCTTAAATAGCTCCCAAGTCACTATCTCTGAATCAACATGGAGTTTTTACTCCTCTGTCCTCCACCACACTCCTACTCCATCCTTCGGTAGATGGATTGCAACATGATCTGTTGTGTTTCTAGAATAAGGACAAAGCTTGAAGCAACCGCTCAAGCTCACTAGCTAGGCCTCTACCTAAAATCCACATGTGTCACCTGAATAATGTGATGGCCTAAGCTTTAGGATCTCCCGATGTGATCTGCTTTGTTGTGGTGTGATGGCCTCTAAGCCTCTCAGCAAGCTCATCTCTAAGCCTAGGGCTCGAGACCTCTCTCTATGCTCTAGAACTTTGTCACCCTGCCTCCTAGGTGGTGAATCTACTCTGACTAACTCCACATGGGATTTCTCTCCTCTATCCTCTTTGAGTGGAGGAGGTGCATGTCCCTCAATAGAAGTAACTCTGTCATGTCTCGCCTAAATTACCTCCTACCGATCCTCTATGTAGAGTGGCATTAACATCCTAAAGGGTCTGTAGAATCTAAGGTAGAATGGCTAGTACACCATGATCTGGTGGTGGTGGTGGTGGTGATGGTGGTAGTGAATCTAGGTCTTTATAAAGGTTCCTCTCACTCGTCTAAGCCTCCTGCATAGACCAAAGTGAGAGTTAGTTCATTACTTTAATCTCTCTTCTTCAGTTTCTAAGTTTACCATCATGTTTAATTTTCAATCAATTATATTTTCTAGATTAACAGGTTTACTATTTTTTTGGTTTCAAGTCTCAATTTTCTAGTGTGCCCAATGGTCCAAGCCTTTGAACCACTACTCTGATACCAAGTGTAGTGCCCGCTTCAAACTACCACTTGAGACCAAGAAACAAACTAGGTTTAGGTAGGAAAAATTATGGAGTAATTTTTTTGGTTAAAGGTATTTGCTACGAAGGTTACAAGGTCAAAACTAGGGATAAAATTCATCACTTAGGTTAGGAGAGTAAATTCTCACTCTTGTCTGCCCTAACAGGATTACATGATTCAACCTGATTTTACACACACCAAGAATCATAAAAACTTTCCTAATTTATACCCATTGGATAGGAAATTCTCTCACCTTTCCAACCATATAAATAAGTCCTTCTAACTCCTTGTAAAACACAAGTTATGGGGTAGCAGAGTTTTCGGGAGAAATTTTCCCTTCCTTAGGCACAATGTACAAAACACCTCCACGTGCCCACGCTGGGCCAAAGAAATGGGACATGTGGCATGATTTGGTTGGCTGGATGGGTTGGCAGGTGATGGAACAGTTGAGACTTCGAGTCTTAACTACCAAAAAGTGCTAAAAGAACAAAAGAGGTGCATGCACACCGATGCCCTAGTGCCGTATGGTGAACGCCCATTGGTTGCGGGAATTTTTTTGAATTTTTCCCTAGGTTTAAATCTAAAATTTTCAAAGGAAAACTAGTCTCGAAACCTCCGCCCTAGCTTAAAAAGTGCCACATGGTGCCCTATGATTGGGACGCAAGTAGGGGAATGACAGAGGTATCTAGAAGTTTGCACCAAAGATTCAAAAAGGAAAAAGGGCTCATGTAGACCCGTGTGACCACTGGACACGTGTCAGCACCCCATTTGTTTGTGGGGTGTGGGGCTGTGGAGAAAAAGGTTAAAATTTTCCAAAAGTGCAAAGACAAATTTTTCGATTCTTTTCTTGTGCGCTTACTAAGCCACGTGTCGCATGTGATTGGCTAAGGAGATGCGGGGTTACGGGAAAATTTGAGAAAACTTTCCCAAGGCCAAATTTAAAAAGGTTAAGTTTGTATGATAAGATTGGATGAGGGGGTGGCGGGGTGAATGGCGGACTTTTTGGGGAAAAATTTCTAAAGTTCAAATTTTAATTTTTGTATAGCTAGATTTATTTTTGAATGGCCATTTTGAAGAAAAAACTTCAAATGGGCATAAATTTTGATAGGAAACTCCATTTTGGGAAAACAAGGACTTTTTGGAAATCTCTCAGAGTCTTTTTTACACAAAAATAATTAATTTTAGAATTTGATGAAGTTTCAAAGGTCAATTTTGAAGAAACAATCTGCAGGGTTTTAATTTTAAAACTGAAAGTTTCTAACTTACAATTTTGATAAAATTAGCACTCCTCCTTCACTCAACATGTCAAACAGACATGGAGGATCAGTCTAGGGAGAGCTTAGAATGTTTTAGTGAAGATGATTTTCTCAATTGATTCAAGTTGCATTTTTCTCCACCAAGAGACAGAAAATGACTTAGGAAGGGATTTGATTCAATTTTGAGATGGTTAAATTGTTTCCTCAGGTTTTCTTTGTCAAATTGGATTTAATAGGGTCCTATCTTATTAAATTATCACATTTTTTTATTATTACGAAGTATAAGTGTGAACTACTCTTTTATTAAAATGTGTATTACCAGATTTGAACTTTATAACAGTGAGTTGTTTCTCTCAAGTTTGTTTGTCATTTTTTTTTGTAATTTCGACAGCAAATAATTCCTAAACTTAGTCCAATGTAGTTCCTAATCAAACATCCATTTAATTCAAACTAAAAGCATCTCTGATTTCAATTTTAATATACAATTTTGCAATTAATATAACACTTTTTTTCATTTCATTCACATGCTTCTTTCCTTTCCTTTCAAACATTCCAAACAGAGATTTCTTATTCTTTATCAAAACAAAGTCTCATTCATGGACAACAATACAAATCTAGTATACATTACCATACAAATTTAAAAGAACCAATGCCATCCTTTATTGATAGTTCAAATAACTTTACAACAGATTTCCTTTCCAATTTGATTTGATTTTCAAATTTCAAAATACAAAGTATGGGATATCATTCACATTATCTTTCCAAAGTAAAAACAGAGAAATATAATTCTTATTTTTTCATTCTCAATTCGATTAAAAATTCTATTCTTCACACAATAACTTCACATTATAAGATATATACACTCATCCAATCGAAGTGGGAAAAGTTACATTAAAATTTACTCAAGGAGATGACTGTCAAACTATGAAATTCTTCTCCAAACAGTAGTATGTTGATTTCTTCTTCTTTTCAAATTTAATCACAACAAGGAAGGGGGAAAGGCAATGCTCTCCACCCAACCAATACATCCAATGGGAAAGGAGAATCCATCTTTCCCCATTAGCCCCCGAGCCCCAACCATATTAAAATGGAGCATGAATAACAACACATGGAAACATAGGCTTCTTTCACATACAAGCACATTTCTTTCACATGCATAGAACAACAAAATGCACAATTCCAAAAAATAGAAAGCAATTCCCAACTACATTTTAAACATTTCAAACAACACAAAGGCTTCTTCAAGCAAGCCAAACAAGAGCAAGAGCTATGGGGAGCTCCTTATACCTCCCATGTTGGATTTGGGCATCCACCAATAAGCATACCACCAAAACCATATCAATTCCCATAAACCTTATATCTCCCAACCCCTCCTTATGCCCCCCCCCACCCCAAGTTTCTCCCTTATGCCCCCAAGAGTAAGAAATGCAAGAAATTTCTTTTCCTAGGTGGATCCCAAACCAACACTCCCTCCAACAAGAATAAGTGCCATTGGCAATCCATTATGCCCCCATATGAAATCCTCATAGTCTTCTCCTACACCTTGCCCTAAGAAATCTACCCAACCAGCCATGAAATCATAGCAAAATCACCATATCATTCAAGCAAGAAAAGGAAAAACAACATATAAAAATGATAAAATTCCTAAATCTCCATATTTGAGAGTATTTCTCAAGTTAGTAGTTCCTTGATGCTCAAAATGAAGTTCCAAGACAATAAGAAGAATGTACACAACAAGAATTCCAAGCTCCTTCCACAAAAGCAAGCTCCAACAGACATAAAATCTGACCCAAGAAGAGAGAGAGCAAAGTTTCAACAACCTCAAATGAGGGAGGAATTTGAATTTTTAAAGAAGAGGGAGGGGAGAGGATGATGTGGATTCCAAGTGGGAAGCCACATCATTCTTCCTCAACCCCAAGAGGAAGTCAACATCAACAAACAAATCACCATAAAAAAATATGACAAAATCACTTATATACCCAATTCAACCCATACTCCAAAAGGAATGCATTAAAAATATGTAAGGTAAGTGAAATAGAAACTTACACATAATCATGTCAAAATATAATAAAAAATATTGATTTTGACTCCAAAACCATAGGTATGGTTGGTGGATGATTTTAAGAGGTGTGGGACATGTTTAACTTGTCCCACAAGCCTCCAATTTTTGCTTCCAAGATCAGATCTGATTTTTAAAGAGGATGGAGCATTCTACACTCTAAAATCTAACTTACACAATCTAGCACTTCACTTACACATCTCTTACATCCTCTTACACTCTCTTACAAAATGCATTAATGCCTATGACTCCATTTATTACAAACTTTTGACATAATGATTTATTTATCTATCATATGGTTATACATAATATAAATCAAATTTAATTATTAACCAAGACAATAACATTATTTCTTACATTCCACATCCCAATTTATTTAATTAAAATTTAACTTTATGATTCTCACAATAAAATATCATATTTAAATTAATTAAAAGAAGGAACACATTACAAATAAAATACATACAACAATAATTAAAAAGGGACACATAAATAAAACACCTATATCCCATGGTCACAATAATGGAAATCCCCCCCATGGGAAATCCTAACATAACACAACACACAAACTCATAACACAGTTTCCATGGTGACCTTGTTGATTTCACATGGAATTCCAATATGGTTAGTCTCAGGTCCCCGACATTGTTGTGATTTTTAACCTGCAAAATAACAATACCTCCTTCGCCCAAAATGATATAAGTGACATATAAATATTAAATCCAAATCACAACACTATCAAGAATTTAACATTATCATTTAAATTCAATTTTTCCACTATATCATCATCCAATGCATCTCTATACTAGAGCTATTCATAATATCCAATGTCACATGTCTAATTCAACAACAATACTATATCCATGTCAACAGTATATCATCTTCCACATAGTAATAATGTCTCCAATAATCATCAAGCATACTAACTGAATCCAGATCAATACTAATCCATGATCTAACATCTAACCATCATACTAAAATAAAAACGTAATAGTGTCCATAATATGATCAATAGTATCAAAAGTAGTATCTAAATAGTGTCAAAGTGAAGTGGGCACTACATATGTAGAAAGGAGGTGGCTTGTTGGTTATCTTTGGAATTCTTCTCCTTTCGTTGGCACAAGTTAGTAGAAGTGGGTGCATCTTCTTTTATTTCTCTACTTGGTGCACTAAATCCTTTCAAATCCTCTTACAACAAGTTTATTTGTGAAGGAAAATAAAACACCTCCCACATAATGACTTGAAGATTTATTTCCTAATATTTTCTACTACGTTGAATATAATACCACCCACCTTCAATTCGGACTTCTTTATTACTACATCCTCCTTATAGGGTTAGGATTTTGACATCAAAGTGTTGGGATAATTATCCTTATTTTTCACTTGAGTGGCATGGGATTTTGAGGGTATATTTATTCAACCTTTATTCACAATTTTTGTAGATGAGGTTGAGAACTAGTTGCTTGAACACATTTTTATGGTTCGAGTTTCCATTGGTCTCTTATTTGACCTCATATTAGATAGCACTATTGTTAAGTTGCAAGTATATTCCTCTACTACATTGATATCAAAAATATTCTTCTTTCCATTTTAGCAAGGTTGAATCTCCTTGAGAGGAACTTCCACTTGTTGCTTCACGGGTGTAAATATAATTTGAACCATGAGCACTTGAATAAGCACTCCATTGGGGAGCATGTTATTCTTATGTGGTTTCTATAAGGGGTAACATGATTCATAATCTTGGACAAGGTTATTCTTGACCAAATCAATAGCTCTAGAATATTTAGTAGTAAGGGGATTTCTTGTATTTAATGGTTTTTCATTATCTATTTGACCTTGGATTTGGGCATTACTTTAGAAAAGTTACCAATTAGGCTGATATGGATGTTTGGGAAGTTGGTTTGGAGGATTGTAAGAGTGATTATATTATGCCTACTGCCTCTTGAGGGAAACCAAATCATTGTATACACCCTAAAAATACATACATATTTCTATCCCTCTTCTATAAAATTATAATTAATTAAATTAATTCTATCTCACCACATTATACCCATTTGGAATTAATTAAATTAATTCCATCATTCAAATATTCCCTTTAGAATTAATTAAATTAATTCCTACACCCTCTAACTAATATAATTAAACATTTATTCATTTAAATTGTTAATTATCTCCTCACAATTATACACTAATTAAATTCAATTATTTAATTCCACCTATTTCATCAACAACCACTTGGAATCCACTTAGACTCCATATCCTCATCCTATTTAAATACACTTCTTTAATCCTAGAAAGGTGGGGGTAATTGATTTACACGTACTGACCACCTTTTCGAAGGTAAATTTTGCATTTAATTCATTTATTTCCCCTAAACTCCCCAAACATAGTTGTAACCTCTTCCAATGCTATTTTTAGCATGCACATTCAACCGTGTTCAACCAATTTCTAACTGTCTTTTCTTCTATAAATTACAAGCTTGTCTTATCCCAAATCCTCCTGAATTATTTGTAAATAAACTCTGTCAATTTGCATTCTCAAGGTTTCCAACTATTTTGTTCGTAGAAATAGCCCTCATCTATGGATTCCATTAGAGAGCACCCACAAATCAATCACTTGCAAAGGTTATACAACTTCAAAATCTCTCCTACTAAGGTTTGCATTAGAAGGTTACTAGAAGGTTTGCAAGTTTATTGTTTATCTTTCATTCACTTTGTGATTTTCTCTGCATACATTTTTGCACAAGGGTTGGACTCCCCACTTTTATTTATTTCATTTCAGTTAATAATTTTATGATCTAACTCTTTCTTTATGTTTATTGTTCTTTTTTATTTATTTTTCAAAATTTTAGCTTCTTAGGTTAAGTAAAGGAGTTAGAAAACCAAAAAAATATTTTTGGGGCATTTTTCTCACCTTCAAATTTTTCACTAAGAGTGCTTGTAACCCATCTTCCATGTAAGCCATAACTTTTGCTCCTAAATCAGAATGAATTTGTTTTTTTAACAGAAAATTATTGAAAATATATATGTAATGAAAAATAATTTTTGATTTGGACTTATAAAAAATTAATGGATTCATTTCTCCTAACACTTGTCTTTTTAAAAATAAAATAAAAAAATTGTAGTTTTTTTAACTTTAATATGTTTTTTTAACGTAACAACCTCATGCGTATGATCTTTCATCACACTTTAAAATTGATCTTAGAAATTAGAAACATGATTTTTTCTATTTGTGTTGGGAATTAAGCTTTCTTTTCTTTTATAATCAAATTTTGTTTTATGTGAATTCTCTTTCCCGCACTTTCTAAAGAAATCTTGGAAATAAAAAGCGTGAACTCGGTTCTATTGTGTTGTCCTCTACCTAAATTAGGAGAAATTTGTAATCCTTTATTGCAGTACCCACTCTCATGAATTTTGATAAAACATTGAAAAATACTAACTACAGGTTGCCAAATGGTGTTTGACTTAGCCATAGTAAGCTCAAAAGATAAGAAAATACACCACATTCAAAACACTATAATTTCAGGTTCGGTTAAGAGATACGACTTGACCTCTTAACTAGAACATAAACCCCTTGGCATAAGCCTTAAGCTACAACAAAGGGGGTGGTTCTAGGAGCCCCAAAGTACTCCACACCTTGAGGGAACTAGTGGACAAAATGGGCACCTTTTCTCCTACTTGACTAGTAAAGCCTTGTGAGTTAGAGTCACAGATATCCTTAGTGGCGACCCCAGTGTGATTCATTCTGAGCAAGATATTTGCTCAGGGTTTCAAAGGGGGTAAAGTAAATCCATCAGCTAGCAATAGTGTCATGCTTGCTCAAATATATCTGCTGACACCTAGTTGAGAGAGCCACCTAGGAAGCCAAACATTGTCCAAGCCAATTTAAGGTAGAGGCCACAAACAAACAGTTAGACAAAAACTTTTTTTGTATTTTTATTTTGGAGTAGTGTTCAACACTTACATTTTTCCCAAACACTCCTTGTTTAGGATCCATATTTCACGTTCATATCTTCTCATAGTTTTCAAACATTCCTTATTTGAATTCTCTCTTCACGTTTGTATCTTTTTGTCATTTTCCAAACACTCATTGTTTAGATTCTACATTCATTCTCTTTTCCTCTTCTCAATTACACTTTACTTGGATTATTTTTCACCTCCTTTTTGTTATCCCAAATGCTCCTCATTTGGGTTCATCTTCTATTTTATTCACCATATCCAAATTTATCCTTATTTGGACTTGACATTCACTTATTTTTCTCATCATATTTTCTCTTCATCATCATTCATCACTTCTCTCTTTAACACATTCACTTTTCTTTAATTTGAGATCACTTATCCCATCACTTTCCCCTTGTCTCTTATCTCCACTTTTGCAATATTTGGACCTTTTTGTTGTCATTACTTCACTTCTTGTGATGAAATTCACTTTTTTTTTCTTTTCATGATCCCCTTTCTTTGTTGTGTTTCCTCTTTCAACATACTTTTTTAAGAGTAAACCTCTTTCATTGTCTTCTTAAGTCTTCTCTTTTGACACACTTTTTGTTAAGGGTTGACATCCTTCATCGTCTTCTTCAGTCTCCCTTTTTAACACCCATCTTGTTAAAATTCAAGAAAAATCATCATTTTTCCTAAGTCTCTTCCTTTAACACATTTTTTAAAGAGTTGAGCATCGTCCATTGTGTTTTAAGTCTCCTCTTGTAGCACTTTGTTGCAAGTCAAGCACAATAACTTCTTTCTTCTCTCCCCTCTTTACATTCACTTTTGTAAAGGATCGTAAAGTCATTTCAAACATCTTCATATTTCTTAACACTCACTTTGTTAAGAATCATCTAAACTAACATTTCAACCCATCTTCCACCTTAACATCACTCATTTTTTTAAGTGTTGTGAAGTCCCTCTTTTCGTCACTCTTATCGTTCATTTTGTTAAGAGTTGATTGTCTTCATTTTGTTAAGTTTTTTCTCCCTTAACATTCATTTTGTTACATGTTGAGCACATTTCAATTTTCACCCCTTTGTCGTACCTATTAACACTCATCTTGTTAAGAGTTACCCTTTTTCACCTTTTTGTTACTCTCATCACTCCTTTGATTAAGAGTTGACCACGCTCACCTTTTCACGTCTTTTCTCTCTTCACATTCATTTTTGTTAATGAGTAGAACACATCTAACCTCTTTTCATCCCTTTTATCTTAACTCCCATTTTGATTAAGAGTCGGGTAATCAACTAACCCTTTTCTCTCTTCCATATTAGCATTCACTTTGCTAAGGGTTAAGCTTTTCAAACCTTTTCATCACCTCCATCTTAGCATTCATTTTTCTAAGGGTTGAGTTGTTCATCATACCTTTCTTTATTCTCCCTCATTTTTCATGACAATGGTGGATTTATACAATTCATCCTTTGCCCAAGAATGGAAAATGATGAAAGACACCATTGCGGGTATCCAAAAACAATGTAAACAATTCAATTTTGATGAATTGTGTCCATATCCTTTTGATATGGACATATTATGCATACCCTTACCACACTCTTTTGAGATGCCCAATTTGAAAAATACAAGGGAAAAACTTATCTGAGACCACATATAAAAGAATTTTCCATAGCATGCCATGAAGTGGCATATAACGATAGCTTTCTCTTATGAATTTTCCTAGAATTCTAGGAGGAAAATATTTGAAAGGGATCCATCAACACATTTGTATACCTCTCAAAGTGAAGTTCGTTAAACATTTTTCTTTCAATATCACTCGCAATAATCACCATATTATAACTTCTCATGATGAATCTTGGTACATCCATGATAATCATAATGTCATCACTACTGGTGTCATGGATAATCATAATATGCCCAAAATACATGACCAATCAATAAAAATAAAATCTTACATCATAGAAAATACACTATGGCGTGCAAAGTTAAACGTAAGTTTACACTCCTTGGTGAAAGTCTCTCCAGTGTCTTTCATCAAATCAAAGTGGTTAGGATGATAAATTATTCCCTTACAAGACCTTGGACCGAAGGAGAACCTAAGAGATATTGGTACAAACCTCACACATATTGTAATTTTCATCACATTGATGGCCACTCAACTGATAAATGTGAATGTTTTAAGAACTATGTCCAAGAATTAATTGACGACGAAGAGATATTTGTAGAGCTTGATAATAAAGCTCTCATAATTGATGACACGTTAATTTCCACTTCTACTAAAGAGTTGACTGTTGTCCCCACTTTTGTACATACTAACATTCAACGAGATCACGAAGAAGGTCAAGTATCTCCCCTTCAAACCAATCCATTTCTTATACATATTTTCTTCCTATAGTCTAAACAGACATTGAACATGTTTCAAATAATCTTCTAACACCTAACGAGAGCTTGAATTTTCTTCAAGACTCTCTTTCAACCCTTGACATGATAGAAGAGGGTCCATCGTCAAGCACCATTGAGCTTGATTCTATTCTTTCCATTCCAGATCCTACACCTAACATCTCTAGTATTGTTGTCAAATTACAACAACAAAAATATTGGACACTTGCGGAAACACAACCTTCTATGTCCATTATACCTCACATGAGAAATCTTATAGGCATCTCATCAATGATGTTTTCTAATTTTCAATACATCTACATGAGCACATTTTTCAAGTTGTGTGCACCTAGGATTACCCTTATTCAACAATTTCAAGCTTTAATTGCAAATCTATCGTCAAATCAACTAACATACGACCTAGAAGGAGTAATATTGAATATCTCCTCTCTACAACCTATAAGGAGTCATGGGTATACATCTATATATCCATCTTCCTTTCCTCACACTCTTTCACTCATAGGTGAATATGCATATCAACATATTCCCCACATTGATAATATTCTTCTAACATCACATATATCTTTTGATCTTATCGAAATATTATTTCGTCACACATTCCTTGACTTAGAATCTCTCCACCCAAGTCTAGTCCTTCAGCACCATTGGATCGATTTATTTCCTCATTTGACTTGGATCTTGTCCACCCAAGTCTCATATTGTAGGATTTATCAAATCTTTAGATTTCCTCCTTTGACTTGGACCTTATCCACCCAAGTCTCATATTTTTGGACTTATCAAATTTTATGATTCCCTCTCTTGACTTAGATTTCATCTGCAAAAGTCTTGCATCTCAGGACCTTTCAAATTCAATAAACATGGACCTTTTTCTTGATGAATCCATTTCAAATCTTCATTCTCTAAAATTTAGAAAACTTAAAAATCATAAAAAGAAAACAAACTCTATATCAAAGTATTGTTTTCCAATCAGAAATGGGAAAGTGCATCCAAATAATATTAGGCATTCCATCTATTGGTAGATATCTTAATCATATAATTATCATGTATTCACCTTCTTCACCTATCACAACACATGTTAACTTTGTTCCTCTTGGGAATTGTGTGTCTCATCTTTGTTATGGTTTCTACTATTTCAGATCTTTTTACCTACGGTTTTGTCTTGAAGCTTACTGATGGAAAAATCCTCCTTTCAAATAATATCCCTTTAATATAAAGCACTAAATTTCTTTATCCGATCCTTTTTGGCTACCCAAGTCAATCTACGGTGTTGAACCCTTGCGTATTACTAGTTACATGAGGTTGAGACTTGAGGGAATAATGTTCCTTCCAAATAAGAACACTATCAACATACATAGAAAATTAAATCAAATTTAAAAATACAAAAAAATTATAAAATCAATACACCTTTCATTCTTCACAATCTTTGGTGATAAGCCATAGTTCTTATTGGAAGTATGAGACTAGGAACAAAGAAATCCCCTACTTGCCTACATTTTGTCTTCGGTCTTGAGCCTTTTAATTTTTGATGGCATGGGGAAACCTGTAGGGGTCATTCATAAAAATAAATAAATAATTAACTAATAAATACTTTATGAAATATGAATCAAAGTGCTTCATCAAAAACATCCCAAGAAGTAATTTAGTTGCTCAAGGTAAGATTGACACCAACTCCTTCAACCAAAGTTTTCCAATGATTAGGACATCAATGGATCTAAGTCAAGTCAAAACCTATAAATTGGAATCATCTTGTAATCGATCAAATTATATTGAATGGAGATGAGTTACATTTTTCTCATACTGAGATCATTGTTACATCTTATGTCATCACATCTTTTCTCTTCAACTTTCATATCACTATTCATCTCATTTTCACTTCCTTCTTGGCTCTCGGTGATGAGCCCTCACATCTTCCTAGTTGTGTGGATCCATGAGTAGAGTGAAACACCCTATCATTTTATCATCTACATTTCTGCCAATGGAATGGAATGCTTTTATTTTTATTTTCACCTTCTTTCAAGTCGTGTGCCCTTCTACTAAGTTATACAATTAAAAAAAATTCAAAAATGTCTTACAAAACTTTAAAAATATATATATTAAATTGTTCAAAAACACAAAAACAATATAAAATTATCCAAAAATACGAGAAATAGTTTCAAAGTGTCACAATCAAAACATTCAGATAATGTTTAACCACTTTTCAATAAATGTATAAAACAATTCAACAATTTCACCATTTGATGACACTCCTCATGATCGTTCTAGATCATACTCATCTTTATTTCTTGTGGTGTATATGTATGCTTAAGGAAATCATTTACCCTTTTGAAATATAAATTTACTTGGGGCACATTTGGATTTTACATTTTAATCTAATAGAAATCAAACATTAAATGGGATCGACAAGAGTATATTTTGGAGTATCTAAGTATCACTCCACTCTTCATCTCAATCCAATCCTCTCACGTGCTAAGCTATCACTTGGGGAATTAAAATTTATCTATTTCTTCAATGTGGGACACCTTTGAGTGTCATTAGATGTTTTTTTTTACATGTTGTATTATCATGTTGCAGTTTTTCAACATTATGACAATTTTTTTTTCTTCTTTTAGTTTATTATTGTTTGTTGTACTTTGTTTTCCTTTATTGCAGATCAATTACAGGAAATTTACTTGTATCTTATTTCACATATAACTATGGTGTTGTTCCTTCCAGTTCATATTGGGTTTTTTTTCAATGCTTGTTTCGTGTTTTCTTATCGCTTGCATGTGTTGTGTTTCCTCCTAGTTTACATAAGCCATGGAATGTTTTCATTTTTGTTGTGTCTTCATTTTTTTCATTTTTATATCAAACTATTTCAAATATTTTAAAATTCAATTTACCTTTTTTAAAATCCAAAAAAAAACAAATATTTCAAAAATCTAAAAAATAAAAAAAATTACAAAAAATTAAACAAACATTCACTTATCACAGAAATCCTACAAGTGGAAAATCCTTGTAGTGAATCTTTAAACATATCAATACAATATTGATAAGCATCATACTTTTATTTATCATCCTAGTGATCATGCCAATCTTACAACCATCATTTTCTTCCCTTTGCATGATATGCTAACTCTTCTTGGGGAAAGTCACAAAATTCTTTTTCCTTTGCGATACAAATTTTCCTGGGGAAATATAAATTTTGATTATTTACACAACACATCCGACAAGAGTGTCATAAGGAGTTTTTTTAACTCTTATCTTCCAATTTGATTCTATTCCCACTTGGGAGCATTTATATGTACTTAATCATCATTGTGGTACGCATTAGGAGCATTGTTGATTGTATTCTTTTTAGAATTTGTGTTGTATTGTTTATGTTTACTTTTTTGGACCACTTGCAAGTAGTGTGATTATATATTGGTTCCTTTATAACTATGGTGTTGACCCCTACTTTATAAATTGGGTTTGTTATCATTTTTATCTTTTCTTTGCTATGTGTATTTGTTTATGCACATCTAGGTTAACCATCTTGATTATTTCATAATCATGGTGCCAAATCTATTGTGCAACAACAAAAATAAGGTTTCTCTAAAATTATTCTCTAAATAATGCTCATGCTACGATCACATTCCTTTCCCATACTTATTCTAATCCCTTTTTTCTTTCCTATCAAGTGGTTGTCCACCACTTTGCAGCATTACCCACCTGCTTGAGGGGGCATTCCTCTACCATTATAATCATTGGGGCATCCTAATGCTTCACCGCTTCCTACTCACTAGTGCATCCTAATGCTTCACTACTTCCTACTCACTGGGGCATCCAAATGATTCATAACTTTCGACTCACTGTTGAGTCTGCATGCATGTGTCTACTATCTTTGAAGCACTATTACTTTGCAATAGCACTTTAAAGACGAGAAAATGTAGACACCCTAAAAATACATACATATTTTTATCTCTCTTCTATAAAATTATAATTAATTAACTTAGTTGTATCTCGCCACAATACACCTCTTTGGAATTAATTCCATCATTCAAATATTCCCTTTAGAATTAATTAAAATTAATTTTATTACCTAAGCTTTATTCCTACCCTTTGGAATTAAATAATTTAATTCGAACATGCCTTTGGAATTAATTAAATTAATTCCTACACCCTCCTAGCTAATATAATTAAACATATATTTATTTAAATGGTTGATTATATCCTCACAATTAAATTAATTAAATTAATTAAATTCTACAGATCTCTTAGAATTAATTAAATTAATTCCTAATATCTTCTAGCTAATATAATTAAACATTTATTTATTTAAATGGTTAATTATATCCTCACAATTAAATACTAATTAAATTTGGTTATTATATTCCACCTATTTAAGTCAACAACCACTTGGACTCCACTTAGACTCCACATCCTCATCCTAGTTAACTATGCTTCTAGAATCATAGAAAGTTGGGGGAAATTGAATTGCACGGACAACCACCTTTCCAAATGCAGCTTTTGTATTTAATTCATTGATTGCCCCTAAATTCCCTGGCACCGCTTTGTAACCTCTTCCAATTTTATCTTTACCATGTGAATTCAATCATGTTCAACCGATTTCTAAATTTATTTTCTTATATAAATTTCAAGTTTTTATTATCTCAAATCCTCCTGAATTATTTGCAAATAAACTTTGTCAATTTTTATTCTCAATCTTTCTAACTATTTCGTTTGTAGCAATTGCACTTATCTTTGGAGGCCATTCAAGAGCACCCAAAAATCAATCACTTGCAAAGGTTATATATCTTAAAAATATCTCTTACTAATATTTGCATTGGAAGGTTACTAGAAGGTTTGCAAGTTTATTGTTTATCTTTCATTCACTGTTATAAAATAAATCTCACTTTGAGAGAGTTGGTGAGAAGCATGACTTCTACATTGTCCTCCATGATATTATGAACTGAAAAAATATTGATAGTATCATGTATGTCCTATATCGGGTAATATTTCTTTCAATAGTTAAGTATGGTATTATTTTTAAAGTGGATACATGTATTTCATATCATTGATTGAGAACAAGAGAAATGCTACCATTGAAGATGGGGAACACTTGGTTCCTTATTGCCATCAAAAATTGTGGTTGAATTCCTCTTAGTAGAGGGAATATTTTGAATGAAGACATTGAATATGCTCTAAAGGAGGATGATGCAACTCCCTCTTTTCTTCTTCATGGTGGAGAAAAAGAAAGCTCAATGGTCTATGGGGTTTTCTTTTCATGAAGAATACTTTGTTTAAATTCTTTGCATAAGTGTATCCAATGTTCTTTGACATCTAGAATTATGGAGTCATCAGGTAGCCTTTGAAAATGTAGGTGCTAAGAAAAGTACCAAATCTTAGCTTGATATAGTCGAATGGGCATGCCAATTTTTTTCACTTGGATCATATAATTGTTAGATCATTAATTTGATCTAGTGCAACATGGGAACATCCCCAAGGTGTGGGATCCTAGCTCCTTAGGATGAACATCTAGAGTAGGCCGGGTTCCTCCTAAACTACATGCATATGATTAAAGATAAAATTGCATAACCTATTATTACTGGAAATAGAATTAAGTATGATTTTTCAATACTTATCTTATTAAGAGAAAGAAAGATAACTGAAATTAAAAGTGCAATGATGCACCAATAGTAAGGGAACAAAATGATTGGCTTATATAAGCACAAAACATTTGAAATAAATAACAAGAGTGTCCATAACTCCATATCTTATTCTCTTTACATAAGTATTTTGTATGAAGGTTAAGATCTTAAATAATAATAGAAGGGATTCACATGCAATTTCACAACTATAACAAACAAGACTATCTTATCACAACATACAACCTACAAAAAGAAGAAATAACTCCATATGAAGGTAAAATGGATCATATATGCTCCATAAAAGAAAGATTCACAAGTATGATAATAAACCATTAACATATACAACACATGTAAGTAAAGAAAACCACCATTTCATTAAATTTGGACTAATTTTAGTCCAAGAATTTTTTCAAAAAGTTCATTATTGGTTTCTTCACATCTAAATTTCGTTATTTAAAATTTTTATTATTGGTTTTCCAAAATTTTATTACTGGTTTTCAACATTTGAGTTATTGTCCTCCAATAATTGCATTTTTGATTTCCAATTTTAGTTACGTGAATTATGAGGTATAATGGGGGGCCACCCATTCTCCCTATTAATTTTCACTCACATTGGAAAAAAATATTACATTTAGACTAATTTTAGTCCAATAATTTTTTCAAGAAGTTCATTATTAGTTTCTTTACATCTAATTTTTTTTATTTAAATATTAATTTTTGGATTTCAAATATGTTATTATTGGTTTTCAACATTTGAGTTCTTGGTCTTTAATAATTGCATTATTGGTTTCTAATTTCTAGTTAATTAAATTATGAGGGAGAATGTGAGGCCACCCATTCTCATAATTAATTTTCACTCACATTAGAAAAATAGATAAGAAGTTTATTGTCTTTATAATTTTAATTAAAAAGAATGGGAGGTAAATATATTACCTTTTATACCCATATTAGAAGGCTTCCCAGTTGTTCCAATTTTTTTACATTGCATGATAATGGGAGGCCACACATTCTACCTCTTCATGGTTATTTTGATCTCAAATGCATAATATGATGTCATCTAGTTTAATAATTTATTTTTATAATATATTTGGTTTCCAATTGTTGGTTGATATTTGAGGGAAAATTTGAAGTCACCTATTCTCCCTTTTTTAGATTGATATAATAGGATTCCATCTAGTTCACTTAAGGATTAACTCATTTAAATGATGATTAGGAGGCCATCTAGTTCAACATGTGTAATTTCCATATTATTTTTACTCATACAAACAAAATTGAGTGAAAAATACTACTAAATCAATTGTTTCCATTTTGTTAGTTGAATTCTCTTTACCTTATTGCTATTCATAATATCTATGTCAACACTATTATTATAAAAAACAATAAAATCAACATATACATTTAATATATTCGACATTTAAAAAGAAGTCCGAAATTTAAATTTCACTTAAAATTAATAATCATCAATAGTTAATTTAACAGTTCTCAATGAACGCCTCAAGTTTTTTACAAGCCCCACATGTTTTTTTTTTATTATTGGCAAATAGTTTTTTGAAAGGGACTATACCCTTGTTTACAAAAGAAGGCCTAGAAGCTAGAATAAGCAAGAGAACCAGAGAGAAAAGGATCAGAATCCAAATGTGACAATGAAGTTCAAAGTAGCCAAAAAATAGCTACCAAGACGAGACAAAATAGCAAAACTCACGCAAAAAAAAGTAAAGGGTCCGCAAAAAAACATACAAGGACAGCAGAAGCATCTACAACTACTTTTTAGTAGCTTTGTCAATGATGGTTTTGATATTCTTCCAGGATTTGAACATACCCAAAGTTGTCATGTGGGCAGCATCATTATAATCTAGCTGCTCCAAGGTCTTCTTGCTTTCCTTATCATTACCCCAAAGTGTTGCCGGAACTCCACTTAGGTTGGAGACACTTTTGACGTGTTGCTCAATGAACTCCTCAATCACCCTAAAGATGGCTATGTTGTAATCATGTCGAGTTTTGGCCTTCCCTAAACGGGAGTCTAAGGAGTGCAGTTTCTTGTAGATATCATCAATTTTGGCTGTCAATATCCTCCTCCTCCTCCTCCTTCCTCTTTCCTTTCTGTTTTGCCAAGTTTTTAACTTCATCCTTCAACAATTTCATATCAGCCTCTAAGGCTTCCAGCCTTCTTGAAGAGCTTTCAAAAGCACCACATGTTTAACCCAAGTACATAAATTCATTTTTATAATTTTATCTTTCTCATAAGAACCATCAAAATCCCAACTATGTGGGATCTTAAAGTAATTAGCATTTCCAAACTCTTTAAATATGTATTTCCCCTCATTAATGAATAATATGTTAGAATCAACATATCTCTCTCCGTACACATCAATAACATCCTTTAAACCTTTCTTATATATAGGCGTCAAATTTTCACTCCGAGATAAATTACATGTATTTAATATTATACAATTTTCTCTTCACCAAGTTAACACAAATTTTGTATCTCATAACCAAGTAAAGTGTGCAAGAAAATAATGTACTTCTTTTATCTAAAAATGTAAACCACAAAGCAAGATCGAAATGTTCTCTTGCAACCTCTAATAAATTAGGAGAATAAATCCTTTGGAAATATGTATATGAAGCATATTTAAAATCATGTTGTAATTTGTAAGGCTTAGTTCTAGAATATCCTAGAACTCCAAACAACAATCCTTCTACTCCCAATATCAACAATTTCCTTGCAACTGAAATCAAATGTATGATATACATTATTATAGAGATTAAATTAATGATTAATCCTATAAATAACCACATCAAAAAATTTAACTCCATGCAATGTTATAGCATAAATAACAAGATGTATACTAAATTTAAAATAACTTCCAAAAGTACATCCCTATTACTATAAAAATCAATAAATTCATTGTAATTGAAGTTAAAGATATGACAAACATTACTAGAATTTTAATAATTACACTACTAAAAAAACAAATAAAAAATAAAATTATGTCAATACTATAAAATAAATAATAGTAATACATTATATTAACTTTGGAATGGATTTAATTTTCTTACAATACAACATCGTATCTTAAAAATCATTTTGAAATTTTCTCACAGTGAAACTAGCTAAAAAATTTCATTGTAATATCATTTACAATTTTTTAACTAATGATATTACATCATTTACATCATTCTCAAAAGAGCTCAGGATCTGCCAAACATGATCCATTAACTAATTATCATCTTGCATATCATCTGAGAAAGAAAAACTTGGTGCAATGAAATAATTTTCTTGAGGAACCCCTACCATTTTTCAGAACTGATCAATATGGTATTTTTGGTGTCATATGATTTATTATTTGACCATACTATATTCAGATATTTAACCTGTTCACAATCTGTATTTGTGCACATTTCAACACCATAATAAAATAAAGCTCTCTGCTTACCATCCCCATATTTCTTAAAAATCTTCTTCCCTAAATATTTAACATCTTGGCCACATAAACTTGACCAAAATGCTATCTCAAATTTAGTACATATGCATTTTAAAAATTGAGATAAATTTTGTCTTGGAACATAATGACATCCTTTGGTCTGGAAAGATCCGGATATTTTAGAAGTCACTTGAAAAATTAGCACACCTTCCAAATCTAGTATCAATAGAGGTTTTCTACTTAGATATGCACAAATAAATTATTGAATCATATACTCTAAAAACTACCAATTACAACATTTTTTAAAAATTAAACTAAATTTTCTTATACTATACCTGAAGATTGTGGTATTTGGCATTGAATTGTTGACTCTCCATCTATATTTTCATCAGAACTGCAAATAAATGTTTCATAGAATTAATCATTTAAATTCACTAATTGTAAAAAAATATTATATGAAATTTAAAAGTGAGTAGTTAATTACATGTTTTTTGTAGTGTTATTCGAACATTTCTCAACTTCTTGATTCTCTATATTTTATGGATATTTTACAACATTAGGTATGATTGGATCTTCTACCTTAGGAACATTTTCCAAATCTTTTTTATTAGATATGCATTTACATTTCTTAGAAACTATTTTTTTTGTTGCATCCAAGTCAATACCTTGTGAAACATCCCAAACAGTCAATGCAAGTGGTTCTTTATATGTTTCAGAGACACTCAATTCTTGAATTTCCACACCTACAAACAAATATTCACTAATATTAGACCAATTATGAAAAAATAATGAAAATGGTAGTTAAAAACATCTTAAAAAGAGATCACAAATTCTTACATCATTAAGTATGTGACCAATTAGATATCAAAAAACATTCATAAACTAAAAATAATTTGCAACAAAAAAATCAATTTAAAATATAAATATGTGAAATCAGAATTTTTGTTTAGTTCACATATTTGTAAAATTAAAAATACACTCCAAAATTGAACTAATAAAACTACAAAGAATGATGTCCGATATTCTCCCTCAATGTAATAAAAGCATAAATGAGAAATGATGGCTTCCTATTATCTTTTAAAGAGTAAAATAGGTGAAGATGAGTAATTATCTAACTTTTAAAATATTTTGAAGTGAAATTAACAATGAAGAGGGAGAATGATAAGCCTAAAAATATATCTCAAAGTGGAAAAATAATTAAAGGAAGAATGGGAGGCCTCCCATTATCCGTCAACATGAAAATATCATGGAGAATATGAATGACCTCACATTCTCCCCTAGAGTGAAGTAGAACAATCAAAGGGAGAACTGTAGGCCACATGAAAAAATATTATAGGGATAATGAGAGGTATCACATACTTCCTCAATTCGTCAATGTGCAAAAAATATTATCTTATACAAAATAAACTTCAATTTAAGAGAATACATTTTGATAGTATAATAATTTAATTTTTCTCTTTCTAAAATAAAAATTATAATCATAGAAAGGTAAAAACTCACCACGTGCACATGAAGCCTCAATGGTTGAGATTTCCTTGTAAAATGTCTTCATAAATAACTCTTGGTCAACATTTTCAACAATTGATACAAGAGAACGATCACCTATTTTTACAAATGTTGGAAGTAATGTGCATCATGTATAAATGGAGATAATGTTTCTCTCCTCTTTTGTGTGTGTGTTTTTTTATCAAATTTTTCCAAAAACACTCCATTCGCTCAAATTGGAATGGATGCCTTGACCCAATAAGATTAAGATCATTACAAGAAGGAATTTTCACTTCATCTTCATTATGCTCCCAATCTAAATCAACTTGATTTTTTTCTTCCTCTTCATCATGGTTATGGATGTCATAAATAACGCATATTACTAAAAACCCATCAAAACCATGAGAAGTATACAATCTATAACACCCATAATCAAGCTCTAAAACATTATCCTTAACATATCTACAGTATATTGTCACAACTTTTGCCACAATTGGTACTTTTAAAATTGGAATCGAAACACACAAACACATCTACTTGCATTTGTTCCCAAAAATGTGAACATGTCAATAAGTTCATTTATTGTTACATCAGTAACAATATTACACATATCCATAACAATAAGATCACATGTAAGCATAGATAAACTATAAATATTCTCTAATGTTGTTCTGAGTCCAAATGGAAAACTAAAACAACAAGTAAAATTATTTGTATCTAGATCTCTAGCTAGAGTATTGTTGTGAAAATATTGAATATACAAATCTAATATTTGTGTTGCAGCTGTAGGTATTTTTGGTTCCTTAGCCTCATTTATTTTTCTTTTTCCCTTTTTAGCAATTTCTTTTCCTTTCTGAATTTTTGAATTTCCCTTTTGAGAATTTTGTTGACCAATAACAGAGTGTTTTTCTTCACCAATTATGTGACATAATTGATCCAAATGGGTTCTATGAATTCCATATTTATTTACCACATTTTTATATCACATTGAAGTCTTGTACAATTGTCACCATCCTTCATGCAAACATATTCAAATATCTTTTCTTTTGTGTTTCTTTCTTCCTTAATTCTTTTGCAATAATTGGCAATGGTCTCAACTCTTTGACTAGGTTCAACTAATGTCCTCAACCAAACACATCCTTCATATATCTCATCAGCAAGATAGTCCAATTCATTTTCATCAAGCTCGCGTATGCACTTTAAAAAATTAGCATTGAATTGTTTTATTGAATTCGTTGTGAATTTATCTTTGTTGTATTTTTGGATGAACATGTTAATGTACTCAATCTATATAATTCAAATTTTCCCCACTTTTCCCAAATAGAATCAAGAAAGTACAAAAATGTCAAATTATCACGCAAACTTTCTTCTTTTTCTATTTCAAATATATCCAAGCACCTTTTAATGAACCCTTGCATTTAAATTTATTACAAGAATGAGTGTTAATTTCTATTTAACTATAAATATTTAATA
This sequence comes from Taxus wallichiana var. yunnanensis, assembly GCA_018340775.1. NCBI lineage: Eukaryota > Viridiplantae > Streptophyta > Pinopsida > Cupressales > Taxaceae > Taxus > Taxus wallichiana. Next base: position 545,211,576 of record CM031235.1, on the reverse strand, counting down.
AATATAAATTTGAAATAAATTTATAATACACACCTTCCACTCTGTTGATTGTTCATTTCCCCTTCTGGATGTTTGGGTCTTCCAAAACTTATCCATAGCTCTCTTGATTTTTATATCATATCAATAAATTGTGTCTCAACCCACACTTTGTTTACCCTATTTTGTTGATTGCAAATAGCATATATTATACTCAATGGAACATTCGGGCCATGATTTTATCATTTCTCATTTTATAACAATTATGCACATCAACATATTTTGGATTGCAAAGTATTTTCTTTTGGGAACTAATGGTGTGTTTCCCATATAATATATAAAAATTGATGTTCTCATCCATGAGATCCTCCTTTGTTATAATTTCAGCAAGTTTTTTTGTTATCTTGTTGAAAGGAAGAAGTATTGCATCTCAAGGAGTTGTAATCATATTTTGTATCATTGAGGAAACTATTTTTGAAACTTCATCTTCATCTAGCTTCCTGAATTGGATATCTTTAGGTGTAATTTCACACCTCTGAACATCAATAGAAAACACTTTTTCATCAAACAAGAAATGTTTTACCTCTTCACTAAGTTCTGGAGCTGATTTTAAAAAGAGAGTCTCTACTTTCTTTTCAACTTATTTATTTGGATATTTTTTCATCTCCTTGAAAGAGGAAAGATATAATATAATATATAAAAATTAATGTTCTCATCCATGAGATCATCATTTGTTATAATTTCAGCAAGTTTTTTTGTTATCTTGTTGAAAGGAAGAATTATTTCATCTCAAGGAGTTGTAATCATATTTTTTATCATTGAGGAAACTATTTTTGAAACTTCATCTTCATATAGCTTCCTGAATTAGATATCTTTAGGTGCAATTTCACACCTCTGAACATCAATAGAAAACACTTTTTCATCAAACAAGAAATGTTTTACCTCTTCACTAAGTTCTGGAGCTGCTTTTAAAAGAGAGTCTCTACTTTCTTTTCAACTTCTTTATTTGGATATTTTTTCATCTCCTTGAAAGAGGAAAGAGATATATCTACCTCTAATGAAGATAAATATGAACGCCTATGATATGTCATTTTTCTAACAAGTGCAGGATTAGTTCCAAGGTGTGAAGACTTTTGTTAAGAAGATGAAGAATTGAAGATGTTGTATGTTTTCCATATAACATTTTAAGACTTTGTAGCATACCTCTATATATTTCTTGTGATGTAGCCACACCTTCCTTATTATTTCTATCAGTTGGGAATGGTAAATTCCAACCAAAACCAACACAAGAATTGGTTTTTACAGCTATAACCATACCAATTTTTGTTACATCATTAACTATCATCTGAAACATCCATAAGTCATCATGAAATTTATTTGGCTTATGTACTTCAACAAACCATTATTCATCCAAAATACCTCTTTCAAACTCTCTATCAACTTTTTGTAGTGGTATTTCTATAAATGAAACTTGACCAAGTGTTGCCATATTGTTCCTACAAATGAGACATTTGAACAAAGCTATCTCAATATCAATAATAATGAAAATAAACTACAAGTTTTTCCATAATGTTCATACAAATGAGACATTTGAACAAAGTTATCTCAATATCAACAATAATGAAAATAAACTATAAACAATTCTTGATTACATCTAATTATTTTTTCACTAAAAAATACTAGGGATAATTGTTTTAGATTATCATCAATATTAAACATTAATAAAATATAAAGAGGCCTACCACTTTCCCTAAAATTATCAAACATTTTTCATGGTATGTGAGGCCTACCATTCTCTTCCACTAATATATTTCATGGAATGGGAGGAGTACCATTCTCCTTCAAGAATATTTTTCAACATCAAAGTAAGAAACATAATCAAGAGGGAGAATGGGAGGTATCACATTCTCAAAAATATTAAACAATAATTATGAAGTAGAAAATGAGATCTTCCTTTTTCCTTAGAGTGGAAAAAATATTTTATCTTCCTCAAAAATTAAAATTACAATCAAGAGGGTAATTGGGAGGCCTCCGAATCTCCCTAAAATTATAAATCAAATTTTCATGGTATATGAGGCCTACCATTCTCTTCCAATAATACCCTTCATTGGAGGAGAGACCTAAAATTCTTAACCAATGATAGTTTTCATCCTTAGAATAAAAAATAAAAAAGGTAGATTGGGATGTCTCCCATTCTCCTTCATATTGAAAAATAATTAAGAGGTAGAAAGGGAGCTCTCCCTTTCTCCCTTAAGTGAATTTTTTTCCTCAAAGTAAAATTACAATAAAAATAAATGGGAAGCCTCCTAATCTCTCTAAAACTATAAATCAATATTTCATATAATGAGAGGCCTACCATTCTCTTCCAATAATAGTTTTCAACCTTATATTTAAAAGGAAAATGAGATTTCTCCTAGTCTCCTTCATATTGAAAACTAATTAAGAGGAAGAAAGGAAGCTCTCCCTTTCTCCCTAAAAGTAAAATTACAATAAAAATAAATGGAAAACCTCATAATATCTGTAAAACTATAAATCAATGTTTTATAGAATGGGAGGCCTACCATTCTCTTCCAATAATAGTTTTCAACCTTAGATTTAAAAAATATCAAGAGGGAGAATGGGAGGTCTCCCATTCTCTTTAATATTGATAAATAGTAAGGTAAAAATGATGGTGTCTCTTTTTCCCTCAAAGTGTAAAGAATAATTTTCTTTTTCAAAATAAAATTATATTGAAGAGGGAAAAAGGGAGACCTCCCAATCTCCATAAAATAAAAACTATTTTTTCATGTAATGGAAGGCCTACCATTCCCTTACATAATATTTTAAATAGAATGAGAGTCTTACCATTATTTTCTAATTATAGTTTTCAACATCATAATAAACCAAGTAATAGAGAGAGATAATGGAAGGTCTCACATTCTCACTCATATTGAAAAATTATTATATGGTATAAAGGGAGGTCTCTCTTTCTACCTCAAAGTGGAAAAATTTATTTTTTCCCTTGATGTAAAATTATAAATAAATTTTCTGAGAATATATTTCATGGAATGGGAGGCCTAACCATTAGGTATTTCTCTTTCGATAATAAAATTCAACCTTAGAGTAAAAAAATATTCCAAAGGGAAAATGGTATGTCTCACATTCTCCCTCATATTGAAAAATAATTATGAGGTAGAAAGGGATGCCTCCCCTTCTCCCTCAAAGTAGAAAATATATTTTTCTCTCTCTAAGTAAAATTAAAATCAAAAGGGTAAATGGGAGGCCTAAATATCTCCTAAGTTTCTAAATCATTTTTTCATGGTATCTGAAGACTACCATTATTTTATGATAATATATTTCATGTAAACTTCCAATAATAGTTTTCAACCTCAAAGTACAAAAATAATCAAGAGGGAGAATGGGATGTCTCTAATTCTTACTAATATTGACAAATATTATGATGTAAAAAGGAACGTATCCCTTCTCTCTCAAAATAAAATTACAATAAAGAGGGTAAAAGGGAGGCCTTCCAATCTCCCTAAAAATATAAATTATTTTTTCTTAGAATGGGAGGCCTACCATTTTGTTCGAAAAATATTTGTCAACCTGAGAGTAAATAAATGATCAAGAGGGAGAATGAGAGGTCTCCCATTCTTACACATAATGAAAAATAATTATTATAAAAAAATGGATGCCTCTCTTTCTCCCTAAAAATAAAATTACATTCAAGAGGTAAAATGAGAGGAATCCCAATCTCTCTAAAATTTTATATCAAATTTTCATGGAATGGAAGGCCTACCATTTTCTTATATAATATTTTTTATGAAATGAAAGGTCTAACATTCTCTTCCAATAATAATTTTCAACCATGTAGGAAAAATATAATAAAGAGGGAGAATGTGAGGTTGCCAATTCTAACTCATATTGAAAAATGCCTATCATTCTCTTCCAATAATAGTATTCAAGAGGGAAAAAATGATCCTCCCAATCTCCCTAAAATTCTAAATAATTTTTTTAATAGAATGGTAGGCTTACCATTCTCTTTGAATACTAGTTTTCAACCTCATAATAAAAAAATATTAAAGAGGGAGAATGGTAGGTCTCCCATTCTCACTCATATTGAAAAATTATTATGAGGTATAAATTGAGATCTCCTTTCTATCTTAACATGAAAATAATAATTTTTAGCCCTCAAAATAAACTTACAATCAAAAATAGAAAATTGTAGGCCTCCCAATTTCCTAAAAATTATAAAACAATTCCCCATGTTATGTGAGGCATACCATTCTCTAAATCTAATAATTTATTTCATGGAATGGTGGCTTACCATTATTTTCCAATAATATTGTTCAATATTAGAGAAACAATAATAAAGAGGGAGATGGCGAAATAGGAAGAATGGGAGGTCTCCCATTCTCACACACATATAAAAATAATTGATATGGAAAATGAGATGTATCCCTTTCTCTCTCAATATTGAAAAAATAATGTTTCTCTATCAATTTTGAAAAATAAAATATTTCTCCCTCAAAGTAAACTTATAATCAAGAGGTGAAAAGAGATTCATGTCATTCTTTCTACTATTATAAATCAAATTTTCACAAAATGGAAGCCTATCATTCTATTCTAATAATATTTTACAACCTCAGAGTAGAAAATAATGAAGAGGGAGAATGATAGGTCTCCCAATCTCACTCATATTGAAAAATAATTATGAGTTAGAAAGGGAGGCCTCCCTTTCTTCCTCAATATAAATAAAATGTTTCTCCCTCAATAAAATAACAAGAGGAAAATGGGAGGCCTCCCAATCTCCCTCAAATTATAAATCAATTAAAAGGGATTATAAGACCTCTCATTCTCAATCTCTTATTATATTTTTCCCTTACAAAAAAATTGAATCAAGATGGAGAATGGAAGGCATCCAATTATACCTCAGCGTAAAAAACAATTAAGATAGATAATGGGAGCTCTCCCTTCCTCCCTCATATTTAAAAAAATATAAAAAAGGAGGCCTATAATTTTACATCAATTTCAAAGAAATCAAAAGAGAATGACAAGCCTCCTTTTCTATCTTACAGAGAATAAACATTGATGACATAGAATGGGAGGCCTCCCATTCTTCCTGAATGTGAAAATCAATCAATTTTTTTATATAAAGTAGAATGAGAGGTCTTAATTATTTCTTAAAAATTAGAACTTTGAGTGAGAATCAACAACCTGCCATTATCACTCAAATAATTTAATTTTATGGAGGATGGGAGGCCTCCCATTCTCCCTCAAGTTCAAAGGAAAATATAATGTCTCACACTCTCATTCAAAGTAAAATAATGTTAATTTATAATGGAAGGCCTCGATTCTCCTTAAATTTTAAAACTTTACTAATAGGGAGAAAGTGAGGTCTCTCATTCTCCCTCATAATGATGTGTTTTTTAGAATACTAATTAAAAATAATAATGAATATTATAATATTTAACTTATCAACATTCACCTATCAAAAACATAATATTCTAATATTTAATTTAGTTTCAACATCAATAAAGTTATATTGATTAAACATTGTTAAATTATTACATTAATTTAATATTGCTAGTTAGTTTAGATCTTTATTTTACAATTGCTAGCTAGCTAGTTTCAAGGTAATTTAAAATTTCAATAACAATATATTAATTTAACATTATTTCAAAAATATTGAAAATTTAATATAACATGTTAAATTTAAAAACATACCTAAAATACATTAAATATTTAGAATGAAGCTCTTCATGTCAAGTGTTTATAACACCTCACTGAATCACACATTAAATAATTTGTCTTTATTATTATTTTAGAATTATTCATTCTACTTCTTATAATTATTATTTTTGACCTATTTAAATTTTTATATCAACCTATTTTTAATTGTTATTTCGTCATATTTATTTTTATTTTCATTAAAATGGTGTCTAGCTATATTTAATATATTTACACTATTTTAATTTATGTATCAATTTTTTTAATTTTAACTTTCAAATTCAATCCCCATCATTTTAAATTTCAATTAATATTGTCAAATGTAAATCATTTTTTGTATTCACAAGTAAATACATAAATGTGTATTGAATAATAACTATCCTGCCTATTTTTATTTTAAAAATCATAATGAGGTAAAAATGTAATTATTTTCTAAAAATAGATATCCCGCCTATTTTCATTTTCAAATTTTTCTCACCTCATTTTTAATTTGAAATATTTTTCTATTATAAATTTTAAACCCAACATGTTTTTTTAAATTTTTACGGAGTCAAAAAGTGATTATCTATTAAAAATAGTTATCCTGCCTATTCTCATTTTCAAATTCATCCCGCCTATTCTCATTTTCAAATTCATTCCACCAATTCTCATTTTCAAATTTATCTCTCCTATTCTCATTTTCAAATTCATCCTTCCTATTCTCATTTTAAAAATGATCCCACCTATTTTGAATTTGAAAAATCCATGCAAAACATTTAAAACATTACGAAAAGGGTTTTAAAGAAATTCAAATGTTTTTGCATTTCGTGAATTTAGTTTTTGCAGGATTACTAGATGATGAACTCCCAATACAGTGTTATAATCATGGAAGCGACAACATGATTTGAAATTTCTCTCAATAAAAATAATATTCATCAATGGAAGAAGCTACATGATTTGAAGGTTATCTCAAGATAAAAAATATTCAGTCATGGTAGCAACTACATGATTTAAAAATGATCTCAGAATAAAAACTAAAAGCTAATCCAACAAATATGAATTTCAACTCAACTACACATGACATTATTTAAGATTATCTTAAAGTGGAATATATCATAGTTATATGCATCTCAGTTTCTAGCAGGAAAGGAAAAACTACATATTAATATAAATACAAGTTTTACAGGTACCATTTCTCTACCTTTTCCATATTTATTTGGATGTGATTAAAGATGTTTTAAAAAAGAATAATACCTATAAATATTTTATTCTTCTACTATCACTTCCATTTTCAAAAATTATTGTTATCTCTTCTCTTTTGTGTTCAAAAACAAAAAAATCAGCTTCAAAATTTATTTTTATTATTAAAATTACATATCATATAAAAAACCATTATTAAAGATGTTTAAATAAATGAAGAATATCTGTAAATTTCTATATCTTTTGGTATGACTTTCAGTTTCAAATATTCTTGTTATTTCTTCTTCTTTGTTTTCAAAAAAAAAAAAATCATGTATTGATTTTATTTTTATTATGAAATTTATCTTCATTGTAATGAACTATTTCAAACTCCCACATTTTTAAATGCAATGCACGAGAAACAAATATTTAGAATTTAGAAAATTGTAGGTTTTTAAGTTTAGAGTTATATGCATCTGACTATTTAATGTTAAAAGAGTGATATTTTGAATTCAACATTCACATTGTAAGATTAAATAATAAAAATATGAATCTATACAAAAATATTAAATGTATTACTTTATTTGAATAAGTTCAATGTTTTTATTCTCATTAACTATCAACATAATTTAAACATTATTTTTCACCTTGAAGCATAATGGGTAGCTTCCCAATCTCACAATCTCACTTTTAATATGTTTTCTATTTTGAAGAAGAATGGGAGGCCTCCTATTCTCCTTCAAATAATGAAAACAATTATGAAGGAGAATGAGAAACCTCTCATTCTTGTTTAAAGTATAAAAATTAAAATAATAAATGGGAGGCCTCCCATTCTCCTTTAAATTAAAAAATATTTTTGAAGGAGAATGGGAGGCCTCACATTCTCCTTCAAATTAAAAAAAAAATTGAAGGAGAATGGGAGGCCTCCACTCTCCTTCATAATTTTTTTTTAATTTTAAGGAGAATGGGAGGCCTCCCATCCTCCTTCAAATTATGAAAACAATTATGAAGGAGAATGGTAGACCTCCATTCTCCTTCAAAAATATTTTTTTATTTGAAGGAGAATGGGAGGCCTCCCATTCATTATTTTAATTTTTATACTTTAAACAAGAATGAGAGGTTTCTCATTCTCTAATTTTTCACATTGAGGGAGAATGAGAAGCCTCTCATTCTCACTATTTATTTTTATCAACTTTGAGAGAGAATGAGAAACCTCTCATTCTTGTTTAAAGTATAAAAATTAAAAGAATGAATGGGAGGCCTCCCATTCTCCTTCAAATTAAAAAAATTGAAGGAGAATGGGATGTATCCACTCTCCTTCATAATTACTTTTTAATTTGAAGTAGAATGTAAGGACTCCCATTCTCCTTCAAATTATGAAAAATTTATGAAGGAGAATAGTAGACCTCCATTCTCCTTCAAAAATATTTTTTTAATTTGAAGGAGAATGGGAGGCCCCACATTCATTATTTTATTTTTATACTTTAAACAAGAATGGGTGGTTTCTCATTCTCTCAAATTTTATAAAAATACATAGTGACAATGAGAGGTGTTCCATTCTCCCTCAATGTGAAAAATTAGATCAGATTCTCCTTTAGATTGATTTTTCACAATGAGGGAGAGTGGGAGGCCTTTGATTTTCCTTATTTATTCTTTTTATTTTAAGGGAGAATAGGCATCGTATTATCTCATAATGTGAAACATTAAATCTAAGTGAGAATGATAAGCTCGTAATTTTATTTTAGAATTGATTTATCACTTGGAGGGAGAATGGGAGGCCTCCCATTCTCCTTATTTATTGTTTTTGTTTTTTAGAAGAAAGAAAATATTTTCACTATGAGGGAGATTTGGATGCATCATATTTTACCCAAAATTATAAACCTTTCTATTCTCAATAAAAATTAAATAATAATTGTTAAGGAGATTGGGAGGCCTTCCATTCTCCCTCACTCTCAAAAATAAATGTTGAGAGAGAATGAAAAATTTCTCATTCTCTTTTCACCCTTTTGTTCTTAAATTTTATTCCCACTTAAAAATTATATTTTGGGGCCTCTCATTCCCACTTAGAGTGAAATATTAGTTCAAACAATCATTCAAAAGAGATATAAAAAGACATAATTCTCACAAAGTAAACAAAAATCTACAAGGAGAATGAGACATAAACCCTCAAATTAAAAAAATAATGAATATTGGGAATGGGAGGCCTCCCATTCTCCTTAAAAGTGATAAATTATTAAAAGGGATAGTGGGGGCATCTCATTGGAAGACATCTCATTATCCCTCAAAGTAAAAAAAAACAATATGGAGATTAGGATGCCTCTAGTTCTCCTTAAAATTGAACTATTATAAAAAAAATATTGAGAACAATATCCCTCAAATTATAAAAAATAATCAACACAGAGAATGGGAAGCCTCCAATTATTCTCAAAAGTGAATAACAATGTAAAGTATCTCATTACCCCTTAAGGTATAAAATAATAAACATGGAGAATTGGAAGCCTCCCATTCTCCTCAAAAGTGAATAATTCTTAAAAGGGGTATTTGTGGTGTCTCATTTGAAGTCCTCTTATCACCCCTTAAAGTAAACAAAATAATGAAGATAAAGAATGGAAGGCCTCCCTTTCTCCTTCAAATTAATAAAAAAATTGATGGGGAATGGGAGGTCTCCACTCTCATTCATAATTACTTTTTTTAATTTGAAGGAGAATGGAAGGCCTCCCATTCTCCTTCAAATTATGAAGGAGATGGTTACTTTCTTTTTTAAGACTCTTTTATTGAGAATATTTTGTTCCCAACTCTCACTTCTTTTATTCATTCAAAGCCCAAATTGACTAAGTATAAAGAGGCCCATGAAATCCCTCCATGTGTCACATTGGCGCAACTTTAAGGGAAAAATTCCAAGCCAAATTCCCAAAATCACGTAGGCTCTCCACGTGTCCAAGGCTTGATTAAGGCACTCCTAAAAAGGTTGAAAATTCAAATCACAAAGAAGCAAGTGAAAGCCCTCAACATGTCTATTTGGTGCACTTTCAATATAATATTAGAAAAAAATCCCCTAAGAAAGAAAAATCCCTCCACGTGTCAGAAGAAGATCTCCAGAGACTCGGCATAGTGAGACCAAAGTAGAAGTAGATGCACAAATTCCTATAAATGATCAAAATATTTATTCGGATCAGAATATCAAACATTCAAATTAAATACTGATAGTGGTAGCTCTGTATTTAAAAGATTGGGGTAGGAGCCAGAAAGATAAGAGTGAAAGTCCTATCAAATTAAGAGGGATAAAAATTGGGAGGTTCGAGAAGTAGATAAAATGGGCATTTAAAAGGAGGTAGAAGTTTCATAATGAGAGGGAGATTTGGAGAAGACAAGGAGGAGGGGAAGGAAGGAGTTCTGTAAGATTCTAGCCTTAGTGAGCTTCTATTATAGAAGAAAAGTGTAATCTATGCCTTGAGGGCTTTATGTATCATTTTATCTATAAATAAAGAGTTCTTATTCTGTGAAAATTGATTTTTATGTCCGAATCTCTTTTCCTTAGTTATAATTAGTTCTAAATGAATTAGGAAATTCATCATGCTTGATGCCCTTGGAAATTATCTATTTGTTTGCCATATACGAATCAACTACCATGAATCCTTAAGTATTTATGTTATCAAAATAGTAGATTGTGTTAAACAACTCTTACACTATCCTGGATAATTTCTTTAAGTATTCTATATCTTTCCGATTCTAGTTTGGAGCATTGCCTAGTTTTGAAATTATTTTATTCTTTCTTCTAACCCTACCTCACTCAGTACATAAGAGACAACTTCTTTAAAATCCGGAGGTCACTTTAGGGTGCGCATCCCACTAACCTAAGGTTTCTATGACTTTGATGGTTTATCTGCAAGGATAATCATCAACAATTTTTCTAGCACACCCAATGGGACTAAAATGGATTTCACATGATCAAGCATATAATAATTCAAGCAATATCCCGTCGTCCGCTTGAAAGAACAAAGTAAATGCAAACAAGGGCTAGATCAAGGTAAGAGGGTGAAATTGACTATTTGAAGCTATCTCCTCCATGACACTAGAAGAGGAAGATAGGTTCATAGATCTCCATCCCCCAGACCAGAATCTCTCAACACCTCCACTTGGTAGGCCTTTTACACAGTCAACTAGGACCCTTAGACCTATCATTATGGCTCATCTTCAACCTCCACCTCTGAGACAATTTGTCTCATGGGATCAAGGAAGTCCACTCATTTTTCCCATGCCCCCAGTGGTATGGAACCCTATTCCATCCAAAACACTAAAATAACTACCTAAGTTCGATTGTGAGGACTTAAAAACTCCTAAGGAACATCTCCAAGACATAGCAGAGATATGTGCAGTACATTATATAAGGGAGAAATATGTCACCTTACATTTGTTAGCCACCTCTTTTAAGGGAAGGGCCCTGGAATGGTACCAATATTTAACCCCTAATACTATTGGTACTTGGGACCAATTGGGAGGGGCATTGGTGACAAGGTTCAATGAGAAAGGGGACCGATCATCACTCTTAAAGAACTGATTTGTATTAAAAAGGGCCCGCAAGAGTTAATGACATAATTTAACACCCAGTTCCATAAAACTTGGCAAAGGATTCTGGTCCTAGCTAGACCACTTGTAAGTATGGCTATTGTCTTTTATTTAAAAGCTCTAAATTCATATATTTTGGTAATGATTCAATCATTGGGAGGGGATTCCTTGCCACAGGCCTATAACATAGTAGTCCAAGCTGAGAATAATCTAATAGATGCCGAGAAACTCCCTCCCAGGACTCTTCTACTGATAAACCCTGAGATAGCCCCCTACCACAAGTACAAACACCAAGACTGGACTAAACCCCTACATCTTTATATAGGTATCCACTTACTTCTACGGTTTCCACTTCTGCAACCACATCCTCATCTTCCTCTTCTCGAGATGGATGAGATGAAAAATATTCTGAGAATATTTTCTAATGAGATAGTGAACCTTAAGAGGAACCAGAAGCTTATCCAAGGAAAAATTATCAAAATTTCCAAGGTATCTGACCCCCTTATCCCTATACATATACATACCAAAAACTCAAAGGCCGCCAACAACGCAACCATCAAGTAAGATAGTCCCTATACCCATGCCACTTCAAACTGTTCCCCCCAATAGTGGAAGAGAAATCATTCTTGAATAGAACCACCTGTATTATGAGCCCAACACTTGGATATTCCCTTGCAATAATTCTCATATGCTGAAGTAATGCCCCCAAGGGAACCTGGAACTAAGGGTAGCTGAACAAAAATTAACAAAAGGTTATTATGGATGCACAGCTAGACCCCATCAATCCACGGGGGCCCAAAGCACTAATTTCACAACCCGGATGCAAGGAATATCCTTGGAACAAGGATAAAATATCACACAAAAGCATGCCCTATTATCGAGGTAGAAGGAGAGGAGTTTGTATTCATAAATGAAGTGTCTACCCCAAAACCTGTTCAGTTTAGCTACAACACCCACTTCAAAAAGAGAATTATTGAAGCAGATGTACCAAATTTGAGTTTAGTAGACAAGATATATAGAGAACCTCCCACCATCATGAACACACCTTTGTAAAGAGTAAGGGAATCCCTAAAGAATATTTTATAGGATCAATATAACCATCACCTTGATAAAGAAAGGACAAAGCATCATCCACCTCCTAAATAATCATTGCTTGGACCCATAAATATAGTTCAACAAACTGAAAAAGTCACTGTTAATGCATCTTTGTGGGATCTTCTAAGTATTCATGAGAAAAAGGAGTTACTCCAAGAATCACTCTAATCAAACAAGGATTCAACTATTGCAACGATGGAGAAAGGAAAGGTCCAAGTTGCCAAAGTGCCCACAAAGGCCATATTGTTGAGCCAACAAGAAGAGGTGAGCAAACCAAGGCCTAATCCCTTCTTTTTAACTCTTATTATAGGTAAGAAGTTATTACATAACTCCATGATATACTTCAAGTACAAGAACTAATGTCATTCCTTGGGCAATTGTGGACACTTTAGGAATTCGGTACAAACCCTTAAAGAAGGGAGTGATGTAACTAGACAGAAAATTTGTTCCAACCATTGGGATTATCAAGGGACTCCCATTGCATCTCTAATCTTGTCCAAATATAACTATTTTCTAAGATATCATGGTGATTAATGTTCCACCAATCTTTGGAATTTTCCTCTCCCAGGATTTCACATGACTAATATCGGGGTATATGTCTTTATATTGGTCTCATTTAATTCTACGAACCAAGCATGGGTCCAAAATCAAGTTCTTATCAAAACCATCTCCGAGGAGCATATACAGATTGAGTGCCTTCCAGATTAAAGGAAACTCATGATATGATCACAAGAGAATAAGAACTATACGTATAGGATGGGGACCCATAGGGGAGAGATCATCTATTCAATCTTTTCCCTAGAGATCCTTTTGGGAACTTTGACTCAACCGGCTTGGGCACTTACATCATTTTCGACAAAAACCCCACAATCCCAAAGGTGGAAGGGGGGTGATGAACCCAAGGGAATCCCTCTTGGGAATCCTCCAATGTGGACCCTACACTTTGACAGGGCTAGGAGAAATAATGGCTCTAGAGCCTTAGTTTTCCTAATATCCTTGACTGGTAAGAAGATACTTTAGTCGGTTCGCTTCAAGTTCTCTTATACTAGTAACGAAGCCTTGGTGCATGGCTTTTCCACTGCTCAAAAGGAGGGTATCATGTAGTTGAGAGTATTTGGTGACTCAGATTAGGTGGCCACTTAGGTAAAGAATATTTCTACCACCAAGAACCCAAGGATGAGATCCTATCAACACCGGGTATGGGATTTGATAGATGATTTCGAAGCTTTTAATATTAAGGTGATTCCCGTGATCGAATATAGAGGCCAAAATAATGGCCGTGATAGGGTCTCAATTCAACCAAACCCAAGATTTAATGGCTAATCAAGACACCATTAAGCTAATTGTTTTCCCCTCTTTCACTGACAACATGAACCATTGACAAGTGTTTGATAATGACCAACAGGTCATACACTTTCTAAAGTATTTAGACCGATTTACAAGTCAAATCTTGCATAAGATCGAGGAAGCATACAAAGATCAGATAATATAGCTAAAGACAAATAAACTCCCAAGGGGGTTAATTACTCTTGAAATTATTTTTGATTCAGACGACGCTAGCTCTGATCGAAAAATTTTGAGGCAGTAAAAGAAGACTATGTAGAACTAGAAATAGCTAGGGAAAAATGACTGAAAGTTGGAAAGTTGGTGACCTAGAAGGAAAGAGACATACTGGTGGCCTTGTGTCACAAATATGATAAAGTAATGGCTTGGACATATGACGATCTACATGGGTATGATAAAGACATTATCCAACACACCATTGACCTAGAAGAAGGGACTAAGCTTGTGCATCAAAAACAGAGGCCTGTAAACCCTAAGGTAGAAGCCCTCATGGCTAAAGAATTAAGAAAGATATTGGAGGCTCGTATAATTTTTCCAATCAAACACACAATGTGGGTCTCCAACTGGTCCCAGTATGGAAGAAGAATGGTGAATTATGACTTTGTGTGGACTTCAGAGATCTGAACAAGGCATCCCTAGAAGACCATTACCCATTGCCCTCTATGGAAAAAATATTACAAAAGGTCTTAGGCTCTGAGATGTTTTTGTTGTTGGATGGCTTTTTAGCGTATAACCAAATCTAGCTCATGAAAAGATATTAGCACAAGACTACCTTTACAACCAAATGGGGAACCTTTGCCTATGAGAAAATTCCATTTGGGCTCACTAATGCAAGGGTTAATTTTCAAAGAGTCATGGATACCACATTAGGGCATTGATAAACAAGGTAGTCCTCATATACCTTGATCACATTAAGGTATTTACTAAAATAGTAGAGGAACATTTTGATGCCTTAGAGGCCATGTTTAAAAAATTTCAAGAGTTTGGGATCTCTCTAAACCCAAAGAAATGTATCTTTGGAATTCCCCAAGGAAATCTCCTAGGACATATTGTGTCAAAGGAGGGATTATTTATTGATCCCGAGAGATTCAGGGTCATTTTATAGCTTCCCATGCCAGTTAACAAGAAGTTTGTTCAATATTTCTTAGGAAATATCAACTTTTTCGGAAAGTTCATATTGGATTTTACAGGAATGATCCGCCCAATCACTATCATGCTAAAAATACCTAGGTTTCAAATGGACCAATGAAGGTTGTTAGTCCTTTGAATTGATAAAAAGGGCTATTGCATTGGCCCCCATGCTCCACAACCCCAACTTCTTGAAATATTTTATTATGTATGTATACAAAGGTGAACACAATATTGCATTTGTGTTAACACAAAAAGGAGAATCACAAATGGAGGAACACCCGATCACCTTATTTTCAAAGACTCTCCATGATTATGAGAAAAGATACATTTTTTTGAGATAAAGGCTTGTGCCATAGTCAAAGGCTGGAAGAAATTAAGGCACCTGGTCACTCACAATAAAATTTGGATCATGGTGGCTCACCCCAACGTAAAATAATATATCATAGAGGGTGAGATAACTGAGAAAAGAGTGAATTAGATCACTAAGATCCTAGAATATGATGTCGAGGTGAAACCAAAAAGCTTGTAAGAGGAAGAGGTCTATGTCAATATATGACCCAAGTCTGCATCCAAGACTCCATGCCCATGATCGACAAGGAGCATGACCAAATACTCTATCTCTGGGAAGATGATTCATGTGGCTGTGTCTTTGATAGAATTCAGTTTATGCAAACTAGAAAGTACCCATGTCATCTCCCTTTAAAAAAGAGGAGATATTATAGACAACAAGGGACTCATTTCACCATGATTGACAACTTCCTTTTAAGAGGAATTTCAATGGATTAATGTTAAGATGCCTAGAGGATGAGGAGGCCAAGAGAGTTTTATAGGAATTACACCATGGGGATTTGGGTGGTCACTTTTGGCCCAAACCATGGCCATAAAAATCTTTCAAGTGGGATACTTCTCACCAAGCTTTTTTGCTAATATTCAAGCAGAAATGAACAAATGTAAAGTTTTCCATGTTTATGTAGGTTTTTCAAAGAAAATTGGCATTTCCCCTCAATCCCATCCTAGTTGAAGAACCCTTCACACAATGGGGTCTTGATTTCATCAGAATGGTTAACCAAAATTCAAGTGTCGACACCAATGGATCCTCACAACAACTGATTATTTCACCCGGTGGATGGAGGTCGTTCCACTTAAGGAGTCCACTAAAAGTGTGATCCTAGGACTCTTGCAAGATATCACTACATGCTTTGGTCCACCCCACACTATTATATCTAAAAATTCCAAATATTTCTTAGGGGCTAAGGTATCCAATTTCACAGTCAAGCATGGGATATATCTAAAGTCATCCTCTAAATATTACCCATGTAGTAACGGTCTAGAAAAGTCTACTAATAAGAATCTAATAAGACTCATCAAAATAATGGGACATGAGCATAAAAGCTATGGCATGAGCATATTAAAATAACCTTATGGGCTGATCGGATCACTCCAAAATAGATCCTAAAAGCTTCACCATATGAAATAGTCTATGGGAAAAGTGTTGTGATGCCAATTTCCTTGGAAATCCCTGCATTACAACTTTTGAAAGGGTCCGAGATAGAGGAAAATGGAGTGATGCAAGTAAGGCTCACCGAGCTGGTGGAGCTCTAGGAGAAGCATGAACTTTCCCATGAGGCCATGATCAATCACCAAAAAATAGTCAAGATGTGGTTTGATCAGAAAACATTAGATTCAAATTTCCAAGTCGGGACCATCATCTTAAAATGGGACAAAAGAGCAACCAATCAAGGGAATCAAATAAATTTTGATCCCCTATGGATCATTCTTTTCATAATCAGTGTGTGTAAGCAACATAACTCTTTTGAATTCAAAACCATGGTGGGAGATCCCTTAGCTATTCCAGTAAATGGGATTCACTGAAGCCATTTATATAAGTGTCTTCGAGGGGTACCTTATGTACATATTTGTTTCCTTTCTTTTTAGTTTTTTTCTCTTCTTCTTTCTTTTTAGGTGTCTTCACCACGTGTCCCACTACCTTTGTCCATTTCTATTTTTAATTTCAAGGAAACACATCCACTTATTTCTCCAAAGATTTAAGTTTCCATCAAGAGTAAAGCCCCATTCCTTAATGAGGAGATCCAAAATCAATGCAAAATCTATCAAAAGGCACTAAGTTTGGTGCCTTGGGTTTCCCACTCAAAGGGAACATTATAAGAAGTGACCCTGGATATGTCCGAGCTTTTACTCCCTAAGTATAAATAGCTATTAAAGGAATCTCGAGTTGTTTGGCAAGGTCATTCCAAAGTGTTAGATTTTTCTAAATTAATCGACAAGTATCAAAGCTTCAAAATTCCTTTCTAAATTCAGAGAGACACCATGGCCACCTCTAGCTATGTTCAAATAGCAAAATATTATGTAGGGAAACCTATTCCCCCTTGGCCTCTATGACCCTAGATAAAATTCCTTGATCCACTATCTTGGTATCATGACCCTTCTATAGTCAGTGACCGACCGATGACATCTTTGACCCCAGTCTCAACAAAAGGCCCAAAGATTTAAGAGAAGCAACATTCACTAGGTTCAACAACTTGGGAGATTCTGAGTCATTCAGCTCTAGAATCTAGAGCACAACTCTCACCCAATATATGGTTCCTCTCATGCACCCATGCCCAGAGCTCATATAAATGTGCGTAGTCTATTTCAACTCAAAGCAAACCATACAATCTAGGGCCAAAATTTAGCTGTGGTAATTACACCACAAGCTATTAGGGACATGTTGGCCCTAACCTATGACCAAACGACCAACTTCTATAATGTGACCAAGCTTCAAAATGTATGGGCCCAATGCCAAACTAAGGCCTCATTCCTTAACAGAGAGTTGAGGCAATCAGAAGCCAGTGGTTCAAGAATTTGAGGCTTCCCTATTCCCTTAAAATCCCTCATAGATGATGCTTAGGATGTTTTCTCTATGTTGGATTTTATTTTTGGACTAGACTCTGATAAATGCGATGAGGAGTGAAAAATGGTGGCCCTATTTCGAGATGAGGACTCATCAACTAGAAACAAGCATATAAATTCAACTTTATAGAGGTCATCATGGGGTAAATTTGTAATCAGCTTGACCATTTCTCAATGGTGTCCACCTTCAAGTATTCATATTTTCTCTTCCACCTCATCCTATACAAAAATGATCAATATTTCAATCATATATGACTCTGACATTTTGGGATGTAGAGGTAAATCCACAAAATATTGTTCAGTATTTGCATGGACCCATATATTGTCCCATGCGTTGGATGTATATGAATTTTTCAATAATTTTTGGAGCCCCTTATGCTAGAAATTGATCTTGAAGGGATCAATCACAGGATGAATGACTCTACATTGTCTATCCTCTTAGACCCAAAACACCCCTGTGACTGCTTCTTCGCCATACAAAATTCCATGATTCAAGTTCATGGATTAAAGTGTGAATCCTTCATGCTCACAAGGGTTCTTACACCACATGTTCTGGGTCTCAAAGTCACCAAACAGCTCACCCTCCTGGATATTGAATTTGGCTTGACCCGAAAGAAGAAAGTGCTCTATGAAATCCCCTTTAGTAGGGGAGGGGTTACCAAACTTAAAATGTGAGAAAACCACTGCCTCTCATAGAAGTTAGCCTCCTATGGATTTTCCCTTATCAAGAATTCATGGAGGTATGACCCAAAAGGAACCATGCCTGTTACTCTGGTTTTAAAAAAAAACTCGACTCGTGTAAGCATGAGTTGAGGGCATTTTTGGTTCACAACGGAGCCCTCAAACCGATTCGTCTAATATATTTTTTGAAGTCACAGAAATCCCAACTCTAGGTTATGAGTCCTTCCACCAGGGAAAACACAAATTTTACCCTACTCGAAAATTGTAAAAGGACTCTAAGTAGACCTAGAAAGGGAGGATTGGAGCCTAGAAAAAATTGAAGCCTTCTTGAAATATAGGTAGGAGATCAGCCAAACTACACAAAACTTCGAGGATGTCTCCAGTGATGAGCTATGGGAAGAAAAGTGGGACTTAGAACATAAATCCAATCTAGATAGTGAGGACACAGTTGTGGTCACTTCCACGCAGTCTCTTAGATCGACTACTGAGTAATCGTCGTACGAGATTCCACAACAACAAATTTCAGTCCCAACTTCATCGTTGATATTTTTCAAAGTTCCACTCTAGTGTTACACTCACCTAACCCCTTGAAATAATTAGTGGAAGGGGAAACACCTTCAATCCCACCTCACAAGAAGCTAAATCCCGATTGCAGCCTTTGGTTCTCCTCCACGTCCAACTCGGGATTTCTCTATCGATAGCACCTCCACCTTCACTTTTACCTTTGGGATATCCCCTCTGTCGAGTCACTCCATCATAGTATCTTCCTCTACTGGTGTTCCATTTCTTCCACAATTATCTACCACCATATCAATTTTATCTCCTGCATAGTCACACACCCTTCTTCGGCCCTAGTATCCACAACATCTCAATTACGATTCTTATTCCATATGGATTGCCACCTTGTTTTTTGTTTATGGAATGGATGGTCTCTTCTTCCTCTTATTTTTGAGCCAAGAATAATCTTCTAAGACTGGGGGATCAAAAGAGGGAAAAATAGAAGAAGAAGGAGAGAGATTCTCTATCAACCAAGAAGGTATGGTCTTTATATTACCATCAACAAATTTCTCTCGACCATCACTCGCCTTGTCCCTTAGATATCAAAGCCCACGGAACAAATGCAACCTAATGACTATTCAATTAGTGTTGTCACGGTGGACCTTAATAAATTTTGGCGTCAGGATAGGGTCAAGCTAATGATTTAAATAATGGTAGTAGTCACTACGAATACTTGAAACTCAACAATCAGCTTAAGAAAGTGCAATCCAGTCTTGAAAAGTAGAGGCCAAAGCGGACGGGTCGTATGGATCAGCTCAAAGCCAACGATAAAGAGGTAGATCAGCTTAAGGAGTTGAAGGATACGTCTACCAAGCAAGCCCTCATAGCCTCTCAAGTAGAGGAAAAAACTCTAGTAGCTAAACTCACTTTGCATCCAAGGACCTGGACAATTCACTCTCGCAAAAAGAGTAGTATTCAAGCCAAGATAAATTCTTTTGAAGATACGATCAAGGACTTGACCAAAAATTGGGGAAACAATCCCAGAAGGTGGGGATTGTAACATTAGTATAGGGATTGTATGTCTCTTATTGTGACAGGATTGCCACCACTACTGCAAATCTATCTCGACACTCGATTTTATATCTAATGCACAATAATTGTTCTCTAAGGTAGATAATGTAGTCTCCACCATCAACAATGCCCTATCTGCCAAGGTCCATGAGTTAAATATTCTGATTCAGAAACTCTATGATGCTTCAGACCCTACTCTTCAAAATGTAGGGAT
Source organism: Taxus wallichiana var. yunnanensis (assembly GCA_018340775.1). Taxonomy (NCBI): domain Eukaryota; kingdom Viridiplantae; phylum Streptophyta; class Pinopsida; order Cupressales; family Taxaceae; genus Taxus; species Taxus wallichiana. The sequence continues at coordinate 545,191,223 of CM031235.1, read as the reverse complement.
CACTGATAGGTGGTTGATTGCTACAAAGATCAATGAGATTTTGAGCTATAACAAAGCTTCTATAAAATGTCAAAATATCTTGGCGTAACTCCACCAAGGAATAAAGGAAAGGAAGTAGAATATCAATGAATTGGTGCAGCTAGGTTTCCCCTCTCCCTTCCCAAATGATTCTATGGTCCTATCAAAGGACCAAATATAACAAAATCTTGATTGCCAAGCACCGAACAAGACCCGACCTTTAGTCTTTAAAGGAGGACTCTAGTGTTTCCGAGGTGGAGGCCATCATCAATCCCATCATATAGTTAGATTTTTTCTTGCATGTGGTAATGTAAAGCCTCCAAGGTTTCTCCCACAAGGAGATAATTGAACTAGATCGAGCATTCTAAGCCTTGCAAAGAAGGACCTACCAAATAAGTAGAAATGGCTTGGATACCAGGCTTCTTTGTAGAAGCTCTAAGTGGCATATTGTAGGCCACATTTTTATTTTGAAAAGTAGAGGATCTTGGATTCTTCCATGGTAGGCATTGAATCCCTTGGTGTTGTTAAGAATATTTTATTGAGCATATTTTGTTCCCCGAATTTCACTTCTTTTGTTTCTTCAAAGCTCAAAATCGACTAAGTATAAAGAGGCGCATGAAATCTCTCCACATTTCACATCAGTGCAACTTCAAGGGAAAAATTCCATGTCAGGTTCCCAAACTCATGAAGGCTTTCCATGTGTCCTGGGGCTCAATTAATTCACTCCCAAATAGGTTTAAAATTAAAAGCATAAAAGAAGAAATTGAAAGCCCTCCACTATTCTATTTGGCACACTTTTGGTATAATACTAGAAAAATACCTCCCTAAGAAAGTGAAAGCCTTGACGTCTCGAGAAGAATATCTCCGAAACTCGATAAAGAGACCTAAGTAGAAGTAGATGTAAACATTCCTATAAATGATCAAAATAATTTTTTTGGATCAGAATATCAAACATTCGAATTAAATATTGACAGTGGTAGCTTTATATTTAAAAGATTGGGGTAGGAGCCAGAAAGATAAGAGTGAAAGTCCTATCAAATTAAGAGGAGAAAAAGTGGGAGCTTCGAGAAGTAGAGAAAATGGGTCTTTAAAAGGAGGCGTAAGAAGTTTGAGAATGAGATGTAGATTTAGATATGAAAAGGAAGAGGGGAAGGAAGGAGTTATGCAAGATTCTAGCCTCAGTGAGCCTCTGTTATAGCAAAAAAGTGTAATATGTGCCTTGAGGGCCTTATGTATCATTTTCTCTATGAATAAAGAGTTCTTATTTTGTGCAAATTGATTTTTATGTCTTGAATCTCTTTTCCTTAGTTATAAGTAGTTCTAAATGAATCAAGAAATTCATCGTGCTTAATGCCCTTAGAAATTCTCTATTCATTCACCATCTATGAATCAACCACCCTGACTCCTTAAGAATTTTTGTTATCAGAATAGTATCGTGTCAAACAAAGCTCTTAGACTATCTGGATAATTTCTTTAAGTATTTTGTATCTTTTTATTCCATTTTGGCACATCGCCTTGTTTTTAAGTTATTTTATGCTTTCTTCTAACCCTACCTCACTCAATAGAGAAGAGCCAACTTCTTTAAAATTTGGAGGTCACCTTAGGGCACGTATCCCACTAGACTAAGGTTTCCTATGACTCTAACAATTTATTTGCAAGGATAATCATCAACGGGAGAATGGTAGACCTCCATTCTCCTTCAAAAATATATTTTTAATTTGAAGGAGAATGGGAGGCCTCACATTCATTCTTTTAATTTTTATACTTTAAAAAAAATAATGGGTGGTTTCTCATTCTCTCTCAAAGTTGTTAAAAATTGATAGTGATAATGAGAGGTTTCTCATTCTCCCTCAACGTGAAAAATTATATCAGATTCTCCTTTAGATTGGTTTTCATAGTGAGGGGGAGTGGGAAGCCTTTTATTTTCCTTATTTATTATTTTTATTTTAAGGAAGAATAGGCATCTTATTATGTCATAATGCGAAACATTAAATCTAAGTTAGAATGATAAGCTCATCATTTTATTTTTGAATTGATTTATCACTTGGAGGAGAATGGAACACCTCCCATTCTCCTTATTTATTGTTTTTGTTTTTGAGAAGAAAGAAAATATTCTCACTATGAGGTAGATTTGGATGCATCATATTTTACCCAAAATTATAAACCTTTCTATTCTCAAAATAAAAATAAAAATTTGGTAACGAGATTGGGAGGCATTCCATTCTCCATCACTCTCAAAACTAAATGTTGAGAGAGAATGAAAATTTATCATTATCTTTTCACCCTTTTGTTCTTAAATTTTATTCCCACTTAAAAATTATATTTTGCGGCCTCTCATTCCCACTTAGAGTGAAATATTATTTCAAACAATTCTTCAAAAGAGATATAGAAAGACATAATTCTCACAAAGTAAACAAAAATCTACAAGAAGAATGAGATAGAAACCCTCAAATTAAAAAAATTAATGAATATTGGGAATGGGAGGCTCCCATTTTACTTGAAAGTGGTCAATTATTAAAAGGGATAGTGGGGGCATCTCATAGGAAGATAGAAGGAGAAATAGATGATGTAGGTGTACTTACTATGGTGTAGGTTCAAATGGTTGGATGGTGATGGTGGTTGATTAGAGGAATGATGTTTGGTCTTTGTGGAAGTGTTTCTTGGAATGTTACCTTAAGTGCAATACCTTTAGATATGTCCTGGTGTTGGCTATGGATGTCTGTTAGGTATGAAAAGGCTTTGGTTTTTCTTGCATGCAACTCTCTTCTCCTCCCTTTGATCTCAAAATATGCCAACCCAAAAACAAGGTTGCCAAGGTGAATAAATGGTAATTGACAATGGTTCCTAGTTGACCGAGCGTCGATTTCGGGAAGAATGGCATTGCTTAAGGTGGGATTCCCTATGTTTACTAAAAATGATATATCTTGCAATCATTTGGGCCAGGTCTATCCATTTATTTGCAGATAAGAATGGATGTTATGTTTTTTATGTGTGGGAAGGTGGTTAAAGGAATAATAGGCCTTTATTTTTAGGGTTTAACCAAATCTTATTCATTTATGGAAACATGATATGAATAGGTTTATGGTGAGGTGTCTATGTGAGGTATCCATCGATTTAATTAAAGTAATTAAATTAATAATGGGGTGAGGATGGGTATTAACTTAATTATAAATAATAATATTAATATTAATGTAGGGTATAAGGGTCATGGTTAGGTGAATGTGTTTAAGTTGGTTATTCAATAGGGGACCAAGGGGAGTGTGACCCAATTTTAGTGTCTACATTTTGCCCCTTTTGTCATGTGGCTTGTGTTGGTAAGCGAGGCTAACAAAAAATAGGAAATGGTTGTGTCAAGTGTAAGTGAAGGTGGTGTTGCCCCAAGTGTGGGTGAAGGTAACCCCCCTCAAACTAGGAACCAATGAGTTGAGAGACAGAAGTGGTGAGTGGTTTGATAAAATGAGGAGGTGGGAAAATAAATATCAGTGGGTGCATTGGGTAAAGGTAAAAGGTTAAATTGGGTAAACAGGTAAATGGGCGGGGTTGATGGTAGTGCCATTTGAATGCACGCACATGTTTGAAACTATGACATGGTACCAGGTTAAAAATCTTTCAAAATCTACGTCATCTAAGGTCGATAGGTCTATCAAATGAGGTTGAAGTGATTCTGGTATCCAAGGTATAGGATATGGTGTGGAAACATAAGAGAGGTCAGGTGTAGGAACATTTAGGTATGTTTCGATACACTAAAGGTTAGGTTAGGATAAACAACATAATAATAGGCAATATAAGGTTAGTAGGCTAAACAACACAGGTAACCACGTTGCAAGGTAAAGTGAGCATAGAGGGTCAAAATTCACAAAAAGTGGTTTAGGTCAAGATATATAGGTAATGGCATGGGTAAGACCAATGTATAAGTAAAATAACAACTCCTAATATGCAACAAAGGTAATGTAGGGGTAGGATGGCTTTTTAGGTATGTTTCAAGGTGTGTCCAAAGCATGATAAAAAAGGGACATGGGCATGAATGGTTGTAAGCAAAAGGAAGTTTAGCAATACCAAAAATTATAAGGGTGGACCAATGTCGGTTATAGGGTGATCGACATCGGTTGGCTAGGGAATAATTAAGATCAATGTTGGTTAGGTCAGGGTGGGTTTATAAAACAAAACATTCCGTATTTTTTAGAATCATTGTTGTATTGTATTGTTGGAGAAAACGATAGATTTGGTTGACTTTTGGAGATTTTCAAGAGGAAATTATGCATGACTATACCTAGATGAGGTGGAGAGATCCAGTTGGTGAGAGGAGCTAGGTAGATGGGTCCACGAGATTGGGTAGACTGAGTTTATTGGTGTAGAGGTTTGAGGTAGATTTCAGCATGGTAGAGGTGGGAGAAGGTTTGAGTGGGCCACCGGCAGAAGTGGCAGTCATGCCACCATGTAGATGACATTAAGACAAGGTAAGATTCGATCTCATTCTTTGTTGGTTAGGTGAATTTGTTACAAAAAGTGGGTTTGGGTAGAAGTGGGTTTTGGGGGAGAATTAAATTTAAATTTGGAAGAAAATGGGTGAAAGAGGAAGGGTAGGAAGTGGTATGTAGGTTAAAGAGGGGTGGGGATGAATTTAGGTGAGATTGGGGTAGGAATGGGTGGGGTAGTTAGGTAGAAATGGTAAAATGTTTGGGAAATAGGGAGGGTTTTACATATTATCACTAAGACGGTGATTTGCATCGGTCGAAGGTCAACCGACATTGCTAGGAGGTAGCTGGAATTGGTCACTAATAGGTTGACCGATACTAGTATTGGGATATTGGTGTCGGCTAAGAAGAATTGATGCCAATCAGAATTGAGAGAAAAATGGGCCAGGAGATGAGTAAGGGTGGGTGGGTGAGATAGGAAGGTATTGTTTGAATGAAAATAGGTAGGGTAATAGTTATAGGTGGGGGTCAAGGGTGAATGTGGGTATGGTCAAGGTTTAATAATGTTATGGTTTATTGGATGTAGGCAAGGGACCAGTTATGGATGTGGGATAGGGTACCACTGCTATTGCTAGAGGTGTGAGGAGACGTGACCGATGAGGAGTGGAGGCATGTGACTAACGTGGGTTTGATTGGTATCCGACGTTATAGGCATATAGTGTGTGATTTGATTTTGATGGTCACTCTCATCAATAGATGGGATTCCGCAACCAACATGTTCCATCTTCTGATAGGTGAGATCACAATCACCTTAGAGGACATATACTAGATCCTAAGATTATCGATAGTGGGAGTGCAGGTGTACTCCATTTCATCGAGGACATTGAGGAGATGATGTTGATTGTGTGTTTAAAGAGGGGATGGATGAATTGAGATTCCATAATGCCAGCATGAGTTATGGAGATATGTACTGGCCCATCCTGAGGAGATGAGGCTAGTAGTTCTGATGATGGAGGAAGTGTGTTGTTTTACACTTCCAGATGTGAAGGGTGGGAGATTCCCACTGGAATTGATGGGAGTTATTCATGATATGATGGAGGACAAGACCTAGTTTGCATGGGCACCAACCTACTTGGTGTAGTTATACAAGGAGTTATGGGCCTATGGGAGACTATGGAGGTTCAATGTGTGCTGCACTTTCCTTCTTCACTCCACAGGCCTACAAGCACATTATGTGCATGCATCATCGATTGGTTTTCCCGATAGATGCATTTGAGCAGTATGGTCCGGGGTCGATTATAGGCATTAAGTGCTAGTTGGTGGTGTGCACCGGGGCTAGGGATACACATGATGTGGCTCACTACAGGTGGATGTTGGAGGGGTTTTCTAGAGTAGACATTATCTAGAGGTCGTATGTGGTATATCCATCATACAATCACATGGCCATGGAGTTGGATGAGATACAATAGCTTAGGTGGATAGATGGGCATCTTTTTGGGAGCACAGGATTATACCAAGTAATAGATTCTAGCGGTAGTTTGGGATTCCCTAGGATGTTCTTCCACCATTCCCTTAATGTAGGAGAGACTATGTGGAGAGGCCTATGCCTCTACCACAAGTGACCTTGTCGATAGGGCAGAGGAGAAGGAGACATGTGAGACATGCATAGAGGATATCCAATGGGGAGATGCACGATAGTTTTGTGTACCTCCATATTTTTTTGTATTTTGAAATATGTCGATGCGTATGTCAAAGAGAGCGAGGATGTACATGAGCATTTTTATATTTTTGATCATATCTTGGCATGTGTCCCGAAGATGGGGAGGATGTACATGAGAGTTGTTGAGATACTTACATTTATTTGTATCTATGTACATATGTATATATACACAAGTTTGGATTTATAGATGATGATATTTATAGTATGAATAATGTATTTGTGTTGTAAAATTTTCATTGTTATATGTATGTAGGTGGGAGCTAAGTGGATTAGGCATGATGGAGTCAGGTTGGTCTAGGAATGATTGAGTCAGGTCAATTTAGGCATGATGGAGTCGGATTGGTTTAGGAATGATGAAGTCAGGTTGGTTTAGGCATGATGGAGTTAGGTTGGTTTAGGCATGATTGAGTCAGGCTGGTTTAGGCATGATGGAGTCAGTTTGGTCTAGGCATGATGGAGTCAGGTCGGTTTAAGTTTAATCTACCATCCAATTTGTTGGTAACATGAGAGAAAAATGGTGATGTATATGCATGTTATGGTTTAAATTTCCAAATATGTGCTATAATGGAAATGTGAAAATGATAAATGAATGATTTGATGATGTGGTAAAAATGTGTATTAATTGATGCTTGTTTGGTTTAATTTCTAGTTATTGATATAAAATGGAAACTAAGGTAGAATGTGAATAGGAAAGTGAAAGGGGGAATTGGTTAGGGTAAAGAGTGGTGAGCTAACCTCCAAGGGCCCCATGCCCTCAAAGTGCTGCCTATATAGCCCCGCAAAAGGGGCCCCTTGTCAATGTAGTTCTCCCATAAGCTAGGGAATATTATGATGAAGTAGTGGAATGGTTTGGTAGGTGTTAGGCATGGTTGAATTTATGTCATAGGAATGGTTAAGCGTAGATCATAGGCATGGTTGAGTTTTTTTAAATATAGGCATCAATGATTTGGTCCTGTTTAGGATAATCAATAAGTAATGAAGAAGGTGAATGGTAAGAAGTGGCAATAGAGTGACTTAATTGATAAGAACCCCTAATGAGCCTACCATATCCAAGATGAGATTATGAACATAAGACCCTAAAGGTGTTGCATAATGGACCATTCTAAGGGTGAAGAAAGTCACATAATTAAAAAAATTTGTGGTTGCGAAAATCCCCTTGAGTAAAGAGGAAATTAGGATGAAAAGGAAATGAGGTGAGAATGGGTGGTTTAGCGTAACCTAGTGTACGACAACATGTTTTTCTTAGCAAGAAACCTAAGATAAAAAATAGGCAAGTCCATGATGAAAATTTTATCTTTTTCTCCATTTTTCATCATCTTTTTTTGTATTTTTAATAGATTGATCAAAGCGGGATGTCTATATGGGATGATTATAGTATCTACTTGAGGTATTTGCAAAGGTGATCGATGCAAGAAGCTTGTGGTAATTTTTATGGTATTTTTGAAATGACTTTATATATTTTTCCTTCAAGGAAGTAGTCTATTTGTAGCGGTGGAAATAGAGTGAAGAGATGTCCCATTTGAGGGAGTCATCTTTTATTGGAGTTTTGACTCAAAAATTTGCATCCCTTTTTGTTTTTAGGCATTTAAGTCATGGGCAAGACTATAGATGAATATTAGGCTTTTGTTTGGAGGAAAAAACCATAACACACAGAGGTTATTTATGAAATGGATGGTTTCGAGTGATGAACAACCATGGGATTCCACCTTGAAGAAGATGAAAATTATCCGTGAGAATCATGTTATGAGTAGAGCCATGGTACTCATATTGAAGATAAGGCTGAAAGGTGAAGAGTAATCACATGATTCTTGTTTAGTTGTGGATCCTAAAAATGAGTAATATGGAAGGTGAACAATGCTCAAGGGATGAGTGATCAACTGACATAGATTGATATAGGACTTGATATAAAAAATAGAATGGTTGACGATGCAAATCATTAAGGGGCTTAGGTACGGGTTTAGTTTTGAGTGAATAAAAATTATAAGCTCTTGATTCATAGGAATTGGTAATGATATAAGGCCCAAGCTAAATAGGAGAAAATTTTCCCGCTTACTTTTCTCTTATTTAGTTTCATGTTGATTTTCTTTTAGGGTGAGGTCACTAACTTTGAAAGGTTAATTTATGAACAAGTTTTTCATGGGCACATTTGATACATTTTTGGTAGATTTTGAGATGGTCAAGAGCATTGAGAAAAAGTTCATCTAATACCTTAAGTTATAATAAATGATCTTGGCAAAATTCATCTTCATTGAGCATGTCTTGTAGTGAGATGCGGAGAGATGGAATCTAAACTTTGATAGGTAAGAAAACCTTGATACCGTAGACCAAAGAAAAAGGTGTGGTAGTAGTTGAAGTGTGAATACTAGTGCGATAAGCCCATAAGGATAAATTAATGTGCGTATGCCAATCCTTCCCAGTATCATTGACTACTTTCAAAATAATTTTGTTCAAGGTTCTATTGTTTGATTCGGATTGGCCATTGGTTTGTGGGTAATAAGGTGATGAGAAACTAAGTTGGATACCAAAAGTGTTACATAGCTTACATAGGGTTTTATTTCAATTGCTTTTCATTATCGGTGATGAGGCGGTGAGGAACACTAAAGAGACAAATGATGTGATGGTTGATGAATTGACATTTTTCTCGATTTTTGTAGAAATTAGGGGAATGTCTCAACACATTTACTATAATATTGACTAGTGGTTATGATCCATTGGTGGTGTTGTGAAGATTGGGGATTAATGTCACCGACAAGATCTAAAACCCATTGAGAGAAAGGCCAAAGGTCTTGTGTTACCCGCAAGGCATGAATAAGTGTGTGATGGAGATTAGCATGTTGCTTGGTATTTCACACAATGCTTGACATAGTCACAAAAATCAGAGATTAGGGTTGGCCAATAATATCCAAGGTGAAGAATATGTAGTGTAACAACTTGTTATCCTGCAAGATTGTCAAGGGAAATTTGCAGGTAACCATACCCAAAAATTTTGTTTTGGCCCCAAGGAAGTTTGACAACGTTCAAAAGAAGTCCAAAGTTCTCTTCCGAAAATCAAGTTTTAAGGACTTAGCCATTTTTCAGTCTTTTCAGAAAGGGCGCTGATAAGTTGCTGTCGACATGCTGAAGAGTGCGCCAAAGGGCGCAAGGAAGTTGCTGTTGACATGCCAAAGCATGCGCCAAAGGGCACCGATAAGTTCTGTTGACATTGACATTTGAAAAGTGCGCCAAAGGCGTAAGGAATTTCATGTTAACACGACAAAAGTGCGCAAGGCGCAAAGAAGTTCATGTTGACACGACAAATGTTGCGCCAAAAGGGCGCAAGGAAGTTCATGTTGACATGCCAAACGGTGCGCCAAAGGGCGCTGATAAGTTCCTGTTGACATGCTGAAAAGTGCGCCAAAGGGCGTAAGGAATTTCATGTTGACATGCAAGCAGTGCGCCAAAGGGCGTTGATAAGTTGTTGTCAACATCTTTGAAAGAGTGCGCCAAGTGCAAGAAAGTTCATGTTGACATGCCAAATGGTGCGCCAAGGCGCAAAGAAGTTCATGTTGACACGAAAAATGGTGCGCCAAAGGGCGCAAGGAAGTTCATGTTGACATGCCAAACGGTGCGCCAAAGGGCGCTGATAAGTTCCTGTCGACATGCTGATAAGTGCGCCCATTTCCAAAGGCGCTGACAATGTGCTGTCGACATGCTGAATGGTGCGCCAAATGGCGCTGATAAGTTCCTGTCGACATGCTGATAAGTGCGCCCATTTCCAAAGGCGCTGAGAAGTCGCTGTCGACATGCTGAAAAGTGCGCCTTTTACACTAAAGAGTGGTTTCTTCTTGGGATCCGTTGATCATTTTTGTAAGATATTTAAAAAGCATGTTGGCATACACGATGACTTCATCCATGTTGCACCATGGGATGTTGCCATCCAAAAACTTGCCCAAGTCAATTGTTGACTTTTTAAATATCTTTGTAAATAGGTTGTTGGCTCCTTTTTGCCTTCTTTTCTCTCCTTCTTCTATAAATACCCCAATACTTGTTGTATTATGGGTGAACATTTTTAGATAGAAATAGAAGTGAGGAGAGAAAGACTTTGAGCTTTCTGTGCATGAGATAAAAACAATTAATACAATTATTCGGACTTTGTGCTCAATAAGCTGTGTTATACATTAAGATCTTTCTTATGTTAGTCGTATGTGTTTATTCTGTTGAATTCATATCTACTTTTCCGTCACTTGTTTATCAAGTATTGCTTTGTTTATTTATGCAAGTAGGTTTGGCTCTGTTTACTACCAAGCCCAAAGCATAGATCTTCTGACCCTTCCGCTTTGGAACTCATTTCTTTTCTTCCTTCGGATCTGATCTTTCTCTTTTCCCTCTTTTATTCCTTTCTCTTCGCAGCCTAGAACACTCTACTGGGATGAGATCCCAACCCCCGAAGGCAGAATCTGTGAGACTTGCATAGGTTCCTGCTAGTAGAAGTAGCAATAAACCAGTTTCGCTTTCTTTGTCTCAAAAGAGGGCTAAGCCCGCACTTTGTTGGCCCGTCTATCCATAGATCTGTCCACGCGACAGATTTTCGGACCAACAGTTTTTGGCGACTCCGCTGGGGATCGGATTTTCTAACAGATTTCGCCAACAGAAACAGATAAATCTGTCAGATCTATGCTGGTAGTAAAATAAAAAATCAGAGAAAATCAGCAGGTTGCTGCCAGTTTGCAAATCTAAACCTTTTTGTTAAAAATCCTAAAAATTTGCAAAAGTACTCGAAATTGAAAATTTTCTTCTGAGAATCATAGATCTGGGCCTGTTACATATCTTTAGTTCACTGAGTTTTTATCAAAAATCATCATTTTCCGTAGATCTGAGTTTTTAACTATTTTCTGAAATGTTCTAAACCCTCTGAAAATTAAAAACCAGATCCGAAAATCAGCTTACTATCTTCCCTGCCATCTTATCCTCGCTGTTATTTGTCATTTAACCGCAATCGGTTTCTGAAGAGGATAATTTTCAAATATTCAGAAAAGTGCATGCTGCTGGTTTTTGTCAGAAAAACCAGAAAATCAGCAAGTACACCCAAAAATAAAGTTTAAATCTGCGCTGTAATATTACAGATCTGAAAGGTACACTGGCGAGTGAACCTTTTACGCGCAGCAGAAGAGCCCGTGGAGAAGCTGATCCTACTTTCGATCTGCTTCAGAGGCACAATTTCAGCGTAACACCGGCACGTTTTTCAGCGCTAAGCTCAGCTAGCCGTTCATCCAGGAGTGTCTCGCCTTCACGAAGAAAAAGTCTTTTGCCAGAAGCATCCACATCCCTTTGTAGTGCTTTGCTACTCAGCGGAACTACACTTCCAGCTCGTGTTCTCTTTCCGGCTTTTCAGATGGCGGTACCATGGGGAAACGCTATGGGTCCGTTGGCTTTACCACATCCAGTTCACGCACTCCCTCACGGAAATCGAAAGAATTTTCCTAAATTCGACGGGAGCGGAAATCAAAGCACGGATTCCCACATTTCTGCTTTCATTATGTCATGCAGTATTTTGGACGTGACTCATGAAGATGTGTCGGTCCGCCTTTTTCTGGAAACCCTACAAGGGCCTGCAGCTGAGTGGTTTCAGCATTTGCCGGCCGGATCTATCACCAGTTGGGCTACCTTGCGGGAAGCTTTTGAAGACAGATACAAGCCTTCAGAGGATGCGTTTGCATTGTTATCACAAATCACTCACCTAAAGAAGGAGGCAAATGAGACCATGCGCGATTTTGTCGCCCGGTTCAATGCATTAATCAACCGTGTCCCTACTGCCATGCTTCCAACACCGGAGAATCAGAAGTGTTTCTTCGTGAACGCCATGAGCTCAAAAGTCAGTTTCTTGCTCCTTCAAGAGCGAGTAGCTACTCTACCTCTCGCTCAGGCTGCCGCCATCCGGATAGAAGACAATTTGATAATATCTGGCGAGTTGAGAAGGAATCATCAAAGTCCAAATCTTCGGACCCCTCGCCTGCTACTTCGTCTGATCCGGCATTCCAAAAGATGGCGAACGATCTGCTCGCATTAAAGAAAGCAGTTGGCCCAGGCCTCTCCTAGTTCCTCGTACCGGGATGTCCCGCGGAGGAATTTTGTTCCTAACAATGTTTCACAAAGACCGCGCTTACCTGCAACTGCTCCACGGTTGGCGCTTGAAGCTCCTCCGGTCAATGCTTTGGCTGAAATTGAAGAGGAAGAGCAGTACTATGAAGAATCTTCGCCTCAAGACGAAGATGATCAAGATGTCGGTGAGCCGACTGGCGACTCCACAATTGGATATATGGAATTTAATGAGGATGAATCTGATGAAGAAGAGAGTACTCAGGGCTATGCAAGCGGACAATCATATGCTGTTTTCACCCGCTCGCAAGGAAAAGAAGCAGAAGTCGCTGCCCATGTGCAGAAGGAGAAGGTCGCGTCAAACGTGCCTCCAACCATTGTTAAAAGAGGTAATCCTCTTCCTACTCAATTCCCTGTTAAGTCTTTTGCAAAGAAGTCTTTTCCGCCCATCTCTCCTCCGAATCAGCCCCCTCATATTCCTATCAAGATCAGTAACCCTATTCCATCATCGCGAAGTGAAGGACTCATTCCCTCACCAACGCAACCCTTGGCCGCGTTCGATATAATAGATCATGCAAAAAAGACCAAGATTCAAATGTCTGAAGCTGAGTATCTTCAGTCAAACCCCGAACAGCTTGTAAGATTGACTAAGTATATCCAAGGCCAAGCTGTTATATCTAATCAGGCTTCCCCTAAAGGAATCCTTTCCACTCCCCCTGAATCCCATATAAATGTTGCTTCAACGTCTGCGTCAGGCAAGATAGAACCTTTCTATCTCTCCCTGCTGATCAATGGGCACAAGCTGAGTAATTGCATAATTGATTCCGGAGCTTCTGACAATGTCATGCCGGCAAAAGTCGCCCATGCTTTGGGCCTCACTCTTACCAAGCCTTTCGGCAGGTGTTACTCATTGGAGACCAAGCAAGTGCCGTTGATTGGCCAAATCAAAGACGCGCAATTTGCGTTTGCAGCCTTCCCGGATAAAAGAGTAAAGATGACCGTCCTTGTCGCTGACATTCCGGCAGCCTATGGAATTTTGCTGGGAAGGAGCTTTTGCAGCGAAGTTGGTGGAGAAATTCATATGGAGTGGTCTAAAGCTAGAATTCCAGTCAAAGGCGTAATGCAAACTTTGGAGCCGGAATCCCAAAAGAAATACTTGGTCACTAACTCTGAAGACCCCAAAGCCCAAATCCTTTTCGAATCATCAGGGATGGGGAACTACTTCTTATCTACCGAGGCGGATACAAAGGATGTTTTCGTTCAAGAAAAGGACCTTAATAAGGTCTGGACCTTGCAATTTGATGGCAGCTGTGCAACTAGTGGATGTGGCGCCGGAGCCGTGCTAATATCTCCTGAGGAGGAGGTAATTCCTCTTTCTTTCAAATTGCAGTTTTTCAACACTAACAATACTGCTGAGTATGAGTCTCTCTTGCTCGGTATGCAAGCTACGAAGGAAAGAGGAATTAAAAATCTAAAAGTTCAAGGTGATGCCGAGCTGGTTGTAAATCAGGTCAAAAGGATTTACCAAGTGAAAAATGAAAGGCTCAAGCACTACCGTAATGCAGTATGGGACAGCATTGAGGAATTTGATGCCTTTTCGATAGGGGCAATTCCAAGAGCTCAAAATGACATGGCCGATTCATTGGCCGTTTCAGCATCTCTCATGCTCCCGCACCCGGGTTTGAAAATGAACAAATACACCATTGAAGTGGTTTTCCGCCCGAGCGTGCCAGACAACTCTCAGCATTGGCAGGTATTCAACGATGATAATCACCTCATTGCCTTTCTAGAAAAATCAGAAAATTTTGATGAGTTGTATTTTGAAGGATCCACCTCAACATGCCGCGAATCAATCAACAGTCAAAACCATGAATCAGAGGAGAAAGACGGCATATGTCAGCTCAAAGGAAATAAAATTCCGAAGGGCCTGGTTTCTCTGGAACGCCTGTTTGACAGGCATGACCGTTTTGTGAGAAAGAAGAAGCGGGACGATCCTTGCTCATCCCCAGAGACAGAACCAGTCAATATAGGTTCTGAGGCACATCCGCAATTTGTGAACATCGGGAAATGTTGCACGCCGGAAGAAAAGCGGAAATTTGTCAAGCTGCTGAAGAAATACACGGATGTATTAGCATGGTCCTATGCTGATCTAAAGTCTTTCAAGCCAAAGGATGTCCATCACGACATCCCATTGAAAGAAGGTGCCAAACCCTTTCGAAAGAAAGCAGGCACTATGATCCCAAGGTCTCGGGCACCATCCAGCGAGAATCTAGTAATAAGAACCTAGTGACCATCATACGGAAGCTAGTTGATGAGAATCAGCGGTCCTGGCACAAGTCTTTGTACGAGGCTTTGTGGGCGGACCGCATTACTCCCAAGAGATCTCTCGGCATGTCACCTTTTCAAGTGTTATATGACACTGATGTCGAGCTTCCCATTTCTGCTGAACTACCTGCTCTGCACTTGGCACGAGCAATTGAAGATGAGACTTTTCAAAATTCTCTTGAAAAGAGGATCATGTATCTGACAGAACTTGAAGAAAAGAGAGTAAAAGTGGTCGACAGGATCACTGAACATCAGAATCAAGTAAAGAGGCTTTTTGATAAGAAAGCCAAGCAGAGAAGTTTTCAAGTGGGAGATCTCGTCCTTCTTTGGGACAAGCGAAGAGAGCCAAAGGGCATGCACGGAAAGTTTGATTCCCTATGGAGAAGGCCCTTTAAAATCAAGCAACTCAATGGAGAGAATAGTTTCTATCTCTCATATCTGGATGGAACCAAGCTCCCGCTTCCCTATAGCGGGCAGCATCTGAAGATCTTCTGGAAGTAGAGCTTGCTCTCTTCTTTGTACAGCTTGCTCTCTTCTTTGTACAGTTTGCCCTCTTCTTTGTACAGTTTGCTCTTTGTTGTGTGTTTGCTTTCGTCGTGTGTTTGCTTTCAGTTTGTTGTGTGTTTCCTTTGTTCTCCCTCCGGTCCCCCTTGTTTTTGACTCCGTACCCAATGGATAGGCACATGTGAACTGGGATTCTCTACCCCCGAGTTTCACTCAAAGATAGTCCCCAGAAAGAGCCAGTTGTTATCCTGCAAAATTGTCAAGGGAAATTTGCAGGTAACCATACCCAAAAATTTTGTTTTGGCCCCAAGGAAGTTTGACAACGTTCAAAAGAAGTCCAAAGTTCTCTTCCGAAAATCAAGTTTTAAGGACTTAGCCATTTTTCAGTCTTTTCAGAAAGGGCGCTGATAAGTTGCTGTCGACATGCTGAAGAGTGCGCCAAAGGGCGCAAGGAAGTTGCTGTTGACATGCCAAACGGTGCGCCAAAGGGCGCTGATAAGTTCCTGTTGACATGCTGAAAAGTGCGCCAAAGGGCGTAAGGAATTTCATGTTAACACGACAAATGGTGCGCCAAGGCGCAAAGAAGTTCATGTTGACACGACAAATGTTGCGCCAAAAGGGCGCAAGGAAGTTCATGTTGACATGCCAAACGGTGCGCCAAAGGGCGCTGATAAGTTCCTGTTGACATGCTGAAAAGTGCGCCAAAGGGCGTAAGGAATTTCATGTTAACACGACAAATGGTGCGCCAAGGCGCAAAGAAGTTCATGTTGACACGACAAATGTTGCGCAAAAGGGCGCAAGGAAGTTCATGTTGACATGCCAAACGGTGCGCCAAAGGGCGCTGATAAGTTGCTGTCGACATGCTGAAGAGTGCGCCAAGTGCAAGAAAGTTCATGTTGACATGCCAAATGGTGCGCCAAGGCGCAAAGAAGTTCATGTTGACACGAAAAATGGTGCGCCAAAGGGCGCAAGGAAGTTCATGTTGACATGCCAAACGGTGCGCCAAAGGGCGCTGATAAGTTCCTGTCGACATGCCGATAAGTGCGCCCATTTCAAAGCGCCGACAATGTCTTTGTCGACATCTTTGAATGGTGCGCCAAAGGGCGCTGATAAGTTCCTGTCGACATGCTGATAAGTGCGCCCATTTCCAAAGGCGCTGAGAAGTCGCTGTCGACATGCTGAAAAGTGCGCCTTTTACACTAAAGAGTGGTTTCTTCTTGGGATCCGTTGATCATTTTTGTAAGATATTTAAAAAGCATGTTGGCATACACGATGACTTCATCCATGTTGCACCATGGGATGTTGCCATCCAAAAACTTGCCCAAGTCAATTGTTGACTTTTTAAATATCTTTGTAAATAGGTTGTTGGCTCCTTTTTGCCTTCTTTTCTCTCCTTCTTCTATAAATACCCCAATACTTGTTGTATTATGGGTGAACATTTTTCAGATAGAAATAGAAGTGAGGAGAGAAAGACTTTGAGCTTTCTTGTAACAGATAAAAACAATTAATACAATTATTCAGACTTTGTGCTCAATAACTGTGTTATACATTAAGATCTTTCTTATGTTAGGTCTGCATGTGTTTATTCTGTTGAATTCATATCTACTTTTCCGTCACTTGTTTATCAGTATTGCTTTGTTTATTTATGCAAGTAGGTTTGGCTCTGTTTACTACCAAGCCCAAAGCATAGATCTTCTGACCCTTCCGCTTTGGAACTCATTTCTTTTCTTCCTTCGGATCTGATCTTTCTCTTTTCCCTCTTTTATTCCTTTCTCTTCGCAGCCTAGAACACTCTCTTGGGATGAGATCCCAACCCCGAAGGCGAGAATCGTGAGACTTGCATAGGTTCTGCTAGTAGAAGTAGCAATAAACCAGTTTCGCTTTCTTTGTCTCAAAGAGGGCTAAGCCACGCACACCGTTGGCCCGTCTATCCATAGATCTGTCCACGCGACAGATTTTCGGACCAACACAACTAAACCACTAAAGTGGACTCTGCAAATTCCATCGTGAACTTCCTTAATGGTGTAGGGAATTTCAGAAATTTTAAGGCATCGTAAGAGAATACCATTAAAGTCATTCTTATAAAGAAGGCCACCCATGATGACATAATGAGATATACTTTTAAGAAAGGCACGTTGTTGACTACGAGTGAGATCAACAGGTAGAATGGAAAAGGAAAGATAGTCTGCACATTTCTTATACCAAAATTCACTTGGGTTAAGTGTAACGGTTCGACGGAGTAGACCTCACAAGGTAAATGAGAGGGTAATTCTATCATTTGTATTGTGACAAATATTTTAGAGTCAGCAGGAGAAGCACGTATCTCGAGAAGTCAAATAGGCCATGGTCTCTACAAATTTATTAGTAGAACGTGGGGTGGTTTGAAGTTTGTAACAATCAAAGGTGGTCAAAATTATATCTATTTTATTTTTATACTTTTGAAGTATCTCATTATGACACTAGTATATACCATTGAATCTGGTTTATAACTAATTTGGAATTAGTAAAGATATTGATGGACTTAACATCTAAGGCATAAGTATCCTGGAGGTCCAATACGAGTGCTTCGTATTCGAAAGTATTATTTTTACAATCAAAATCAAGTTTGAAAGACAAAGGCGTAGGTTCACCATCAAGATGAATGAGGATAACACTAGCCCAACCTCCATGCTTGACATTTAGAGCCATCGAAGAAGATTTTCATTTGGTAATTAGGTTCGTCTAAGGAGAGGGTAGCTATGGATTAAATGCGGGAAATCAAAATTAGAGGGTTGATTCTGAAAAGAGGTACATTGGCTAGTTGGTTAGTGATAGCTTGGCCTTTGATGGAATTCTAATGAATGAATTCAAGGTCGAGGTCCTATTGAAGCATAAGCCAACATGCATCATGTTGATGTTAATAAGGTTTTGCGTACATATAGTGTAAGGGGTCAATATTAATAATAACGAAGGTTTTTTGGTTGAGTAGGTAATGGCGGAGTTTGGTGGTGACAAAAAATAAGGCTAATAAGATTTTTTCGGCATGTGTATATCTAGTTTCATAGTTCATAAGGGTATTAATTATGTAATAAACCAACTTCATCTATGTTTCTCATCATGATGAGCAAGCATGGCACCTAAAGAATGGTCAGTGGTAGAAATGTATAGGTAAAAGGGTTGGTCATCCTTAGGAGGAATGAGCATTGGTGGTTGAAGGAGGTATTTTTTTAAGGCTTCAAAAGATTTATGGAATTCATCATCCCATTTGAATGAAATTTCTTTCTTGAGAAGATGATGAAATGGTTGACAGTGGTTAAAAAGTTGCAAGATAAAATGATGAATGGATTACAACTTACCTTGTAGGCTTCAAAGTTGATAGAGATTAGTAGGTGGAGGCATTTCCAGAATAGCCTTGACTTTAGCAAGATCAACTTCTATGCCATGCAAAGAAACAATGAAACCCAGGAGTTTTCCTAAAAGTACCACAAAGACATACTTATTTGGTTGAAGACAAACACAATACTTAATGAAGTGGTCAAATATGAACTTAAAATGGTTAGGTGTTTGGTTCGATGTTTGGATTTGGCAAGAATGACATCTACACAATATTCCAATATGTGATGCATGTTGTCATGGAAGATGTAAGTCATGGCTCATTGGTATGTAGCGTTGGAATTTTAAGGCCAAAATGCATTACTTGATAGTAGAAGGTCCTCTAAGGGATGATGAAGGTGGTCTTGTGTTGATCCTTTGGAGCTAGTAATATTTGATTATAACCTGAGAAACCATCCATGAGTGATATCATTTCATGGCCAATGGTGAGATCAACTAGTTGGTCAATGCCTAGTAGAGGAAAATCATCTTTGGGGTAAGCTAGGTTAAGGTCATGAAAGTCTATGCAAATGTGAAGTCCCCTTGTCACCTTTGTGATAGGAACGATATTAGAAATCCATTAGGGATATTCAATGGGTAGGATGAAGGAAACTGAGAGAAGGCACTAAAGCTCTTCTTTGACTAGAAGAGCAATGTGAGGATGCATTTTCCATAGCTTTTATTTGATGGGTTTAGCATCAAGAATGGTTATGATATTATGGACCATGATTTTGGGTCAGTACCAAGTATATCGGCATAAGACCAGGAAAAAGCATTGCTATGGTCCCAAAGGAAAGAGGTAAAAGATTCTTGTTTAGTAGCATCTAAATATTGGCCTATCTTTAGAATGTGCAGGTCATCCTGAGTGTTAATGTTGATTTTAATGGTTGATTCATTCAACATGGTTTACGTCTCAAAAGGTAACGACTAGTGAATATAAGAATCTTCCACACCAAGGTAGGTGAGGATGGACTCATCATCCTAACATTGAACAACATTAATAGAAGGTGTATCGTCATCAATCATGTCAGGGTATAGGAATGGGAGAGAAGAGGAGCCTTACCATCACATTGATAGGTAAGAGGTCCTAGGGAAATTGTTTTTACGAAAAAAAAAAATTTAGGAGGAATAGATTCGAGATCTATGGACTCCGTGGGTGAAGATGGTGACATGGGTGAATGAGGTGGAGAGGTTTTTCTTCCTGAATGAGGTCGATGCGAGCTTTCTTGGGAGGTGGTGCATCAAATCCAATGCCACTATGGTCATTGTGTTTATGAGTGGTACATGAAATGACAATATGGTGGCCCTGTTTGTAAAAACCGAAGCCAAAGCCTTTCCATGTGCAACGGTGAAGGAAAGTGTGAGCAAAGTGGTGGTTAGTAAGGGAATGTAAGTCAGATGAAAATGGTTGTGTTTGGGATGGAGGTTCAGGTTTATAAGTGGAAATATCAAGTCCCCCATACGTTATATTAGTGCGAAGGTGGGGAGGACCATAAGGAAAAACCTCGCCTACATGTTATTCATAACTGTGAGTGCGGCCGACACTGAGTTTCCATACTCTTACATAGCGAGGAATGTGTCGATATTGTATAGGAGGTACTCCCCCAGAGTGAGGTGTTGAAAAACACCCTCTAAGGGGTCATTAGTTGATATGTGGGAGGCAAGGATAGAAGACTTGTTAGATGATGGGGAAGTAGGTGAGCCAGTGGTAGAGGCTATGGTGACAGTAGGGATAGCAGGGTTAGATGTGGGAGAGGTGGTGGAAGTCTTGGTGGATGGGCTTGTGGATGAAGGTGAAGTGGGGGTAATGACAGATGCCTTGACTAGGACAAGTACATCATTGGTCCGATACAACATGTTATAGTTCTTAAAAGGTGATGGGTCAGTTGGGATGGTGTAATTATGTCCTTTGTGTTCAAATTTGGGACAACGGTGTAAATTTGAAGGGACACAACCCATTGCATGGATCCAAGGTCAGAAGATTAATAGATTATATTGGAACTCCCCTTCTAGGACATAGAAAATTCCTGGGACATTGTGGGGACCCACACAGACATGGATAATGAAAGTACCTAGGGTAGAGGTCATGGCATCATTACGGGAGTGCAAGTACTGTTTGGGCTACCATGCATTTAATATGCAGGTATGCACATTTGGTTATAAACATGGGAGGATATGATGTTAATACTATCACTACCATCGATCATAATGCATCGTATGCATATATTATCGATAAAGATGGAGATGAAAATAGAAGGATCGGGGTCGTCGGACTTAAAGGGGATGATCTCTTCATCCGAAAATCTAAGGGTGGATACTTAGTGAGATAGGCTACGTGATGAGGGGTAATGATGGAGGCTACGGGCATGAGGTCATTTGGTAAAACCTCAATATATTGAAGGACCTCCATAAAGGCTTGGTGATGTGACTCAGAGGCTTGGATGAGGTCATATAAAGACATTTTGAGGGAGGATTGGTGTAATTGTTTTAGCATTGTGTGATGTGTGATTCCATCAAAAATAGGATACGTGGGACCTCGAATGGTGACTTTGGGTGTGGGTGTAGATGGTATGTTGGGTACAGGGTTGGTTGATGGGCTAGCTTCCTTTTCTTTTCCCTTGTCTTTCTGAAAGTCAGTGGTAATATGGACCATGTTAATTTCAAATTTCGGGGTGGATAAAAGAGTTGTGGGGGTGGAGATACTGGTCGTTGAGTAGGTAATGGAAGAAGATTTGGGGAGATTGGTGAAGGTGGAATGGGGTCCTCATCCAGAAGATCATCATCATCAAAATTGTGCTCAGGAGGAAAAAGTGGATAAGAATGGTCTTCAAGGCCTTACAATTTTCAACATCATGTCTTGGCACATGATGATAGGCACAAATATTGGTCTCATCAAACCCTTTTGGTTTGGGTTTGAGAGGATCGTAAGGTCAAAGCGGTGGTAATGTGATGATGGAAGTCTCTAAGAGATTGGTTAAAATATTAGTGTAGGACCCCGCTAATGGATCACAATGGGAGGTGAGTGTGGGTTTGTGTACAAATGTGGTTGATTGTGGAGGAAGAGGATTTATAAGAGGGGGAATGGGTTGGTCCACTAGTTTGGTATGTGGAGTGGTCTTAGGTCTTGTGGGAATTTGTTTAGGTAAAGGTGGGGTAGAAGAGATGGTAATGGAAGGTTTGGTTTGTTTGACTACCTTATTAGAGGGTAGCAGATTCTTAGCTTTGGGTTACACCTTCTTGGGAAAAGGTGACACGGGAGTACAAGATGTAGAGGGAAAAGTAGATGGTGGAAGAGGATGGGTTACCCATGGGAAACCGAGTTGTGGTGGAGGTGGTTGGTAGAGGTTGGGTAGAAGGTGTGAGTGGAAGGGAAGAGAGTGTCATGGGTAGTGAAGAATTTATGGAAGGTAGTGGTGGTATGGGTGGTAAGAAGGTCACGGGTGATGGAAGGAATTGTGTGGGTGGCTTGGGTGAATTGTTTTAGTGGAAGGACTTATAATTGATCTAGAAATGATTCATTTGATTATGTTCTTATCTATCCTAATTCATAATAAGGGTCTTGAGTTTTTCGGGAACTATAAATTTCATGTGAAGATTCATCCCTAGTTAGCAAATTTGGCCTTGGCTAAACCATTAATGACCATCTTGACAAAAATATTCCATTATCATGGATGAAGAAAGGAAAAGATAGATTTGAAGCAAT
The DNA here is from genome assembly GCA_018340775.1 of Taxus wallichiana var. yunnanensis. Classification (NCBI taxonomy): domain Eukaryota; kingdom Viridiplantae; phylum Streptophyta; class Pinopsida; order Cupressales; family Taxaceae; genus Taxus; species Taxus wallichiana. Next base: position 545,169,112 of record CM031235.1, on the reverse strand, counting down.
TAAAATGGCCATTTCTCAAGTGCTTCTATTGGTGAATCCAAGTTTTGATAAATATTTTATTCTTTATGCTTTTGCAGGTCAAGAGAGCATTTCAGGGATCCTCACTCAGCAGAATGATGATATGATGGAACAACAATTTTTTTCTTCAACTAGTCTCTAAAATACTATCGGTCTGCAAATATTCATTTTTAAAAAGAAATTTTTTGTTGTCATTCGAGCTTTAAATAAATTAAGGAACTTGTTATCTAATAAAAAAATTAATCTAATGGTGTCTCATCTAGGTGTTAAGGTTTTTTTCTAAACAAAGAGATGAATGAGAAGTGTGTTGGGTGGATCACCAAGGTGATGGAGTATGATGTACACATCAAGGTTACTAAGCTAGTCAGAGGTAAAGGTTTGTGTCAACAACTTGCTGCAGATTTGGAATCGAAAGGTGATGAAGACATGATGCTTCTAAATAGTGATGAAAGAGATGATCAGGTTGACTGGTTATCAAATATGAAGGTCTTCCTTCTCTTAGGAACATATCTCATTGACATGGATAAGAATTAAATATGGACCTTTCGCCTTCAAGTATATTCCTTATGTTCTAGTAAAGGATGTTATATTTTGAAGGGATTTAAATGTTGTTATTCTTTGGTGTATAGGTCAAGAACAAGTAAACAAGATTTTGGAATAATTTCACAATGGTTTGTTGGGAGGACATTATTCGACATGAAAAAATTCCACAAATATCATGAGGTCTAGCTATTATTGGCTAGATTTATTCAAATATGCCCACCTCTAGGTAAAGAAATGCAAGGAATGTGCCTTTTCACCTGAAAAAGTAGAAGTTAGTAGCTCTTCCCCTCCATCCAATTCAGGTTGATCAACCCTTTGTTCAATGGGGGTTGGATTTCATTAGAATGATCAATCCTCCATCTAGTGATGGACATAAATGGGTCCTTATTGCAATGATTATTTCACTCGATGGACAAAGGTGGTAGCATTGAAGGAGGGAAATGAGAATGTAGTTCTTGATTTCCTAGAAGGCATAATGACAAGATTCAATGTTCCATTTATATCCATTTTGGACAATGTAATGGTTTTTATTGGTTTAAAGCCAATTGAATGGGCTATTAAGAATGCCTTTTATCTCAAGAATTCATCTAATTACTATTCGCAAGGTAACTAATTGGTGAGTCTAATAATAAAAACCTCATAAGGATTATCAAATGCATGATGGAAACCAATAGGAAGACTTGGGATACACATCTTAAGAATGCTTTGTGGGTGTACCGGATCACACCTAAAAGGGCCATTAGAAATTATCCTTTCATGTTGGTATATGACACAAAAGAGAAACTTCGCTATCCTTGGAGTTACCTTCTTGAGTTATCTCATCAACTTCAAGTTATGGAGAATGATCCTATGATAGTCAAGTTTTCTAAGATTTTGGTGTTTCACCAATAAGTGTTACACTTTCTAGGATGAAATAGATATAAGGTAAAATAGTTAAGGAGGAATACCTATGAGGTGAAAGTGGAAGGTAGAATAAGTGCATTATAAACTTTTGATCCAAGTTGATTGTGTGAGCTTCCTTTGGCTAGGAGGAACGACCTATATAAGAAACACAACAAGACCACAAAATAGTATTAATAATATAGGTTAGTGGACTACCTAGCGAGTGCTAGATCCAAGAAGTGAGGTGTTTCCTAGAAGGCTATCAATCCACTTTCAAATACAATTTAATGTAAAAATACCATGAAATAAGGAAATCCTACTATATTTGAATGATTTAGGTATTTTTGCTAATACAATAAGTAAATCTAATATAACATGTAAGGTTATGATTATATCTAGAGGTTTAGTAGTGTTTTCTTGGTTTTGTAGGTCCGACAGAGGTCTAGTAAGGGTCCGGCGATGATTAGTTGATTTACGGCATGGTTTTAGGTGAGTGGGAAGATTTTTATCCGAGAATATGAAATGACATAGAGACTGATATCGGTCTAGTGACCGATGCCAATATGGGGACTAAACCAATGATGGTCAAGGAACTAACGTCAATAGGAACAATAAGTAATAAACTATTAAAAATGGGGTTTTAGGCTCTCTATGATTGCATAGATAGTAAGGGTAGTATGGTTTAGGTCGTAATATAGCTTAGATGACTTAGGAATAATAATAAGGAGGTTTAAAATGGTGGAGACGCTTAGGGTGATTGAATAATAGGTTCATGGGAATAAGGTGATGTACAAGTAATAGAAGAAATAAAATATTGAACGCAAAAAGATATCTATAATGGGATAAGCTCAAATGACTAAAATCATAGTACTTATTTGATGTCTTGTAGACATTGAGAATTGAGATGGTTAATGGTTGATTGGATGAGAGGTGCTTGAGTCCAATGTTGTGGAAATAGAACCTATATACTCCCGTGAGTATTATAATGCTCTATAATCATAACCAAATGTTTTTATTACACTATGGTTGTGTGTGCTCATCATCTGGATGCATGAGGGATTGAAGATTCATGCTTGAATGCAATAAGGATCCAATAACTGAATGATCAACCTGTGTAAATATTTTTAAACTGCATATAAGGTGACCAATTATGGTTAGATAACTAGCACCGCCCAAGGAGAAACCAATGTCGGTTAGGTTTAATTAGTCCCTTTTACCAAAAATACAAATATCTTCCCAGATTTGGCATGTTTTCTAAGTTGAGTCTATGTAGGGAAGAAAATTTTTCGTTAGAAAAAGTAGGAAGGTCATAGAAGAATTCTAATTAGGTGTGAGAATAATTCTTAGTTAGTTAGGTCAAGTGGTGACTCAACACTAGGAATGATGACTCGGTCTTTGAGAGTGATGACTTTATCACTTTGTGAGTTACATGCCCCTAGAATGGGTCCAGGTGAGGTGTCATGATTAGGTGGAGGTGTGAGGCTGAAATTAACTTAATTAAAATAATTAATTCAATTAATAATGTGAGGATGAATATTAATATGGGATGAAGGGGTCATGATTAGTTAAATGTTTTAAGTTAATTAATTGAAGGGGACTAAGGGTAGTGTGACCCAAATTTGGTGTCTACATTTTCCCCTTTTTTCACGTAGGTTGTATTGTTAAGTGATGATGACAAGAATATGAAGTTAGTTCTCTAAGTATGAGTGAAGGGTAGGTTTCCCCAAGTGTGGGTAGAGGTGATCCCTTTCAAACCCGAAACTTATGATGTGTGAAACAAAATCGGTGAGTGGTTTGATAAATGGGTAAGTGATGAAAAGGAGGGTAGGTTGGTCATAGGTAAGGGTGATTTCAGTTAGGTAATAGGTAGGGGAATTCTAACGCATGCACATGTATAGATTATGATAAGGTACCAGGTTGAAGAGCTTGCAAACTCTACATTGTCAAAGTTTGATAGGTTTATCCAAACAAGGTTGAAGTGGTTCGGAGTAACCAAGGTATAAGATATGGTCCTAAACATAACTAGGTCAGGTGTAAAAATGGGTATGGTTGGGATAAACATCACGACATTAGGCAAGGTAAGGTCATTGGGATGAACAACATAGGTAGCATCATCGCAAGTTATAGTGAGTACACAACTTCAAATATCAAAAAATGTGAGTGTTAGTTGGGTGAGGTAGGAAAGGCCATAGGTAAGGCCACATTAGGGGAAAAAATATTCCCCAACTAATGGTGAGGTTGGGTGGGAGGTTATAAGGCCATTAGGGTAATGGGTAAGGGTAGGGTCAATTATGGGGTGGGTGGAAAAGGTGGTGAGTTAGCGATTAGTGCGGGATTGGGAAATTGGGTAAAAGGATAACCAATATTGATGATGTAAATCCAACATTGGCTAAAGGTATGATTGTAGTAAACTAGGGCACCGATCGATGTCATCAAGAAAAATTAGTGTCGGTCGAAGTCGTGGGTGTGGTAAAAAGAAAAAAATTGTAGAATATAGATTGATTTTCACTGTTGACTTAGAGAAAAGGAAAGATCAAGAGTGTTTTGCATTTTCCATTGGGAAAGAGATGAGGTATTATACTCACTAACTTGGCAAGAAATAATTGGTCAATTAGATACCATTTTCCAGGCCCACGAGATCAAGATGAGTGATTCAATTAGTGGAGAATGAGAGGTTTAATTCAAACATGGATGTAGTAGGAGGTGAGGGAGGGGTTTAGGAACCTATCCCAGAGATTCCACCATGATGGAAATAGCACGTAGAGGTAGGAATCAATCTTGTCTAATTTTTTTTAATGACATTACAGGCAAAAAAAAAAATGAAATAAATAGGGTGAGGAATTAAAAGTTTAAAATTTAGTGAAAAATTAGAATTATGGGTAAGGGGCGGGAAATATAGTTTAATTAGGTGTAAAATGGAAATGGGTGGGGTTTGGGTAGTTTTTAGGTAGTTTTAGGTTGGTTTTTATTTGTTTTTGGAAAATTTGGGGACGTGGGGTTTTGGTCAGGTCTCAACTGAAAATGATTCAGAATGCTGGCCTCAATGGGGAAATTAGTCTCTCTGATGTCGATCGAGGACGAACAGTATCGATCAAGGTGACCGGGTCCAAATGGGTTAGATTTTAGAAGGCCAAAATGGGGTAAAAATCAAATGGGAGGTAGTTTAGGAAAAGAATGAAGGAAACCTAGATGGATGAGGTATAGAATTAGGTGGGTTTGCATAAATTTAGGTAAATGTAGGTAGGTAATAGGTGATGAAATTAGTATGGGAACATAGTAGGTTGGATTAGAATGAATAATAGGTTAGGGAGGTAGTTTAGGCAATAGATAGGTAGGTAAACAAATGTGGGTATGTGGTGTAGGTAGGGGTGAGTTAATTAGTTTTGAAGAAATGGGAAAAATTAGTTCAGTACTTGACATTGTTAAGTTGTATGAATGCAAACACGATAATAGATCACGATGTGTGATAGAAAACTACTACTGTTGATAGATATTAGACCCAGTATCACAAGGGATGAGTGGGACCACATCTCGAGATGTTTCTCTTAGTTCCATCAGAAATATAAATAGATTGTTAGGGATCATAGTATGATGGTTGCTCTCATCAATAGATGGGATTATATGACCAATACCTTCCATTTTTCGACTGGGGAGATGACTATCACCCTGGAGGACGTATATAGGATCTTGAGGTTTCCCATTATAGGGGCATAGGTCTATCATATTCGAGATAATGAGGCATTGGAGCCCATGGGTATAGTTTTTGGTGATGTTGTGGCTGAGTTGACATAAAATAGTGTGATTTTAAAGTATGGAGATGTGTACACAACACATCCTGATGAGACCCATTTGGTAGTGTTGATGATGGTCGTGATTAGTTATTTTTCCCTCCCATATTTAGAGGGTGGTTTGTTTCCTCTAGCATTGATGGGTATTTTGGAGGATATGGTAGATCATAAAGTACAATTTGCATGGGAACTAACATTTCTAGTATAGCTATACAAAGAGCTATGGGTGTATTTTTAGGTAGCCAGGAGTTTGGAATGTCTTTTACCTTCTTATTACATTGTTAGGAATATGATCATATAGTGTCCCTACAACCAGCCATAATTCTGAGGTAGGATTGGTTTGAAGGAGTATTCCAAGTTGGTTTCTAATGGTGGGTACTAGTGGGAGCCCATCCTAGGGTTGCAAAGGCAGCCAGGGATGTGACCTATTATATTAGACTACTTGATGGCGTATCGGTAATTGATAAATTATGAATAAATTTTATAGGGTTTTCATCTTATAGAAGGATGGTAGTGAGTGTAATGGATTACAACTAGTCAAGATGATACAAGGCATACATGCGAGTGAGCATGAGAGGATTCTTGTTGATAGATTCGGATGGAAGTTCGGGATCCAGCGGGATGTGCCTCCATCTTTATCATTGTAGCATAGAGATGATGTATAGAGACCATTGTCTCTACCACATCTAGTAGATATAACCGAACACAAGGAGATGGTAGTAGATAGGAGGATTGATGATGTAGGTACTATTGATAGCTATAGGAAGTGGTGGATAGCATAGTTATAGAAGAAACCTCCAAGGCTAGGGTATTCTAATTTAGTGACGGTCATAGTTTAGAGAGATGCATTATAGGGCTAGGTGGCTATCCCATAATAATAGATTATAGGGTTTCAGGGAAAGATGATAGGGGCACATGCATAGGTGACCACCCTATAGGCACATGTGTGATGACCCTATAGGCCCGGGTAGCAGAGCACGAGCACGAGCTCTCGCACATGGTGGAGATGGGGATGGAGGGTGAGTAGTCATCTTACAGGAACATGTGGCTAAATTATAGGGATAGTTAGCCACAATATAGGCATATGTTGAAGCTTTATAGGATCGGGAAGTTACACAAGTACCACCACTGAATCCCACACCAAGACAAGGTCCCATAGTAAAAGGTCTTACACCAGGATATGATCCTCTTATATTAGGGAAAATTTATCAGGTGGTAGTAAGGTCGATGGCACCGCCACGACCGTATCCAATGTGAGGTTCAGGATGCCCCGAATAAAGCTCGCTAATATCGGTACTAGCTAGCAACTATAGGAATTGATGTGTCCTCTTACACTAAGCACCGATCCCATTAGATAGCCGGTGAGTAAACTAGATCCAATACTCATAGCGGAGGTAGTATAGGGGATCATTGTCCCTAGAGATAGGGTCAAGGTGAGGTTACTAGTTCCCGGAGACTAGGCCCCACAGAGGGTAAGGAAGAGGAGATGGAGGCCAGGAAGGGACCAACAAAGGGTAGAAAAATGATGATAGAGCACTTGACTAGTAGGGATGAGGAAGAGATAGGTGAGACTAGAGAGGAGGTCATCAGGTGGGGGTGATTGATATCCATATCGATATATTGTTGCCATTTTTATTTTTTTATATACGAGGCCTATGTGCAAAGATGTAAGATTATACATGAGATTTTTGAGATACTGATACTTATTTATATCTATGTATATATGTATTGATATAAAGATACTCCAATTATATATTGATGATGTTCCTGGATGGATGATGTACTTGTTTTAATTTCCATTATCATTGTGTATTATCAAAACTAGTTGTTTTAGGCATGATTGAGGTGAGGTCATGTAGGAATGATGGATTCAAGTATAGGCATGATTTTGATAGGTGTAGTCATGGTTGAGTCATGTATAGGCATGGTGGAGTCTCGTATAGGAATTGTTTGGTCATGTATAGGCATGGTGGAGTTAGGTATAGGCATGATTGAGTCAGGTGTAGGCATGGTGGAGTCAAGTATAGGCATGATTGAGTCAGGTATAGGCATGATTGAGTCAAGTATAGGAATGGTGGAGTTAGTCATAAGCATGATTGATTTAGGTGTAGGCATGGTTGAGTAAACTATATGCATAGTGGAGTCGGTATAGGCATGAGAATCTAGGTAATTTCAATTTATTGCTCTTATGGAAATAATGTATTGTATATATGTTGTGGTTAAATTTCTAAGTAATTAATATCATGAAAATATGAAATGATTTAAGTAGAATATGGTTGTGGTAATAAAATGGTAGGTATGTATGTTTTTACGATATTAATTTCCAAGTTTTTTTATAAATGGAAACTAACTAGGGTAGAATGTGAATGTAAAGGGGGAATTTGTGAGGGGAAAAAGTGTCTGAGCTAACTTCCAAGGGCCTCATGCCCTCGACATCCCGCCTACATAGCCCTGACAAAAAGGGGCCTCTAGTTGATGTAGTTCTCCAATAAATTAGGGAAGAATATGATAAGGGAGATGAATGGGTCGGTAGGTTTTAGGCATGATTGATTCTAGGTCATTTAGGCATGGTTGAGTATAGGTTGAATAGGTATGGTATAGTATAGGTCATTTAGTCATGATTGAGTATAGGTTAAATAGGCATGGTTGTCATCTAGGTTGAATAGGTGTGGGTGATTTTGGTGGAAGAGGAATTCCCAGAATGTAGGTGTCGAAGGTCTAGTCCTATGAAGGAGGATCAATAAGTAAGAAAAGAGGTGAATGGTAAGAGGAGAAAAAAATCCACCTAATTGGTAAGAACCATTATGAGTCTATCATACCAAATATTGGCTTATGACCGTAAGACCCTAAATACATTGCATGATAAATTTTTCTAAGATTGAAGAAGGTCACATGATCATGAAATGTCATATTTGTGGAATTTCCCTTGAGTAGGTAGAAGATTAGAAAGGAAATACAATTAGGTGAAAGAGGTTTTTTTATCGTAACCTTGGTGTGAGACAACATGCCTCTTTTACAAGATACCCAAGATCAAAATAGGCAAGTCCATGATGAAAAAGTTATCTTTTTCTTTTTGTATTTTTTTTATAAATTGATCGATGTGGGAAGTCTATATGGGATGAATAGAATATCTCCTTGAGGTCTTCGTGAAGTTGATCAATGTGGGAAGCTTCATAATATTTTTTTGTAGAAATAGTCTTCTTTTTGGATAGACTAAGTACATTATGGCTAGCTTTCTATAGTTTTCCTTCAAGGGAGTATTCTATTTATAGCAGCGAAATAGAAAGATATATGTCCTTTTGAGGGAGTCATGTTTTTGCTAGAAGTTTGACTCAAGAAGTTTGAATTTGAAAATCCCATATATTACTTTTGAATTGTTTTTTGACTTTTGTATCATGGACAAGACTATAGAGAAGTACATGCTTCTTTTATGAAGAAAAACCATATAACATAGGGGTCAGCTATGAAAGAGAGGTTTTAAGTGACAAACGACCATGGGATTCCATCTTGAAAAGGAGGAAAATTATCCATGAGACTCATGTCATGAGTAGATTTGTGGTACTCATATTGAAGATAATGATGAAATGTGACAGTAATCACATGATTCTTTTTATTTGTTGATCCTTAAAATAGGTAAGTAGAAGGTGAATATTACTCAAGGGACAAGAATTTAATAGATAAAAGATTATACAAGACTTGTCTAACAATAGAATGGTCAAAGATGCAAGGAATTGAGGGGCTTAGGTTTTATTTTACCTTCGAGTGAAGATAAACGATAAGCACCTGTTCCATAGGCAAGAGTAATGATATAGGTTCTAAGCCAATTAGGAGAAAACTTTCCCCTTTCACTTTTCTCTTCTTTTGCTATGTGTTGATTTTACTTCAAGAAAAGGTCATCAACCAAGAAGGTTTGTTCTTGGACATGTTTATCATAGGCATGTTTGATATGTTTTTGGTATATTTGGAGGTGATTGAGAAAATTTAGATGGCGTTTGTCTAATAATTCAAGCTATTCCAAATGGTCCTATCAAAAATCATCATATTTCAGCATATCTTTGAGTTAGATACAAAGAGATGGAATTTTGACTTTGTGAGGCAAGACATCCTCTATACCATATACCAAAGAGAAAGGTTTGGTAGAAGTTAAGGTACAAATACTAGTATGATAAGCCCATAAGGTAAAAGGAATGTGCATGTGCCAATCCTTACCAAGATAAATCAACCACTTTCATAAAAAAATTATTTAGGGTTTTTATTCAATTTAGCTTGGCCATTCATTTGAGCATAATAAGGTGAATAAAAAATGAGTTTAATGGGGAAGGAATCACGAGTTTCGTATGGTTTTAGTTTTGAATAATTTTACATTATTAATGATTATGCACTCGATGAACACCAAAGAAAAAAATGATGTGATGGTTGATGAATTCACATATTTTCGGCTTTTGTAGAAATAAGAGGTAGAGCTTCCATCCATATAGTGTAATATTTGGTAGTGGTAATAATCCATTGATGACATTGGGAATAATAAGGGTTGAGCTCTGCGAAAAGATCCAAACCTCATTTAGAGAAAGGCCAAAGGTCTCGCGTGACCTGTAGGGTGTGACTAAGGGTGTGATGAATATTAGCATGTTGTTAACACTTCACACAACGCTTGACATAGCCACAACAATCACAGTTTAGGGTTGGCCAATAATAGTCTAGGTGAAAGATACACTTAGTGACAACTAAACCACTGAAGTGACCCCCACAAATCACATCGTGAAATTTCTTGATGGTGTACACAATTTCAAAACTTGTAAGGCATTGTAATAGGATACCGTCAAAGTCACGTTTTTAGATAATACCACCCATGATGACATAGCAAGAGACACTTTTGAGAAAGGATCATTTTCCATTACGAGTAAGATATGAAGGAAGAATTAAAAGGTAAAGGTAGTCAAAAACTTCTTATACCAAAGGTCACATGGGTTAGTTTTGATGTTTCCTACAAGGTTGATGTTTCAAATTAGATAAGAAGGTGATTGAAACCTTTGTACTATGATAAAGATTTTTGAGTCATAGGATGAATTAGGGATTTGAGAAGAAAGAAAGGCCAAGGTGTGCACAAATTTATTAGTGGGACATGGGGTGGTTTGAATTTCATAATTGTCAAAGGTAGTCAAAAGCATGTCAACATGATGTTTATAATTTTGAAGTATCTCGTTACGACAATTGTATATACCATTAACTTGGTTCAAAACTAGTTGATATTTTCTCAATGATATTAATTGATTTAACGTCTAAGGATATGGTGGTTTGAAGACCTAACACGAGTGCTTCATATTCGGTGATATTTTTAGTACAATCAAAATATAGTTTGAAATATAATGGCATAGGATCACTGTCAAGAGGAATGAGGATTTGGTGATATTGTTAGTACAATCAAAATATAATTTGAAAGATAATGGCATAGGCTCACCATCAAGAGGAATGAGGATAACTCTAACACCACCCCCATGCTGACATTTGGAACCATCAAATAATAAGGTCATCTGGTAAATGGTATCATCTAGGGAGAGGGTAGCAATGGATTCATCAGGGAAATCGAAGTTAGAAGATTGGTTTTTAGAGAGAGGTGTTTCGTGAGTTGGTCAACAATGGTTTGTCCTTTGACATATTTTTGATGGATGAATTCAAGATCTAGGTTTGTAAGAAGCATGAGCCAACATGCAACATGTTGATGTTGGTAGGGCTTAGTATACATGTAATGTAAGGGGTCAATATTGGTGACAACAAAGGTTTTTGGTTGAGTAGGCAATGGTGAAGTTTAGTGGCGATAAAAAATAAGGTGAATCAAAGTTTTTTGGCATGAATATATCTAGGTTTGTAGTCTAAAATCATACAACTTATATAATAAATTTCTTGCTCCCTGTGTTACTCGTTATGATGAGCGAGCATAGAACCTAGGGAGTGATTAGTAGAAGAAATGTAAAGGTAAAATGGTTTTTCCTCCTTAGGGGGAATGATCAAAAGTGGTTGGAGGAGTTATTTTTTAAGGCGTCAAAGGATTTGTGGCCTTAATCATCCCATTTGAAGGAGACATCCTTTTTGAGAAGATGATGAAATGGATGGTAGCGGTTGGAAAGCTGAGAAATAAAGTGATGAATAGATTTCAATTTTCCTTAAAAACTATGAAGTTGAAAAAGGTTATTAGGTGGAGGCATATTGAGAATAGCCTTGATTTTAGTGGGATAAACTTCGCTACCACACAAAGAAATGATAAAACCAAGGAGCTTTCCGGAGAGAACAGCAAAGATACACTTCTTAGTTTGAAGGAGAACACAATATTTGATGAGATAGTCAAAGACAACTTTAAAGACAACAAGGTGATCAGCCTGATGTTTAGATTTGGAAATAAGATCATCAACATAATATTCCTATATGTTATGTATGATGTAATGAAAAATACAATACATAGCCCTCTCATATGTAGCACCAAAGCATTGTTAAGGACAAAGGGCATGACACGATAACAAAATATCTCCCAAGGAGTGATGAAGGTGGTTTTGTGTTGATATTCGAGGTGAGTAATATTTGGTTATAACCTGAGAAAACCATCCATGAGTGATAACATCTCATGGCGGCGGTGAGATCAACTAGTTGCTCATTACTAGGTAGAGGAAAGTTATCTTTGGGGCAAGCTAACTTAAGATTGTGGAAATCCATGCAAATGTGGATTCCCCTGTTACTTTTGTGATAGGAACGATGTTAGAGATCCATTAAGGATAATCAATGGGTAGGATGAAGGAAACTAAATGAAGGCACTAGATTTCTTCTTTAACAAGAAGGGCAATGTGAGGATGCATTTTTTCGTAACTTTTGTTTCAAGGGATTGGTATCAGGAATGGTTGTGATATTATGGACCACAATGTTTGGGTCAATAGTGGGCATATCAGTATAGGACCAAGCAAAATCATTGATATGATTGTAAAGGAAAGAAGTGTAAGATTCAAGTTCAACAACATCTAAAGATTGGCCTATTTTTAGAATAAGCGGGTCATCTTGATTGTGAATCTTGATCTCGATGGTTGATTCATTTAACATGGTTTGCATCTCAAAATTTAATGGCCGATGAATATAAGAATCTTCCGCACCATGGTAAGTGAGAATAGACTCATCTTCTTGACATTGAACGAAGTTAATAGAAGGGGTATCATGATCAATCATATTAGGATATAGGAAGGGAAGAGAAGAGGGAGCCTCGCCATCATGTTGATAAATCGAAGTCCCAGGAAACTTGTTCATGAAAAAAGTTAGGAGGAATGGATTTTGGATCCATAGACTCTTTAGTTGAAGGTGGTGAAGTTGGTGAATGGGTGGGGAATGTTTATCGTCCTTATGATTTTGACTTGAGCCTTCCTAGAAGGTGGTTCAAAAAATCCAATACCACTACGGTCTTTATGCTTACGAGTGGTGTAAGGAATGAAAATCGATAACCTTATTCATAGAAACCAAAGCCAAATCCCTTCTAAGCACAATGATGGAGGAAGGTGTGGGAGAAGTGGCGGTCGGTGAGAGATTGAAGGTCAAAGGAAAATGGTCGAGTTTGGGAGGGTGGCTCGGTCAAATAGGTAGAAAATACAATTCCCCATATGTTAATTTGGTGCGAAGGTGGGGAATACCATAGGAGGAGACCTCACCTATGTGTTGATCATAGTGGGGATGTTGGTGAAGGTTACCATACTCTTGAGGAGTAAGGAATGTGTTAATGTTATAAGGGTGGTACTCCCTAAAGTAAGGCGTTGAAAAACACCTTCTAAGGGATAAGGAGTATATATGTGTGTAGGAAAATAGATGAATCACTAGGTAGTGGGAAGAAGGATTGGATGTTTAAGAAGTAGATGGGTTGGTGGATGGGTCACCAACAAAAGATCTGACGGTGGGAATAGAGGAGTTAGTTTTGGAAGATATGGTGGCAACATTGGTGGATGAGGAAGTAGTTGAAGAAGAATTGGTAGTGGTGGTATATGCCTTAACTGGTATAAGGACATCATTGGGTTGATACAACATGTTATAGGTCTTGAATGGTGAAGGGTCAGCTAGAATGGTATAGTTGTGCCCTTCATGTTCGAATTTTAAATAGTAGTGTAAGGTTAAAGGAACACAACCCATGGCACAAATCCAGGGTCGGAAAAGTAGCATGTTGTACTAGAATTCCCCCTCTAAGACATAGAATAATTCAAGAATGACATGGGGCCCTACACAAATGTGGAGAATGATGGTGCCGAGGGTGGAAGTCATGGCATCATTAAATGAATGCAACATAACTAGGTTATTATGCATGTAATTGGTAGGGATGCACATTTGGTTGTATGCATGGGAGGAAATGATGTTAATACTGGCACCACCATCAATTATAGTGTGTCAAATGCACATATTATCAATATAGATAAAAATAAATAGGGTGGGATCAAGATCTTCCGATTGGAGGCGTACAATCTCATTGCCAAAGAAACCGAGAGTGGCTACTTGATGACTGGTAGAAAGACCAGAGGAAGGGAGTGAAGTGGTAACAGACGCCACATGGTGAGGAGTGATAATAGATGTAATAGGCATATTATCATTAGGTAAAACCTCAATAGATTGTAGGACCTCAATGAGGGCTAGACGATGAGACTCAGAGGTTTGGACAAGGTTGTACAAAGACATTTTGAGAGTAGACTAGTGTAATTATTTAATAATTGTATGATGGGAAACCCCATTAGAAAAAAGGTATGTGGATCCTGGATGGTGATTTTAGTGCAGGTGTAGATAGAAAATTGGGTAAAAGAGAAATGAATGAGCTAGTTGTTTTTGGTTTCCTTTTTCTTCTAGGCTCAAGTAGAAATTTGAACTGTATTGATCTACGATAAAGAAGAAAGTGCGTTGTGATAGGTGTAGCGATAGGACGGAAAAAAATATGGTAAGAGCATATACTAGTTTTTTGAAAACAATGCAGCACATTGACATTTTAGTAGAGGTTTGAATAACTCTCTTATGTGGACCATGTTGATCTCAAATGTTAGAGGAGGATAAAATGTTTTTGGAAGGGGAGATGAAGGTTGTTGAATAGGTATGGGATTAGGATGCATGGTGATTGGTGAAGGTGGAATAGGGTCCTCATCTAAAATATCATCATCATCAAAGTTTTCTTCGAGAGGGCTTATTTGGAGAAGAATAGTCTTAAGGGATTTGATTTTCATCATCATGCCTTTGGCACATGATGGTAAGTCAAAATTTTGGTATCATCAAACCCTTCTATTTTAGGTTTGAGTGGGTCGTAAGGTCAAAGAGGTTGAAACGTAATGTGAGAGGTTTCTAGAAGGTTAGCTAAGATGTTTGCATAACACCCTACCAATGGATCACAATGTGAAGTAAGTGCGGTTCTAGATGTAAGCTGTGGATGACTTTGGTGGGAGAGGTGTCACCTTTGGAGGTGGAATCGGAGGTTGAGTAAGTTTTACCACATGTTTGGTAGATAGTAAAATTTTAGGCTTGGATTGCACCTTCTTGGGTAAAGATGTAGTTGTCGAACTAGTTGTTGAAGGTGGTGTAGGTTTAAGTACCTCTTTGGAGGGTAGTGGGTTCTTGAGTTTTTATTGCACCTTTTTGGGTAAAGGTGAATCAAAAGTGCATGATGTAGAATGGAAGGTAGATGGCAGAAGGGGACGAGTTAGCCAAGGTGATAATGGAGGTGCGGTGAAGGTGGTAGTAAGAGGCAAGGTGGAAGGTATTGGTTGAAGAGAAGGAAATAGCATAGGTAATGTTGAGGATACTGGAAGTGGTGTAGGTATAAGAGGTAGAAAGGATGTAGGTGATGGTGAAGTCGTAAGATGTGTAGGTAATTTTGGTGTAACAGAGGATTGTGATGAGGTAGGATGTTATGCTTTTGGTTTACTCTAGGTAGGAGGCTGTTTGGCTGGGGTTTATGAGTGGGGACCTAGGATATATGGACATGGTGAAGGTGGCAAAGGGCATTGGTCAAAGCCGGTGTATTTAGCCTAAGAGGTTGGGTCTTCCTCTTAGGTGGGGAAATATCCTTTGCAATTTCTAATGAGGACATGGATAAATCTAGTTTGATAGAAGGATGGACTAGACTTGATGTCGGAATGACTCCTAATGTTGGAACAGTCTAGACATGGAGGAAGGTATATGTGTAAGTAAGGTTTTAGGCATAGGAAAAAAAAATTGATGTTGGTAAAGTTTTAGGTTTGGGCAATGGTGATGAAGAAGCGATTCTTTGCTACAACTGGCATGGGCAAGGTGGTTTTGGTTTTCGAAACACCTTTGGATAGATTGTGGCAAGATATCAACAAACAACATTTACATTTGATTTGAGACAGGTAGTCGAAGACATCCCCAAAGCATGTAAGTGTCAAAATAATCCAAGCGGTAGACAAAATGTGAGAATGACACTGATTTAGGGGGTGATGTTGATTTGATAGTAATCCTTGTAAAGAATGTCTGTGAGAAATGGAAATGGTTGAATTCAAACTCTATGGGTAAAATAGATGAGATAAAATAAATAGGATCCTTGAAATCCAATGGAGAATTATCACCAATAGGAAGGGACGTTGCTAATGGATCCCCTGTGGGTAGGGGAGATGACAAGTTGGATGAGGTAAGTTCATCTTTTGGTGAAGAAGAAGGTAAACATGACTCTCCCATGGGTAGAAGAGTAAGTATTGCGGGTTGTTCATCAGGTTGAGAGGTGAGTGGGGAAAATGCATTGGTAGATATGGTGGACTCCTCTATGGGTGAAGGAGGAGATAATAGATACTCCTTTATGGGTGAAGAATAAGATGAAATAAGTCCCTCTGTGGATGAATGAGCTTGTGCAAGAATCGATTCGATAGATGGAGTAGGAGGAAATTAGGCAAGAAGAGATGGTATGATGTTGAAAACAATATGCACCTCATGAATGTTACCATCATCAATTGAGTTTTTCCCAATTTTGTTAGATGATAGGGTGTGATTTGGGAATAGGTTCTTGAAGATGTGAAGGTTATGATTAGCTGGTGCATTAGGATTATTCAAGACGAGATCTCCATTATCTAACATTTCTTGGACGATATTCTTGAAAGTTATAAAACTACCATCACTATGACCTATAACATGATGATAGCTGCAGCAATCATTTTCTTTGTACCATGTAGGCATAGGATGAGAGGGTTCAAAACCAATATGGTTTGGTTGGTGGAAGAGTTCTTGCTCAGATTTTAGAATTTTTCTAAAAGCGAAGAGTAGTGTTGTCTTATGGGAGTATATTGTCATTACTCTCTCTTGAAATGAAAATCATGAACAAGAGAAATATTTCAAGAAATTTTTGATTGGTTGGATGGGTGAGATGGGATTTCTTTTAAAACTACTATGTTGGAAGATCATTTTGCTTTGGAGTAATTATTTTTTGGTTTGGAAGAAGAAGAGGTACCATTTTATTTAAACACAACATTCTTATTACGTAATTGTATCTTCTCTTCAATAGCATGAATTTCAAGTTTCTAGGCCATGGTGAATGCCTCATCAAACATGTAGAAGGTTTGAACTTGGATAGTTGGCAAGATGTGTCTAGCACAAGCTCTAGTGAACAAATCTATTAACTTGGTTTGAGGAAGTTGGAATGTGAGTTGGTTTATCAGGCTCCGCCAACAAGTGACAAAATCTATGATAGATTCATCTTCATATTGGTGTGTCACATACAAGTTGTTCATGGTGACCTTCTTGACAATGTTGATAGAAAAGTGGTCTAAAAATCTGAACTACGATTGAATAAAAATGGAAAGCTTGGGTAGATCATTATACCAATATGAAACTGATCCTATTAAGGACATTAGGAATGTTTGCAAGAGAAAGTTGTCATCATGAGTTATCAGATAACAACATGTTTAAAAGATCACAAGTACTATTGTGGGTTTTCTTTGTTGTTAAATTGGTTTAATTTAGGCATTTCCTAATGGGGAGGGTATGGATGAATCGGAATAGATGGGTGAATGGGCTCATTAAAAATCTTATCATATGTCAAAGAGTTATGTGAGTGAGACATATGCTTCCAATGTCTACATCTTATCCATCATCATCTTGATAAGATCATTGATAGGTTGTGATGGTGGGCACCCCTGTAGTAGAAGGGGGTATATAACGAGGGTATGATGTGGGTGACATATTAGTATGTGGTGGTGCAAGTACAAAAATTATGAGGAAGGAATGTAGGCCAAAATAGATGTAGATGGAAAGTATCCTGAATAAGTGATAGATGAAATAGGGGTTGTTGGTGATAAGTGTAGGTAGGTGGAGTGGATGTAAAAACTCTCATATCAATCATAAGAAGAGACTGTGAGATGGAGACGATAATTTTTTGGAAGGGAGTATGGGTTTTCATCACCATTGGTGGCTGAGAAGCAATAGGTATATGAGAGGTGGTGGGTGTCGATGGACCTAAACTCAAGTTGGTTGATAAAGGCATGGTTGACATTTTTGGAGTGACAGACGTCAAAGGCATGACAAATTCCATAGGTGTAGCAGATATCAATAATGTAGGTTCAAGATGGAAAACCATAGGTTGTAAGGTGGAAGAGGGTAAGGCCAAGCTAGTAGTAGTTGATGTAGAAGTGGGTGCAAGGGTAGGAGGAATGGACATAGGCATGTCATATACAATCTTCCTTAATGAATTACCGGTAGATGAATGAGTGAGATAGTACTATAAAATGGCGGGGTTTTGATCAAGGAGTCTCATGAATTCCTCATCACTATTGGGTATAAAAATAGCTTGATTAGGGTCCATGGGTGATGAGATTTAAGGGGGTGATGGGCTATGTGGGATCGGCTAGAGGCTACCATGAAACATGATAATGTTAGCTTGTTTATGAGTCAAAACCATGTGATTGATGATAGAACAAGTATTTTGAGCTTCGTTGATGATGTAGAAACACAAAAGTAATGGGGAAAAATCAGTCTAAAATGAGTGATTAGATCGTTGTTCTGATTGGAAAATCAAAATATAGAGACTCAACATCGGTTTGGGTAACCGATGCCAATATGAGGATAACTACCACCATTCTCGCTCATATTGATGTCGATTATTGTGAAAAATAAGAGACTTAAATATCTAGAAATGAAAGGTGAAAATGGGTCAACCTAGACTCTGAAGATGATATCAAAGACCCAAAAGTGTGATAAAATGGCAGAACAAGACATGAAAAGAACAAAAAGGTGGAGAATAGTACTTTTGTAAAATAACCAAAAAAGCATAAAAATGACATTGGTCAGTTAACTAATGGTGGTGAGATGATGTAATCAATGGTGGTCACTGGACCGATATCGGTTACTGTGAAATCTAGGAAGAGAAGGAAAAATGAATTTTTGGTGATTTAGATCAAATAAAAGGGCCAACCCAGAGACTGAGTATGGCTATGAGGAGTCCTAATACACCTAGAATAAAACCGGAATACACCAGTCATGATGTGGGGTGTAAAAGGATAAGAAAGAATGAAGAAACACAACTCACACCTCAAAACACAAGCAGACAAAAATCTAACAAACACGAAATCCTAAGTTGTAGATTTTATGTTGTGGCTTATGCCATTTAGGATTGACTATAAGCATGATAGAATTTTTGTTAACAAAGGTGCCCTATAAAAGCGACAAATCTACGGTTTCAGGTAAGTTTTGGCATGGGAGATCCTTCTCTGAGATGATGAATAGACATAGAAACCATCTCGAGCCCACTATCAATCCTCTAATCATGTGATCGTTGTGACTTCTTTTGGAAATATGTTATCCAAGCACTATGTGGTTTGTTTTCAAAATGTGTGCTATAGTTCAATTTGTCAACCATCCATTGGGTATGACTTCCAACATATAGGTTTCCCATAATTTAGATGATCTATAATGCAAAAAACTCAAAAATGCAAGTGCACAAATTTTAAAACCCAAAAAAAAAAAATTATATTCAATGAGACCAAATTATGAAGAGGTTAAGGGTATGACTTTCACTAAGTGCAATGTAAGAAAAGAAAAAATCTTTATTTTTAATCCCAAATAACAAGTGTCACTGAGTCAATTCAGAACAAAAGAATATTTCCAGAGAAGAAGCTTAATGTGAACTTGTTTCAAATGAAAATAGACACACAAGATTTTCCCTAGGAATGAACAATGCAACGAACCCCGATGGGTCCCACCAGGCATGCCAAAATGTTTCACCAATAAGTTTTACACTTTCTAGGACAAAACAAATAGAAGGTAAAATGGTTAAGGAGGAATACCTGTGAGGTGAAGGTGGAAGGTAGAATGCATGCGTTGTATACTTTTGATCCAAGCTAATTGTGTGAGCTTCCCTTTGGCTAGGAGGAATGACCTGTATAAGAAACACAACAAGACCACCAAATAGTATTAATAATATAGGTTAGTGGACTGCCTAGTGAGTGCTAGATCCAAAAGCAAGGTGCTTCCTAAAATTTGGTCAATCCACTTTCAAATACAATTTAATGCAACAAATACCATGAAATAAGGAAATCCTACTATAGTTACACAATTTAGGTATATTGTGCTAATACAATAATTAAATCTAATCTAACAGGAAAGGTTTCAATTATATCCGAAGGTTTAATAGGTTAAACTAGGTTTTACAGGTCTAACAGATGTCTAGTAAGGGTCTAGGGCTGATTAGTTAAGGTCTAGATTAGTTTTAGGTGAGTGGGAAGCTTGTTGTTATGAGAATATGAAATGACATAGAGATCAATATTGGTCTGGTGACTGATGTTAGTATGGGGAATAAACTGACAGCGGTCAAGGAACCGATGTCGATAGGGGAAATAGGTAATAAACTATTAAAAATGGGTTTTTAGGCTCTCTATGATTTCATAAAGAGTGAGGGTAGTATGGTTTGGGTCGTAATATGGATGAGAAGACTTAGGAATACTAAGAAGGAGGTTTAGAAGGGTGGAAAGGCTTGGGGTGGTTTAATAGTGGGTTGATGGGAAGAAGGTGATGTATGGGTAATAGAAGAAATAAAATATTAAACAAGAAAGAAAGAGATTTACATAGGGATAATCCCGAATGACAAAAATTGGATGCTTGTCTTGCACTATGGTTATGTGTGCTCATCTTTTGGATGTAGGAGGGCTTGAATATTCATGCACAAATGTAATAAGGTTCCAATAACTTAATGACCAACATGTGTAAAGAGTTTTGAAAGTGTATATAAGTTGACCGATGGTGGTTAGGTAACCAACGTTGGCCGAGGAAAAACCGGCATTAGTTAGGGTGAATTAGTCCCTTTTACCAAAAATAGGAATATCTTCCCATATTTTTCATGTTTTCCAAGTTTAGTCCACTTACGGAAGTGGATTCCTTATTAGAAAAGGTAGAAAGATCATAGAAGAAGTCCAATTAGGTTTGAGAAGAATTCCTAGTTAGTTAGGTCAAGTGGTGACTCAACACTGGGAGTGATGACTCAGTGGTGAGAGTGATGCCTTGGTCATCTTTGTGAGTTAAATTCCCTGGAATGGGTCAAGGGTGAGGTGTCATGATTAGGTGGAGGTGTGACAATGAAATTAACTTAATTAAAATAATTAATTCAATTAATAATGTGAGGATGAATATTAATATGGGATGAAGGGGTCATGATTAGTTAAATTTCTTATGTTAATTAATTAAAGGGGACCAAGGGAGTGTGACCCAAATTTAGTGTCTACACATGGAGTTAGAATAAGTACAAGACAAGGCTATGAGGACTTTGGAGCAACATCAGGCTCAGGTTAAGAAATGTTTTCACAAGAAGGTGTCCGAAAGGCATTTTCAAGAAGGATATTTAGTTGGAAAATGGGATGAAGACATAAGAAAACTAGGAAAGCATGCCAAGTTGTACACTCTTTAGAGTGGGTCATACAATATCACAAGTTGCAAGGAGGTGAATTCATTTCATCTATATAAGCTCAATGGATAAGAGTTTCCCATTCATATGAATGGGATACATCTCAAAGTTTATTTTTGAGAAGTGTTCCACCCCCTGTACACTTTAGTTAGGTGTTTTCCTCCAATTACTTTGCACATTGTTTATTTTTTTATATTTAATTTTTGTTGTTTTGTTTTTCTCATTTTTGTGTGTGTTGTGTCTTATCATTTCCTTGCACATTGTATCAAAGGTGGAATTTTTTCAGGAGAAGAAAAGTTTTAAGTTCTATTAATAATTTCATGATATCCCAATTCCTCATATATTTAATTTAAAAAAAAATTAGTATGCCATAAATACCAAACATTCATCAGATTTAGTATACTTCATGCTTAGCATTCCAAGGAGGTTCAAGGTCAACAGTTCTCGAGGAAAATTTAGGATGTATCGAGAAGATCGGATCATTTTCAGGATTCCAACATTGAATCCATTCCCAATGGATGACTTAAGATGACTGGAATCATGCTTAGTAAGAAATCATCCCCGAGAGGTTGCCAAAAATGTTATCCAATTTTACCCCTTGAGAAAAATTGGACAAAAGAGCCCTATTGTGCTCTAACATGGAAAGGCCTTCATGATACTTTTAGGATCATTTCAAATTAATTTTCATGTTTTAACAATGTTTATAGTATTCCAAGGTCCCAAATAATTTTTAATTAATTTCTCCTTTCCGAGGTTTTGAAAGCTTAAGGTTTTCTTGAGATTGGGAAATTATCCGTAGTGAGCCCACTTCTAGTCAACATGGGGAAAAATGTCAAAATTGATAAAATAATGTTTAAAAGGTTCTATTTTGTTCATATTACCTTTTCAGTGTCAATAAAGAGTCATGAAGTTTACAAATCAGGGTATAATCATATTAAGTGAGCTAAAGGGGGATTTGAGCTCAAAACAACTCACCAAGCAGCTTAGTGAGTTGTAGGTTATCAAGATACAATGGGAAAATTAGGTTGAAATAATTACATAGAAGATACTACCCACTCAACTATTGATGGAATTGAGTTGTTCATTATATATTGCCAAGATCTCGGGTCGGCTCATGTCATAGGGTGGTTCGGGTGAATCAAAAATGATGGGATATTGAGCTTGAACTTGGAGAATGGACTCTAAGGAAGAACTAGGTGACTTGATCGAACTCTATACTGAGCTGATTTGGTATGATGACAGGTAGAGCTCAGGGTTGGCTGATTAGTTGTTGAGATGATGAGTTATTCGTAGAGCTATGTGGAATATCACATTTTGGAAGTAATTTTGGGAAAGTGGGTACATTCTTCACTAGATTGGAATCAAGACATTCGTAGGTCAAGTGGAAGATATTGTAGAGTGAAGTCGAGTTAGAAGTAAAATGAGCTTGTAGGGTGAGCTACAAAGTTCAAATGGTAAAATCTTGGCACATTGATAAAATAATGACTTGAGGATGACTATCCATGGCTTGGGGAGTTTATGGTATTCCAAATGGATTGTGTTCTCGGTGAGGCATGTGAGGTCTAATGGTTGGCGGAGTAATTTGGGAAAAGCCTAGAGTTTGGTTGGAAATTCATAGGTACGAATATTTGAAGGGCCAAAGTGAGCTCATAACAAGTTGTGAAAGGCATAACCACAAGACAATTATGAAGTCTCAAGGGTAGAAATTTAGACCGAGTTGTTATTGAATAATTCTTGGAACAATCAAGTAATTGGTTGTGTGGTAAGGAGCCGAGGTGTGAAACTCAGAATGCATGTCTATAGTGAAGCATGGAACCAAGCCAATGAGACTAGAAAAGGGGTCATCATGCATTGATAACAAGTACACCTGGGAAATCAATTCTAGTGAGCTCATAAGTGGATGATATTATCAAGATAACATCAAAAGGTCGAGCTAGTTAATTAGGAAACCAAGCCAAGGGAAACTAATGTAGGATTATACTATGCATAAATCCACAAAATGGAAATAGCTTAGGAGAAAGCGAGTCAATCCCGAGTTGAGGAGTTCAGAGCTCAAATGAGGATGTAAATGAGTTGCCTTAGAGAGCTCGACTTATCAAGTTAAAGTGAATGGAAATTGTGTAGTATCAAGTTGTATCTTTTAAAATCAATGGTGGAAGGTGCTTCGCCAATGAAATAGAGTGACTCATCTATAAGGAGTTTTTGCTAAGTTCAAGGAAGACAAGCGCTTACATTGAGCCAAGTCTAGATGAATCCAAAGTATAAAACCTAACGTAGAGCAGGTGATTTGCTCATCCAAGTTTTGGCCTAGAGTTGGTGAGTGAATACCTAGTGCCATGCATGGATGGGGAAATAGATGGAAGATAGTAAGTCGAGTTACATCGAATTAGTAGAGAGAACTAGAGTTCATCGGTGAGAGCCATATTGGCTCTCATGTGGTGATGAAATAAAAGGCCAAGTCAACTTAGTGAACCAAGAACTTAGTAAATTACACAAGCCATGGAAAATGAACTCAACGCCTCTAATGAATAACTTAGTGTCAAGCTAGGAAATAATAAGATCTAAGGACTCGATCTTGTGTCGGGTGTTATGAATGCATCTTCAAAGGGGGATCAAGTTTGTCTCACAAAGTTATCTTGTCAAGACAGTGTCGAGGAAAATCCAAGTTTAGTTAGGTAGAAATGAGAGAGATTGAAGTTGGGGGAAACATTGAAGGAGAATCCTATAGAGAATCCCAGTCGAGGAATTTGATGGCAAGCCCAAAATGTGTTATGTGCTTGAGGAGTTACGAGAGTCCGTGGCTAATGGGAAAGATGGGACAATTTGTCCAAGGCATATTAGGGAGATTTTTATCTCATTTATAAAAAAGTGGGTGGAAAGGATGCATAAACCCGTGCTAAGGCATAAACAGGGAAATCCAGGTGACCATTTTCAGGTGGAAATGTTTAGATGACAAGCCAACATAATAATTCAATGCATGGGAGATTAAGCGAGCATTGTCGAGATCAATATTTTTAAAGTGGCGGGCTAACCTAGAAATTCCATAGTCATAGCGTTGGTGTGGGGATCCTGATTACATTGCCAAATACTCGGGAAATATGTTGGGTGAGTCACAACATGACATATTGGTTAGTAGAAATGTGCTCATGAATATAACAGGGCTGAGTTGATATGTAAGTTAGTACAATAAGATGATTCACAAGCATGGGTGATTAGTTGTCCACCGAGTTAAGGGGAATAGCCCAAGTCTTCGAATAAGGAATCGGGAGACCCGGTTAAGGTATCAAGATTTCAATGCAATATGGGGAGTTAGGTGGAGCAGATGGGATCTCGATTCAAGGCACCTCGGCAAAGTAGAAATAGATCCACTCAATTGGTTCAAACTCATAGTGTTCAAACTTGAAGAGCTTGAACATAACTAGAGAAGGATTTTTGGGTGACATGGAGGTCACAATACATCAAAAAGAACACATGTAGATGAGTTGTTTGAAGGTAAATCCGAGTCAAGCCATAGAATGGGTGAGAGTGTGGTACTTGGCTCGAGAGATGGGTTGATGTGAAGGGACTTTCAAAAACTTAGTTAAGCAATAATGATTGAGTCACTTGCTCGAAATGAGCTCAAACGATTGATTCATAGATGTTTAAGCTAAGTCATGGAGAATGTGAAGAGCTCAAAATAGGCTCAGCTCGGCATTGAGTTCATGGATAGTAGAGAAACACATAGGATCTTGACTTGGCAAGTAAAATGATGAGGTGGCGGGTGATCTAACCACCTGATTTGGTCTTTCTTACAAATGTTAGGCCCCTTCGAAGCATAAAGCGATCTCGAAGGGGGTCCCACTAAAAAAATAGTTTATTTTGTTTTTATTAAAAAAAATTAATAAAATAATATTTTTATTATTAAAATATTTTATTAATAATATTTTTTTAATGATGGATAAGTTCAAACTTTTCATTTATGAGACATGATGGAATGTTCCTAAAGTGATTCAATTAATGATGTAATTACTGTAGGCCATCATGTGCTACATTTTAGGCCAATAATTTATGATTTCTCCTCTCTTCTCTCACAGGGATTTTCTATAAATGTAAATAAGGAACTCATTCTAGTGGGTTAGTGAGTTAGACATTTTCACATTTTTCCATAATCCTCTCTTATGCAAGATATTTGGTTGTGGATTGGGAAATTTCAAGCCTATCTTCCAAAATTGTAATGGAAAATTTTGCCTCTTTCGAATGTAATGATGCATTGTTCATGTGATTGAAGTACTAAAATTGTGTGTTTTGTGACTATTATTGGTCCTTTCATCATTTTATCAAGCTGCTTTGTGTCTTTCTCATGATTGCAGATGAAATTTGCAAATTCAAGTTTCCATTGTAGATTCCAGGAGTTTCATGTTTTTATAGTAGTGGATTTTTTTATGTTGTTGGGTTTTGATGTTTGTTCATCCTTCCCAGTTTCATCCTTCTTCACTAGAAGACTGAAAACTTGTTTTCTTTATTGGGGTTTAACAAGGGAATGCATGTTTCATAGTCTATGGTATTTTGATTTCCCTTTCTATGTTATAGTAGGTGAAGTTGTCCTATGGTGTATCTGTTCACCTTTTTCAAATCAACCCTTCCTAGTTTTAGAAATCAAATTTTTTTATAGCAATACCCTTTCTTGGTGCATCACCACTTCTAGTATAGGTTTTATTTCTCGAAAATATTGCTCCTTTAACCCCAAGAAAATGTTATCATAGGTCTAGTTAGTTGTTTTATTGCATTAGAAGTAGTGTTTTGTTTAGTTTAGGAAAAGGAAGTCGACCTTCTCCAAAGGTTCACCTCAAGCCCGTGTCCCATAGCTATATAGGTTATCCCATGTTATCCAATCACACAGAATTCCCTACCCATTAACTGGTTATTTGGAGGGTGCAATGATTTGGTGATAACAAGTAGGTTTTTTCAAGTTAAAGATGGTTTACTAGTGAAGAAATGAATGTTTGAATGCTTGTGTACCAGGTTGAAGATATTTTAAGTACTATAGCATGGTGTGAAAGGGTTCTTAGAGCATGATCAAAACTATGAAAGCCAAGACATTAAATTATTATTCTTACTTAATTTGTGAGATCTCATGGAAAAATTAAAGCTCATACCTTACAACTTTTTAAATATCCTAAATACCTAGTTTATTCAACTTCTCATGTACTAGACAACTGGATGATAGTTATGCACATATTACTTTCCTCAACTTTTGGTCTTTCTTTCAGAGAAAATATTCCTCCTTCATCTGATTTAGACTTAATGAAATTGTTTTCCATATTGATTAAAATAGTCCCTTCTTTAACAAACTTCATTTGATTAGTCTTCATGTTGAACACCTCTTATTTTGAAGCATCCTTCTTATCTTTCTTTGACTCTTCAACCCTAATACTCTTCAAATTATTCGAGAATTGGTTCTCTTGACCTCTTTAGATTGTTAAGCATTCTTCTTGACTATAGGAGCAAACATGAATATCTCATATTCATCTTTTGGACTGATTTTCCTCTTGAACACTATCTTCTCTTGCCTTTTGAGTGATGTAACCCTACTACTATACCCTAGAGATTCATTTTGGTGGCAATATCTTGCAATGTGACCTTGTTTGTGACAATTGTAGCACACAATACCATTCTTCTTTCCTCTTGACTCATATACACTTAGATTCCAACCACATTCCTTATCTTTATGACCATACTCACAACATGAGTAGCATTCACCTTTGAAGAGATTTGCACCATTCTTATAAGACCTTCTTTTGCAATCTCTAGCTCTATGACAAAAATCATTACATGAATAGAAATAAGTGATAAAAGTAACACCATACCTCAATGCATTGGGTTGTCTCATAGTGTTATACCACCTTAAATCATGCTTCTTAGTCAACTTAATGTCTGATTGAATACTTGGTCCAACTTCTTCATTATTCTCCACTTGTTTTCCTTTGTAGCCTAAGCCCAAATTTTCATTTGATACTCTTTGATTATTCAACATATCATCTAGGGTTTCTGATATTTTATCAAACCTCTCATATCTCTTTAACATGTTATGTACCTACTCTAACTCGTATTTTAAGGATCTCAACTCATCCTCATATCTACTACACTATCCTTCTTTAGCCTTTAAGGTTTTTGACACACATTCCAATTGTGATTCCAGATCTTTGATTGCTTGACCATGATCTATCTCTATGAAACTAATATAATCTTATAGACTATGAATCAAGGATTGAGAAACATCATACTTCTTCCTTAAAGTAACTTCAACGTCTGAATATTTACCCATTGCTTGTGCTTTGAGGATCTCCTTCAAGTGATTAAACTTTCTTCACAAGGACCAACTATGATACCAATTTTTATAATAACAATGGAATGAAAGCAAGGTGAATCAATCCTATAAAAATTTCATTTCACTTTCCATTACATACATTCATCATTCAATCAACCATGAACCATGTGAGCTTATTTAATGTGTATTAACTATTCACAAGAGAATGCAATAAGAGAGAACACATAGACACTATTTGTAAGTGAGAAACCCTCAACGGGAATAAAAACCACTGAAAATTATTTCTTAGATTACTCAAAGAAAGGACTTGAAATAATATTACACATCCTCCAAGATTGGTTTAGTTATGCATCAACCCACAAGGAACACCAACCTTGAAACCTTTATTGATATGAATAAAAAAATGAATCCTATGAATACGAATCATCATAAAATATATTTCAAATGAATGAACACTAAAAATATTTTTATCTCATATCTGATGGTGTTCCAAGTTCAACTCTAAACACACTAAATCCTCATCCAAACAAGCTCTCTCCAAACTCTCTCAATCTCTCTCCTTCAAGCGATGACTGTATTAATTTTCCTTGCACATATGGTTTTCAATAATCATTATTTATTCATGTATATTAATATCTATTTTCTTAACCCCTCAACACTCTCCTTCACTCCTCTATAGGTTGCACTTTTCCCTCATTCACAAATAGTCACAAATGACTCATTTAACATGTTTATATACACAACTAAAGATTATAAAACCTCCTAGGACTACCATGACCAAGTAGTTCAGTCACCCTAACTCAAAAATATAAGAATAACATCATATAAAATAACTACAAAGGAACAAAAGGGTCAGCAGGGTTCAAATCATCATGTAAAAGCTCCAAGAACTCAAGAAAGCTCAAAACAAGATTCTCAAGCACCAACAAATGCTCCAACATCTCCAAGGTCTTTAAATGGATTTTTCAAGGCTCTATAAGCTCTAAAAAAATCATATATAGGTCCTTAGCATCAACAAAAATCTATATAATCATCAAATCATCCATCTCCATTATGAAACACACCAAAAATCATGCAAACCCCACTATGTCTTCAATTCCTAGAATTTATTTCCTAAAGAGTGACCAACTTGAAATAGAAAATATAGTAATTATGACTCAATTAATATACCATTGTAAATTTCTATAATTATATTTTATAGAAAAATCTTCTTCCAAATCTAAGTGAAAGACCTCTAAACAGATCAAACTTTGTAGCTGTCATCGCAACTAGCTTCAAGGCCCGAGAATTAAGTCTTCAAAACTGATTTGGAACACCTATAAAATTATTCATCAATATACAAACCATATATGATTGGAAAGGTCTCTGGATCTAATTTTCATAACATCTTACATTTCCTTCCAACTCATAGTGGAAGGCCTTTAACCAAGCCAATCTCTGAAACTTCTCAAAACTACCTTTTGAACCCCAAAGACCAGTCTTCAAAGATAGGGCATAATTTTCATATTATTTCCTTAAAAATGAAATAAAACTACTATGGACATGTATTAAAACTCCTAGGATTCTATAAATGGTGATTTATACATTAGGTTCAATTGATATCTTTAGCACAAAAGGAAAAACTCCAAAACTTTTTATTTTTAGTGTGACCCACATACTTTCAAGATCTCTAAAATAACTCATTATAAATATGGATGAGTCCTATGTAACCACAAATAATCACTTTTTAAAACCAATCAATTATTTCTTAGTATTTGTCAATTTCCTCCAAGTCGTTATTGAGTCAGGGTTTAACTAGGGTTTCAAACCACTTTACCTTCTTAACGATTGTTCATAAAACCTTAAAATAAAACCACGTAATTATATTTGAAAATAAATCTTATCTCAATTTAAAAACATCCCTAAAACCTCTTTATTTGATGCAAATCAAAGAGTTCACAACAAACATCTAAAGTTGTCATTTCGAGCTAGTTTTGCCCTCTTCAAAACTTTGTTTTACCAAAAAAAACACATAGCTTACAAAATACTCTTCAATTTGACCTGAAAATTTTCATGAATCGTCATGAAAATATCCTATAACTTATAAAACTCGTCACATTTCTCAAATAGGCCTAAAATTTTCTATCCACGATGACTTACATGTGCTTATTTAGCTTAGCTTCACTATTTTTCTTCCCAAGGACCATGAAACATCCTTATAACTCTCATAACAAACATAAAACTCATCATAAACCTGTTATACCACATCATAATCCTCATACCATGTTTTAATAAGACTTATCAACTCCAAAATTCATACCTCCAACTCATTCTACATGTTTTAGGACTAGGAATAGGCTTAGAAAGACCTAACACAACCATGACAACATGTGTATTGACCATGTAGACCACATGTTGATTCTTAGAAACTCTCGACACATCATACCAACCATGATATACCTCATGAAATCCTTATACCACCTTACGAGGAATTAAACTATGACCATGCACATTAGACCATGCTCTAAAACACCATAAGACTTCATCAAATCAAGACACTACCAATCAACCTTCAGAATTGACCTTGGATAACACTTCATAGAGAATAATAAGGCATCTATACACCCTTTTCCATTAATTTATTCGCATCAATTAAAACACTAAGACAAAATTTCCAACAAAAATAAGGTGTTATCATCCTCAAAAGTCTTAGTAGGATCTTAATCATCATCACCATATTCCTCTACCTATAAATAATCACAAATGGAGAACCCTAAAACTTCATCCTTATAATAATAACTATTGAAGAGATGAAATAATAAATTTAATACATCATTCTCTATAACTTTTGGATGTTGAGATGTTTTTAAAACACACATATTACATAATGTCTCTATAATCTTAAAATAAATAGACTCGGGCCTATTCCTTTTTCAATATAAATGTTGTTGTGATAAAAAATTCATCATTAACATTAGCCATAATAGAATCATTAGACAATAAACATTCTAAATCAATGAATGGAACAAATAAAAAAACATGATGAAACAACTGAACATGATCTTCTTTAGCCTCATAAACATTAATAAATTCACTAGATCCATCAATTTCACCAAGGATTTTAACTATCACATGTTAAAATCCATAATCAAATTCAATAATATTTTCAAAAATTACATCATTATGTAAAGTATAACAAGGTTTAAGATCAACCATTAACTCAACATATTCACCATGCATTTAGAACTTAAAAGAATCGCTATTATAATAAACATAAGGTTTTAAAGGATGTAAAGAAGTGGTATGATGATCAAAAAAATATATGAACATGGAATTATATATCAAAAAGAAAATATGAATCACTATCATTAAAATTAGAACCTCCATCTATAGATTCCTTCACCAAAGTCTTAAAGTTTTCACTAGTGTTTAAATACTCAAAGTGTAGACCCTCTTTAAAAACATCTAACTCAAATTCACTCCCAATAATGAAAAATCAGAGGCATGATAAATATTTTCAAACTTTAAAGATAAATTGAAAGCATGAATAACTATTAGTGGTAATTTTTCTCTTAAGTAATAATTGAGTTCAACATTAAATGCCTCACTATAAACAATAAGAGCATAAGATTCACTTTGTATTATGTGCTCAGAGTTCTATTCCATTCCTTCTTAAATATAATAATAATATATTTAATTATTTCATCATTCTCTCTTACCATATTATAAAAATAATCTATAATAGAAGAATAATAAACTTTATCAACATACTACTCATCGAGAGAGATGCCTGAATTTATCAAAAAAAAAAAAAACCTTTTCAAGAATCTCATTATACTATTCATTGGCATCACCATTAATATTTTAAATGAATAATCTGATATTTATGCCTTAATTATCAACCTCATAATCATAAATAAAATTTATGAAGGACTCTAACCATCTTCCCCCTTTTCTCTACAGCTACCACAAAACTTATGTAATGTTTCTCTTATTATTTTAGGGAAAGGAGCATGAAAAAATTAGAAGTAATCTAAATCAAAATGGTTTAATATATGATTCATAAATGAATATTTAGGTGAATGATTATTATTCAATATGAGGATACATTCTACCACTATTATAAGGATGATCCAAAGATTCCACTGACTGATTTCATGTAAATAATCGAAAGAGTTTCCTAAACTTCTAGTAGGATAAACGATGGATATCATTTATATATCACCATAAATATGAAAAATTGAACACTTAACCACTATAATAACAACTATAAAAACCATATATATGATCTAGCACTAATCTCAAGGTATATTTCTACAATGAGGAATCGCGGAAAAGAGAGCACAGTTCCAAATCCTTTTTCCAAAAATTAGAACATAAATCACCAACATAAAAAAGTTTTAGAATATACCTAATCTACATGGTAAATGGATGGAGGAGTGGGAGTGGGAGAGACAAATTTGGATTTAGGAGATGGGCAAGAAATCTCTATGGACCCTATGGATCTAGCATGGTTCTTGGGATCTGTGCATAGTACGTGATCTTGCTGTAAGGAGGGGAATGATGGGCCCTGGGGAGACCACATGGGATAAGAGGCTAGTGGGAAAATACTTGGAAAAGTAGCCTTATAAGGGTTGGAGCCTTCAAGAGAGAAGGGATTCCTCTCTATTTGGTTTCTAGAAATCC
The DNA here is from genome assembly GCA_018340775.1 of Taxus wallichiana var. yunnanensis. Classification (NCBI taxonomy): domain Eukaryota; kingdom Viridiplantae; phylum Streptophyta; class Pinopsida; order Cupressales; family Taxaceae; genus Taxus; species Taxus wallichiana. Next base: position 545,137,020 of record CM031235.1, on the reverse strand, counting down.
TTTTGGATAGATAAAAATATACCAAGGAAAATTTATTGCTTGTGAAATTCTTGGGTTTACACCCCAACATTGATCTATTTCATAGTTGGGCCAAGAGAATATGTGCATTGAACATATCAATAGAGTAATCTGCGTATGCAAATGGTTATTTTTTTGTTTCTCTATCGATTAAATAAAATGTGTTTAAAATATTGTCTAATGGAACTTGGTTTATTGTGAATTCTCATGTGGTTATCCAAAAATGGGAACCTACTTGCAATCCTTTTGAAAAAAAAAAATCAAAATTCCCTATTTGGGTTCATCTTCATGGGTTGCCTCTTGAGTTCGGGAGTTAGAATTCCTTATACGAATCACCAAAAATTTGGGTTCTCTTATAGCAATTGATCTTGTTACCAAATTCAGGACTAGATTAACTCATGCTATATTTTGTGTCAATATGCATCAAGAGGCAACTCTAGAGGGTAGTATAAAAATTATTTCCAAATTCGGTTACTAAAATAAATGATTGGAATATGAACCTTCTCCATTTACATACAACAAATAAAAATCTTGAGGGAATGGTATTACGGTTTTTCCCCTTTCCAAGAAAAAGTAGCAAACAAATCCAAAACCTCCCCCATAGACCAACAACAAGGAGACTTAAGAATAGAGGAAAGTTGAGAAAAATGGTAAAGTTGTTAGTCCCAAAAAGGTTCCTTAGAAGGAGGCATCCAAAGAAAATAAACCCACATACCCAAAGTCCTCATAGACGTATGAAGAGGGGTTTCTCAATAAGGAATATCATGATAAGGATGTACAAGATAAAGTAGAGGTGGAGGGTATTTCTTCCCCAATATTGGACAAGGTTGAAATAGATTTTATATCTTAATCGAAGGAAACTATGCCTTGAAGGTGGCTCTAGGCCCCTCATTAGAGGAGGTCTCATCTATAGGAAAAATCACTTTTGGTCAAAGTACGGATGATATTGTAATAACCTCAAATGCTTTTGAGATACTAATGAGGGAAGAGGTTCTAGATACTCTAGAGATTATGTTATCTCCAACCACACCGTAAAAAAAAAAAAAACACATGAAGAAACACCAAAGAAGATGTTATAAATGAATACACATCTAAAGGGAGGAAGACAAATAAAGAAAAAAGGGAAACATCAAAAAAGAAGGAAGTGGAAAAGGGCACACAAATATCTTTAGGAGTGGTTTTCTCCCAAGCAAATAAGGATAAATTATTTTTCTATCATGGAATATAAGAGGGTTGAACAACCCTAACAAGCATATACTTATGAAAGATCTTAGGAGTAAAAATAAAGCTGATATAATGTTGATACATGAAACTAAGATGAGTCTTGATAGATTTAAAGACATTAGTGGGGTTATCTGGAAAGAAGGACATTGAAAAGGGGTGAGTTCTATAGGTGCTTCAGGGTGTATTTTGAGCCTTTGGGATCTGTAGGTTTTTAAGGGTGAGTTTCTAATTTATTCCCCTTATCATGTTGATATAAGTTTTACAAATATTGAATAAAAAAATTGGATTGTGTCTAACATTTATGCCCTAAACTCTATTAGAGGAAGGAGGAAGTTATGGGAAGATCTTTTTGGTTTCAGACTTCTCTTTAAAGATGTGGATTGGATTATTGGAGGATATTTTAATATGCCTCTTTCTCTGATAGATAAAAAAGGGGGTACTATATCTTATACTGATAACATGGAGGATTTGGCTGATTTTCTGATGAGGAATGATATGTCGATCTTGAGCTGGGTGGTTACAAATTTACTTGGTCCAATAGAATAACTAGGAATGATATGATAAAAATCATATTAGATAGGTTTTTTGTTAGCCATCAGTGTATTATAAACCAACTTTACTCATTATCCTCTCTTCCTAGGATTGGCTCGGATCATAATCCGATTCATATGAATTTGGGAATGGACCTTCTAAAGAAAGATAAACCATTCAAATTTGAAAATATGTGGTTAGGGAACCTAGATATACACAATAGGATCCAAAACTGGTGGGAGGTGTAGGTGCATGGTGTTTTGATGTTTAGATTGATGTTTAAATTGAAGCATGTTAAAAACAAAATCAAAGTGTGGAATAAGGAGACTTTTGGTAATATCTTTAGAGAAGAAAGTAGGATTGCAGAGGATTTGAAAATTGTTGAGGAGCTGACTAAGGAAGATGGTCTTAACCCAACCCTTAAGGATCATAAAAAGAATCTACTCATTAAGTATCATGATATCCTAGCCAAGGAAGAAGTCTACTAGAGACAAAAATATAGGGTGAAATGGCTAAAAGAGGGTGATAGAAATACTAGGTTTTTCCACTTCACAACTACTATAAAGGCCAACCTTCTTAAAATTAATGAAATCAAGTGAGATGATGGTGAAATTACTGAGGATGAGAATGAAATCAATGAAACTGTTATTAATTATTTCAAGGACCTCTTCCTCCCAGAACCTATCCTAGAGACTATTACTTGGAATAGGGCTCTTAAGTTGTTTCATAATGTTATCTCACATCAAGATAGAAAATGTCTTTCCCTTATTCCTAGTGAAGAATAAACCAAGTTTGTTGTTGTTGATGTGGAATTGGATAAATCTCTAGGACTGGATGGTTTTCCATATTTTTTCTTCCAACATTTCTAGGAAGTGGTTAAGAAGGAAGCGGTGGAAATGGTCCCAAACTTCTTCAAATCTAGGAACCTCCTTAAACAGATCAATAATACCTTTCTGGTTCTCATTCCTAAAATTACAAGAGTTAAGGATATAAAGGATTTCACACCTATCAGCTTATGTAACACCAGCTATAAATTGATCACCAAAATTCTCTCTTAGGATCGGGAAGGTACTTTCGAAGTTCATATCACTCAATTGGGGAGACTTTGTTCGTGGTTGAAAAATCCAAGATAACATCATTGTAATTCAAGAGGTCATTCACTCAGTGGAAAATTCTAGTAGATCTACTATGTTAGTCAAGTAAGATGTACACAAATCCTATGACAGGTCTCCTGGTCCTTCCTCTATGTTATTATGGTCAAGCTGGGCTTTTGTGACCTCTTCATCAATATGGTGATGACTTGTATTTCCACTGCTAGCTTCTCTGTTATTGTCAATGGAAATCCTAAGGGTTTCTTTCAAGTGGGGCGTGGTTTGAGGCAAGGTGATCCCCTCTCCCTTTTCTTTATATCATTATATTTGAAACCTTGAGTAGGTTATTTAATAAATCTCTATCTCAAAACCTCATTTAAGGGATTAAAATTTCTAATGGCTTACCTTTTATTTATCTTAAATAATGTGGATGATAATTTCCTTTTGGGGAAAGATTCTATCCTAGAGGATTTTAACTATAGGAATGTTCGAATCACTATGAGATGGTCTTCAAAAATTTGGTTAACTTTCATAAAAGTGATTTCTTTTTTATAAATGTGGAGGACCGATTTCAGATCAGATTAGCTTGCATTCTTTGATGTATAATAAAAACCTTCCTATATTTCTACTTGGGAATTCCCTCATCCATAAGAAGCTGGGTTTTATTATTTGGAATACTTTATTAGAGAGATTTAATAGAAATATTACCACTGGAAAGGGGCCCTTATTACCCATGTAGGTAAGATCCAACTTCTTCACATTTATCTTCAAGGAATCCCTATTTATGTCATGTTTCTCTTTAAGTTTCCTACAAAAATTATTGACTCTTTGGAAAGGATCCATAAATGGTTATCATGGGTTGGAGCAAAGGAAAATTTTAAATATCCCCTTATGGCATGGGATAAAGTCACTCAACCTAAAATTTGTGGGGGATTGGGTGTGAAGAATTTATAATTAATGAATTAAGCCTTAATAGCTAAAGTGGTTGGAGGATAATAAAAAATATGGACTTTGGGTGGAAATTATCATACGAAATATAGGAAGAATGGAAACCTTCATTATGAAAAATGATATTCCTAATGGTTCCACATTATGGAGATTCTCTATGGCTTCTAAGGAGATCTTGAGTAAGGGTATTAAATGGAACATTGGGAAGGGAAATAGAATCTCCTTCTAGAAGGATGTTAGATTGAGGATAAACCTCTTGCTATGGAGGAGCTCCTCTGGAAGACTATTTCTCAAAGTATTATGAGAAAATAGGTAAAGTTCAGATTCAGGATTATTGGAATCCTAGTAATGAGGATTCTAGATGGGTTGTTATTGTTCCTCCCCTAACTATAATGGAGACTTACAACCCTTCATAGAACTTAATACTAAACTCAGGAATTTTCATATTCCTAGATTCCAATATCAAGAGGACTCTTTCATTTGGAAAGAAGATGAGTCTAGAAATTTTACGGTCAAATCTACATATCTTCTAAATTTTAAAGATTTTTAAAAAGGAGTATTGGAATCTACTTTGGGTGAAAGATCTCATACCCAAGGTTAATATCTTCTACTGGTTGGTGGTCCAAAATAAGATCCTTACGGTGGATAATCTAAGGAAGAGAGGCATGGTTATTCCTAGTAGATGCCCTTTATGTGGCAAGCAAGAGGAAAGTGTTAACCATCTCTTTTTTTGTGTCATTTTTCTCAGCTGGTTTTTCTTCTGTGATGGATATGTTCAAGATTCAGTGGTTACAACCTAACACCATAGCTGACTTTTTCTTGCAATGGGAGTGTCCTTTTAGATATCCTATCTTGGTGGCTTCTTGGAGGATGGCACTCCCCCACTTCCTGTAGATTTTATGGAAAGAAAGGAATGATCTTATTTTTAGAAACTAGAAAGATAATATCAAAAGGTGGGTTCTCGTTTGTGTTTTTCCATCAAAGAAAACATTAAAAATTTTAATGAAAATTTTAAATATTCCTTTTCCTAAGGAAGAGGAAAAATTCCTCAAATAGTTTGAATTTATCCATCCTTTTAAAGTGTCTAAACTAGTGATTAAATGGTCTAAACCAGAGGAGAATTGGCTTAAGCTGAACTTTGAAAGTGATTTTAACGGAAAACCAAGTCAAGTTGGAGGATAGGGGATTATTAGAAATCATGAGGGTGATTGGATTCTTGCATATGCTAGGTCATTGGGAATTCAAAGCAACAATGTGGTGGAGGCTAGAGATTTATTGTGGGGGGTTAACATAGCCAAGGAGAAGGGTGTTAGACATATTCAAATCGAAGGTGATTCATTTCTCATTGTGAATTCCCTTAAAAGGAATCTCATTCAGAACTGGACACTTGGAAATATTTTACAGGATGTTAGGGAACATCTTAAAGCATTTGAAAATTATAGTATCACACATACTCCCTGTAATGGTAATAAATGTGCTAGATAAGTTGGCTAACTTAGGGTGTCTCACAATGATTTAAAATTTTGGGTGAAGGGAGATGAAATCCCCTTATCAATTAATAATCTTATTCACCATGATAGGTCATAATGTAATTGTTACTTGTCACATGAGGGATATCATTTTTTTGCGATTGTCAAGGTAGGTAGCTTAAGTGTTGTGGAATCACTACAAGGATTTTCATTAATTTCTATCCTTACAGAATTGATGTACAAATATTTTTGTGTTATGGGGTAAACATAGAATCAATGGGTGGAGGTAGAGTTCATGTCAAACCTTCGATTCATGGGGCTATCGTTAACAATCCTTCCATGTGGAACATGCTTAGAATTGTTGGCTTCAAGGAGTACATTTCAAAGATGAAAGGGCATGACCCCTCTCTCACCGTAGATTTTGATAAGGCCTAGGATAATGGAAGGGTCACTTTTTTGGGAATGGAACTAGAAGTTTCATAGCATTTTATCACCCAAGTTATGGGCATGGATACGCAAGGACTTAAGATTTTCAAGGACTAGAATCGCAGGGACCATGAAACCAACACATTTTTTAAAGGTAAGGAAAGAGTCTATTTTCTTACTGATGGCATTACTAGGTCCTATATTCCTAGGGTGTGGAAATATGTTTGTTACCATATTATATGGTATATCACTCTCAAAGGCATGTTTCATAAGATATACATGCATCACCTATCTCGATTGAATATATTTAGGCATCAGGTTATGATGAGCATTCCTTTATTTTTATACATGTCACTCTTGGTCTTTGTGAGGGATTTTCAGAACATGAAGCTAGAGTCTCCCATTCATGAAGGGCTTATTCTCCTTTTGTATCAAAATGGAAAACCTATTATGCCTAAGGAGGTTGTTTCTACCGAAGTGGGTCGGAGGATGATATTACCTTGGCAGAGTATTTGGAAAAGATGTGCATGGGTAAGGGTCCCCAAAATAGAGCTGTGGGGAGGAAAGACTACAGACTAGGGTTTCGGAGGATAGTGGCAATAAAATCCCCTCTAAGGGAAAAGGTAAAGCCTATGAGTAAGAGGGTCAGAATTATGAGAAATTAGAATGCAGCATCTAGAGATGATTGTGTAAGTGATGGAAGAGGCTAACTCTGACATGCGGGATGGGATGATTGATTGCATTCGTGTTTCAAAAAATTTATGCATGTTAAAGAAAAAACTTACGGGGGAACTCTCGGATCTGGATAACTTGGTCAAAGAAATGAGGAAAACATTAAATGTTGTGGAATCAGGTTTGAAGAAAATAAAACTCCAACTCAACTTTAGTAGTTATGAGGATGATGAAGGTGGGAGGATGAATCAAAAAGATATGGATCACAAGTATCAATAGGAATATCCCACTAGTACTCTAGATAACCCCCTAAGTGTCACAAGATAATTTAGTTTCTTTTTTTTGGCATGGAATTTTAGCTGACTATTTGTGAAATGTGTCTTCCTATTTTGTAGACTGTTAGTTTTTGCTCCATCTTGTGGTTAGTTTTTTGGACCATCTCTCTCTCTCTCTCTCTCTCTATTTAAGCTTATTTAAATCTTTTTGGTCTTGTCTCTCTCTTTTTATATCTTTTTGTGATCTTTCACGGTATATCTTTTCTTGTAAGGCCTCTAGGAGCTGATCCCTTCTTATTACCTAATCTAATAAAAAAATATTTGAGAATAAAAACAAAGAGTAAAGAACATGAATTAATAAAAAAACATGGATTTCCACTTCGCAAAGGAAGAATAATATTACTAATATGTATAAATATATATTTTAATGAATTTGAAAGATATTACTAATTTAAAGATTAAATCCAAGGAAACTTTAACAAAATAAAATATGTGCATCCCCATAAACAAAGCCAATATTTATTCTCCTAAATTTTTACCAAGCTTGAAAGGAGTGAAGAAGGAAATATAGGTCATTGTATTTAGCTACTTCTTTACTCATATTGGTAGATTCAAGGTCAAAAATGAGAGGGTGGTTAACCTCCTACTCTTAAGGCTCTATGATACTTATGAACATACCCAAATAATGACAAGTGATGATGATGATATGAATATAGTCTAGTAGACCTAATCGGGAATCCTAACTACTTTGAATCCCTATCTAATTTTTCTATCACTAGAAGTGATATTCATAAAGCCACCTAAGAATGGGAAAAGGTTACACTGAAACAAATGAAAATGCTAAAGATCTCCACAATCCACAAGCTAATTGCTCTCTAGACCAACATAATGTTCAAAGGAAAGCTCATAGACATGAATCTAAATTTATAATGGATGAAACCTTAGGATTTACAAATATAAAGTGATATTTTTCATAAAGTGTCAAGGTAAGTGGAAATATTAACAAAATAAAGTGATCAGATGAAATATGATCGGGGATTAAATCTATTAGGCATGGAGTCAACAACATTTGGATCAAATGAGCTAATAATAACAAAAAGAAGCAAAAAATCTACACATTTATTACACATCCATTATTATTTTAGACAAAAATACATCATAAAATGAAAATTCATTGACATTAAAGCTTTTCGGGGAAAACAAATAAGTGAAAGCATGCAATGATTTTTGTAATTTAGCACTTATGAATGTTTACACAACACTAACAAGTACCTCATTACCAAGAAATGATCTCGCACCTTCAAATATTCCTAACAAAACAATAACACTTGTTAAATATCCCACAATGTCTTCTCTTTTATTCAAGAAATATTATCACTTTTTAATTTCTCATAAAACCGTAGAACAAAATAGTACAATTAGGAAAACTATTTTTTCTTAATAGCCAAAATATAATCATGGATAATTTCTTCACCACTTATACAATTTCCCTTTTCAAAGGAACATAAAAAAGGTACTTAGAATATTCTCTTAAAATTAATCAAAGACCAAAATAGAGCCATTTTTCAACACTATGTGAAAATAAACCACCAACTAATGAATGAAGAGATAGAAGCATATTTAGATCAATATTTCAAAATCAATATGGAAAAAAACAAAAACAAATCCTAGAATCAAGATAAATTCAGCCTAAAATTTACTCTTGAAAAAGTAGAAGTGGGTCGATGAATATAACACATGTGTATCCTTAAAAATCTAGAGAATGGATGAATAGGAAACTACCACTTGGAAAGAAGATTAATATTGCACCTTCAAGTCATCATAATAACATATCTAGTTGATAAATATGATTTGGTGTGGGATAAAAGGGATAAGAAACTCATATTAATCCTTTATAAAAATATCATAACAATCTAAAGGATTCGAAGGTGACTTAGGAACCTTTTGACTAAAAATAATAAGAAATAGGTTCCAAAAACAATCTATAAAGAAAATATATAGAATATTTTCATTATATTTTCCAGAATAGATGCCAATACAAATTTCTCTCCAAGAACTTATATTAGAGCTCAAAACTACGCCCTGATTTGAATCATGGAAGGTTTAGAATTTTTATTCAACCTAGGATTATTTCCAAGTGTGGGACTTACAGATTCAAACATACCTTCAAATAATTTCAAATCACTCTATTTTGTAGATAAGGAGAATCCAGAAACGTAACCTAATCTAATTCTAATACTACTCCTATAGCTAATCCTAAACTGACATTTCCAAGGGATCTAGGAGACAAATGCAAGAGATAAAAAAGCTAAGATAAAAAGGGGCATTGATATCACTAGAAAAAATGTGGAACTCCTCCCACTCCCAAAGTGACACATATGCAAGTTCATATAGAGGAATATCAAGGAGATACATGCGGTTTTCAATGTAAGAAGATAAAAGGATAAAAAATATGTGAGAGTGAAGATATATTCAAGCTAAATATAGATTATTTTGAGGGAATTATAGAAACCAAGAATGCATTAATATATCCTTTATGGTTTATATACAACCAATGCAAGAAACTATCCTTTTATGAGTCACGAGATAAAACACATAATATTTTGAGTTTTGTAGAGAAGATCCCATAATTTTCTAGGTAATAAAAATTTGATAAGAACCCTTACAATGTGTCCAAGCACTTACATTAATACCATTTGTGGAAGGGAGAAGAGAAAGATAAGAAAATTAAAGGATTTCCATGTTAGAGTACCGACCCTCTGAAATTGTGTCGAACAAGCATGGTCACCGTCATTTCTTGCATATTTTTGTTGTAGTATAGACATGGGTGCCCTCAAAATAAATCTAGAAAACACAACATGGTACCTTTATTCTATCGCATGTCATTAGGCCATGAATAAATATTCCACACTTCATTAAAATTTAGTGGTTGGGGTGGTTGGTCATTAGGTTAAAAATTGGTGTGGCCTTGAGACCTTCTATTACTTCTTAATACCTTCCTTGATGCATGAAAATCCTTAACAACACTTGTGAATGCCTAATTATTTGATCTATGGAATTTGACCTAGAAAACCTTTCGTTGTTCCATGGCTTTGGAGGTCTATGGAACACTTCAATATTAGAAAAATCAAGGAACACTAAGTTAGTGCTCCACGGCTTTGAGAAGTAGTCGTTCAAAACTTTTGCTCCTTTTCCATGTTGATCTTTAATTTTTTCTCTAGGAATTATGGTTTATAACTTGGTAGAAATCATATTTGGTTCCAAATAATTGATAAAATCCACATAATTCTATGTTTTTGAGTATGTGTGACACTTTGTGTTTCCATCTTGTGAAGTGCTAACTACTTTCTCAGTTCCTTTCATCATAGATTTTGTTCTTAACCAATTTTCTAACTTCCACTTGAGTATATGATCCTACGGTGCTCTAGCTTGCCTTTGACCTATAGGGCTAAATTCCTTGTTGTAAAGGTCACATAGAATCCACAAAACACTAACTTCTCCAATTTCCACCTAAGTCTTGTAATGTTCATTCCTTTGTTTCATGGGTTAGAAGAACCCAAAGAAATCTTAGTTTATGCATTACGTGGAAGACTTAATTAGTGTTATGTGGATTTTACTAAGATAATATATGCATAAGTAAATTTCTAATAATTTTTCAATATTACATGGGGTATAATTTTGGACAATAGTTATGTGATCTCCAAGGGACATCTCCCTACTAGATGATGAAGACCGGTATCCATTGGGCATGAAGTCAAGCATAATCTTGAAATCTGATTTTAAACCCATGAAACATGTCTTGTAGACCCATAATAACCTATCAATGATCTATAACTACTTCAAATACCCATGTATGACTACAAGGGTCTTCCAAAACCTATGTATAATAGGGATGATCATACATGATTCAATTGAAACATGCATAAAGTGCACAAAACTTATTAAAAATAAATATGATCACCAAAAGTATTAAGGAAAGGAACTCAATTAGTGATCAACACACAACAAAAAGGAGGGATCCTCCAACAACACACAAACACAAGTATTTACAATATACAATATAAATACTTAAAGGGAGTGTTATAGATAAATCCAATTGAATGGGATTTGTATTCTTCTCCATAAAGATTTGACAAATTGAAATAGATGACCTATTTACATGTGGTAATGATGTATGGGCCACTCCAAAGTACATAAAACTTAGAGTTTTTCCCTAGTTTAGTTCTATCTATGTCCCACTTGAGATTATGTAGCTTAGTTTTCTTATTAAACCACTATTTGGTTGAATTTTTATGTTCTTCTAGCTTGATCATGGTGGATTACCTTAGTTCATCAAGTTCAATAAATTTTGGCATTCTAATTTTCCTTTTATCTTCACCTTACAATTTTAACTACAGGCTAGCTCCAATGAAGGTAATTCAAGTGATAATTAGAGCTTAGATTTTATTCCATAGATAAAGACAAATGGGAAATTTCCAATTACTTTATTTGGAGTTATTTTATCAACCAAAAGATAACTCCTAACTTTAATATTACATTTCCTTTGATTGACCTCCATATTCCTCTTCATGATCCCTCGATCAAGATCTTGTTAGTGCATTCCTACAAGTTGTTAACAATCGAGTAGTAGTTGGATGAAGTATTCAAATATAAATCATGTTTTATAGCCCAATCAAGAACTTTAGAACCCAAAAGGCCTTTAAATTGTCAAAAATTATTTTTTTGGAAGCCCCAAACCTTATTACAATGTATTTTATGAAATCAAGAATGAGTGACTCAGTAGACTCTTTGAGTGGTATGGATTCTATCCACTTGGTAAAGTAGTATATTTTTTAAGACCCATTTTTTACCCACACTTGATGGAGGATTAATAAGACGTATAAAATTAAGTCCTCATTTAGAAAATGGTTCATCCACCTGAATAGGATGAAGATAACTTGGTCCGTCATCTTTTTCTTCCCAATAAAGAAAGTATATTTTGTACATATTCAAATCCATTGATGTGCATCAAAGAATAGTGTAGGCTAGAAGTATCCCGCTCGATAATTTCCGTTGCTATATCTTGAGATAAGAAATGTTTGCTAGAAAAAAATCATCATGGAATTCTACCAAGACTTTATCTATATGTTCTCCATCAACACACCATAGCAAGATACCATCCACATTTATTTTGAAGAGAATCACTCCAATCAATACAAAAGGAGCTAATTGTAACCTCAAATTCCTTATTTTAGCATCACTCAAATTAGGAAGGTAGTTGATAGTTGATAGAAATATTGCCATGTTTTCAATCAAACTTTTCGACTGTGTCAAGTTCCATTTTCTCATGGACGCTTTGCATTTAGTGAAATTTCAACATTCTATGGATCTATTGCATTGTAAACATATCCATTGTCCCTGATTTGTAACACTTTTTGGATATTTGTTTTGAAAACCTCCCAAATTTTGAAGATCCTATTTGACTTGTTGCTATTTTTATTCTTTGAAGAAAGAGGATTATTTATTATTATGAGAATCGAAGGAAAACTACACAGAAAGTGTTTTTCCTCTTAATAATGTTTTGGCCTTGATGATCATGTTGAAATCCATGATTTTATTCATCTGTTTATCCCTTTTATCACCTATTTCCACTCCCATGATAAATTCTCTCACACTAGGATGTGAGATTAAAAATTTTATGTGGTTGGAAGCCATCATAGGCTTGACTTTATTTAGAGCCCATAAGATGGAAAAGACTTGTTTTTATAAATGACTATACCCGAGCTCAAAATCTTTCATTTTTATTTTTTCTGAAAATGGCTCTAGGTTGCTCCAATTATTCATCATTATTTTGTGTCAAGACCACATAAATGCTACTATTATTCCCATATGCATAAAGTATGAAGTAATTTGAATAGTCATGGCTGATAAGAGTGGGTGCTTGAGAAATAGTCTATTTTATCTTGGTGAAGATCTATTTTCCTTCCATAGTCCATTTAAAAGTTGCGTCCTTCCTCAACATCAAAGTGATGGGCTTGACTAATCCTACAAACATAGGAATGAATTTCCTAAAAAATTGATCTTACGAGAAAGGATTGAAGGGAATTTTTTTGAATTGGAAATGAGAGGGAGAGGATGGTAGAGATTCTTTTAGGGTTGATTACAATTACCTCTTTAGAAATAATGTGACCCAAAAGCTTACCCTATGTAACTATAAAAAAATCTTTTTGGGGTTAAGAGGTACCCCAAAATTGCTACATCTCTAAAAAAATTATTCAAATGCTCCATATCATACTAGACCTACTTTGAGAAGACTGTGATGTCTTCCAAATAGACAAGGATGAACGGATTGATAAGTCCATAGAAAGAAATGTCCATTTCTCCCTTAAATGTGGCACCCACCTTTGACATACTAAAGGTAATATTATGATATGCATATGTTCCTCATTTAGTTGTGAACATAGTTTTATATTAATCCTCTTCTCTGATCTTAATCTAATTAAAACTTTAATATCCATCAAGCATAGAGCATCTTTAAAATATTGCCACTATTTGAAGGATTTGTTCCATGGATGGGATGGGACAATTATATTTCAAAGATACCATGTTCACGTACTTGAAATCCACACAGAGTCTAATTTATTTTTTCTCCTTCTACATTGGGACCAGTTTAACACCAAAGATGAGGACTTCATGGGTAATATGATTTTTACTCAATGGGTTTTGTAAGATCCTTTCTCATAACAGATCAATCTTGGGGTTCACCGGTATTTATTTTTGTCTAATTAGATTGGCCAAAAATCAAGATCATTGGCATGTTGAGTGATGTCAAGATAAAAAACCATTAATGTCTCTATAAATTGATGAAAATACATTGTGAAATCTCTAGCACAAGGAAATAAAATCTTGTTCTTCCTTTTTATAAAACACCTTTCTGAAAATAATATCTTTACCTTTTGTAATGAGTGACTTGCAATATTATAGAATTGCAGATATGTTTTTATCTTCCCTTTGATTTCATTAGGATTGAATATATCCTTACGAGTAACCAATCCTTAGTATAATTTGTTTATTTGTAGCTTAATGATTTGATTATAATAACTCTCTTGCAAACTAGGTTGTAGACTAGAATAGAACTCATCTTCACTATGAATGAATTGGACTTTTTGTTCATCATTGTTTAAAAAAATCCAGTTGACATCATTTTCTAGAATAGATGGCCTTACAAACATTCTAACATGTTTTTTTTATCTTAAACAAGGTCCTCTCTGCGAGAAAACTAGGAAACAATAGTTGATATTTGATATGCTTCCTTATTATACTTTTGTGGTAGTAATTGAAGGTTTAAAGTGTTAAAATTTTCTAATATATCAGAGACTCAATGTCTATAAGATTTTAAAATATTAATTTTTGCTGCACATTTCCCTCTAACCTGGTGGATGACTAATTCATTGTCTTCAAATATCTTCATGTCCTTGATTTGTCTCTTTTCCATAATCAATAGACCATGAACCAATGCCTCATATTCTGTCACATTATTTAAACATGTGAAAATATTACCTATGATCAAAAATATGTTTTAGTTCATTGGGGAGAAAATGACTACACCTACCCAACTTCATTCCTTCTTCTAGAACCATCAAAATACATCTTCCATAACCCAAAAGTGCCATTTTGTTGTTCCTTGTGTAACATGGGGATAGTGAAACTCTTCTTGTGGATGCAATAACTACTCAAGCCAGTTTCTAGAATTATATCATAGGGTTAAAATTATTAATTCTCTTTATCCCATTCATCTAACATAGATTAGGAATTGAAACTAATGAATGCATTGTCTCAGAAGATTCAAGATGATTTCTTTCTTCTCCTTGGATCATGCAATTTGCATTAATAGGACTAGGATCATGAAATTAAATATGGTAAGATACAATGGGTTCAAATTTGATAGTAAACATAGTCTCATACCTTGGTCTCAGTAACATATGTGAAAAATTTGAAGAAATATATCCATCCACTTTGGTTAGGAGTTCTCTAGAGAAGAAGAGAGAAAATAATGGTGGGAATTCAATTAAGGATATGTCATATTTTATAGTTAATCTTGGGAAAAATATGAAGAGTAAATTCCAAATCCTTGACTACACCATGGACATGCATTGTTAATCCATCAAGTTACAAGATACCTTTTGAAGTTGGAATATACTCAATACCCATGATATCTGTAATATTATTGGGCATTATTGAGGTACTATCACTAGAATATATCATGTAATTGTGTATAAGGTGCTTACCAACTATCAGAGACATGTAGAAAGGATAAGGCTTAACATTTTCACTTACTTATTCTCCCTAGGATGCAAATTGATGACAACATAATATTTTTATGTGTTTCATGTTCTAGAGGTGGAATATTCTTCAAGGATTCTTGTAAGATATCCCTTTTAGATGGGATAAATATGTCATCCCACATTGTGACATTTAAATTTTTCCTTTTCATCTATTCTACAATGTTAAGGGGATACCCAGATATTTTTACAATGAATGAGGGATGTGTTCTTTACTTTTGTATTCTATCTGGGATCTCTTTGGCTAGAGGAATTTTCATACCTCATGCGTTCATAGTGTTACATGGATTTTTTGTGTTCCACAGAACTTGTCAATTCTACAGATGTTAAGTAACCTATATAAGGTTATATGAAGCTAAATGTCTGCCCAAATCGTTATATTGAGTGGGATTATCACATGGAGTTGGGGAAAAAAAAGGAGGAGACCTTACATCCACTTTTTCTCTTTTTGACCTTGTTTTATACACCACATAAATTTATGGATTATTCAAATTACTCGTGGCTTGATTAACCACACAAAAATATTCAAGTCTAAAAATCATGAAGCTAGGTTTAGGAGTGGCCTCTTATATCTCCTTTATATTACTTTCTAATGGATTCACGATTTGTTCTTGTTGATAAAATGGATTTTTCATCGTAAGATATTTCTCCCAATATGAATTAATTTGATCTTCACATGCATAGTGGTTATGAGGTTGATCACAAGGATAACACCATTCAAAACCTTGGGTCATGTTCTTTTAGAGTGTAATAATGCATTTTCTTAAGCTAGGAGCTAATAGGAGTTGTGGTTTGGAATTTTTGGTCTTCTTGGTAGATAATTATGTGAAAATATCTATCTTGGATATTGAGAGCCTTGTTGTGGGTAACCATGAGGAGGATTAAGAAATTTTTGGTGCTTGAGATTTTTGTCTCTTAAGGGAGACAATCTCAATTGTTAAATTTTTAGCTAAATAATAAGGATTTAAATCTCTTCTTACTTTATGGAGGAATCATATGTGGGCCTAGATGATGAAGTAGAAGGTTGAGGAATGTGGATAATGGAAATTTGAGTGTTATGTGGAAATTCAAAGAAAATGGGCATAGGAAATATAGGGGCTACCTTACCCACTTCAATAATATAATTATTAACCTTAATGGCTATCATATAAGCATTTGGTAGTTGTATAGCACCCATAGACTGGATTATTACTGATATATCAGAATTCAAAGCTCTAAATAAGTATAGAAAGGCACCTTGAGGGGTTAGTCTCAGAAGGACTAGAATTATGTCCCATTTTCTCTGGAAGTTAAAGTACATCATGATGTCATTTGGGTACCACTTGATGGTGGTTAACTATACAAGAAGAGATATGCTTTCCAACTTCTCATCAAACTATTGATAAAGTGTGGTCCCAAGTTCATCCCATGTGTGGATTTAGGTAGTAGACAAACTTTTGTACCATTGTAAGGATTTTTCTTTGAGAGATGATGTCAATAGCCACATTACAACATCATCTTCCATCATTTCATATACTAAAAAAATGTCTTAAATCTCTTTAATATTCTCTATGAATTTGGTATAATTTTCACGTATGAAGAAAGGAATACTCTTTAAGGAAGTTATTAGGATATCATGTTGTGCAACTAAGAGCAAATGAGCTTCCTCCACTGAAACTTACAAATGGAAAGTTTCTTTGATGTTCTATGATTGGAATGGATGGAAATGTTCTACCTAAGGGAATATTTGAGAAACTTCCACTTGTAAATGTCACAAACCTTTGTGGATATCTTTCTCTTCTTCTTTTTCATAGGGAGAGTTGTAGGTAATCAAATAACTTACATCTAGATATGTTTAACATTTTTTCACTCATCTAATGAAACAAAAATTATTGAACTATTTGAAACCAAAATATTAAATGTTGGGTATTCATCGATGTGTTGAAGAATTCCTTTAGAGGCTGAAACAACTAAGTTACACTCCAAAAATCAATAGTGATGAAGTAAAGGTCATTTAACTTATCCCACCATGCGTGCCAAAATTATTGGAGCTCAAAATTTCAAGCTAATCCAAATCACGGAAAATTTATAATTTTGAGGTAACATGGGACTCTCTCCAAGTGTGGTAATTTTATCTTGATATATACCTCTTCATAAGGTTGGTTTCCTTTGTTTTGGAGATAATAAGAATCCATGGAGCATAACCTAATCTAATTATAATACTACTCCTAAATATAATCCTTCACTAAAATTTCTAAGGGACTAGGGAGAGAGATGTAATAGATAAGAAAGCTAAGCTAAAAGGGGTAGTTATAGCACCTCTAAGAAGGTGGAACTCCTCCTACTCTTAGTGACATATGTACAAGTTCATAGAGAGGAAGATCAAGGAGATGCACATAGTTTTAATATAAATAGATAAAAGGATACAAAAATACACAAGAGGGAATATATAATCATGCCAAATACATAGTATTCAAAGGAAAGAGATAAACCACACTTTTATTAATAGATCTTTTACATTTTTCAAGCATAACCAAGGTAACAAATTATCTTTTTCGATTCACAATGGTAAAATGCATAATATTTTGAGTTTCGTAGAGAAGAACCCAAAACTTGATAAGGAATAAAAATGGGAGAATAACCCTTACAATGTGTGAAATCACTTACATTTATACCATTTATGGGATGGAAAAGAGAAATATAATAAAGAAGAAAGCAATTTCATGTTGGATTACCGACCATCTAAAATAATGTTGAAAAAGCATGGGTGTCATGATTTCTTATAGAGTTTTCTTATAGTAAAGACATGGACACCCTCGGAAGAAATAAAAAACCATAACACATTACCTTAATTCTATCACACACCATCATACCATGCATAAAGACACCATTTCATTAAATTTTGGTGGTTGGAGTGGTTGGTATTTTTGTTAGAAACTAGTGCAGCCTTGAGACCTTCTTTGGATTTTCAATACCTCATTTAACACACAAAAATACTTTCCAACACCCAAAAATCCCTAGAATTTATGTTGGAAAATATTTCCTTATTCCGTGTATTTTGAGGTCCATAAAATGCTTCAATATTATAAAACTGTGGAACACGAAGTTAGTATTATGTGGCTTTGATTTAGTCACTCATAAATTTTTCTCCTTTACCGTGTGGCTCTTAAAAAAAATTCTCCATGGATCGCAGCTTCTAACTTGGATGAATTAATATTTTGTTATGTGTAATTGATCAAATCCACATAATTCTATGTTTTTCAAGTCCACATGACTAATTGCTAACTTCTTTCTCACTTCCTTCGCTCCACGGATGTTTTCCTTAACCAATTTTCTAAATTACACATGAGTATGTGATGATGTAGTGCTCGAATTTCCTTTTACCTGAGGGAATAAATTCCTTAGTGTTTTGAATGTCAAATAGACTCTTTGGAACACTAAAGTTATCAATTTCCACCTAATTCCCATACTACTCATTGATTTGTTTAGCGGGTTAGGAGAACCCATCGAACACTTGGTTCCTACATTTTACATAATACCAAATCAGTGTCTCACATATTTCCTAAGCTAAAATATAGCTAAGTCCATTTTCTTATGATTTTTTCAAAATTACATGGGGTATAATTTTAGACAAAGCACCTTTCTAATGACACCAATTTCAAGTCATTTAGAGCTCCCAATGAAAATTTATTATAAAAATATAATATCTTCATTGTTTTATGGAGCCTCCTAGTATTAAATCCTTAAGCTTTATTTTTCAATAAGATTGGCTATAAAATTTAACCCATTCAAAATATCCTACAACTAGCTACCTACTTCTAAATAGCCTCTTAATCTTTACGGGTTCTCTCGGATCTCGAGGTCATTGCCACAGATGATATTGACTTTCTTAACATTTTAAGTGACCCATGACTGATCCACATGGACTAATCATGTATTTTTAATGTTCACGAGGTCATGGGGTTACCTTAGAGTCTCAGGGATATCTTCATAGTCTCATCTCACCTCATACACGAGATATTTGGATCAATAGATTTCTTGTCTTGATCTCCTCTATTTGAGATATTGAACCTCTAGGACCACGAGAATGTTGTAAATTTTCCACATGGACCAATTACATATTTATATGATAATTTACCCTCTCCATCTCTCAATATCAAACCATTAAATATCAGAGACCAATGACATGATTCTAGGATTTCTCATGGTTTTGGAAACTTCCATGCCTTATCTGATTTGGGCCTTAAGTTTTCAAGATCCCAAGTGATCCATGATTGGTATACATGCACCATTCATATATCATTTAGATTCCCATGTCCATGCCATATGTTGGAATCATGCTTTGGTTTTTTCTTGATCAACTCAATATAATATTAGTTGATTTCAACTTATCCCACTCAATGCCTTCACTAATTCCTACTTGGGAAAAAAATTGAACCATATATTTTTTCTCCACTTAATAATAGAAGTTCCCACACATTTAATCCTAGTTACGTTCCTCTTCCTTAAAAATGGGGGATAAGACTCCAAGTGTGAAAATAAAGGAAACCATCATTTTTTGAACTATCAATACACAACATGATTCAGGGGAAAAAAAAATTTGAATGCAACCTCCTTGTGGATAAATACCTTGAATAACAAAGAAAACAAAATATGAATGTAATCACATAATTAATTTCACTAAGGGATGACTATTAGACACTCTATAAAAACTTTAAAAACCCAAGTGGATTGTATTCTTCATTAAAAACATTAGAATTCACTCAATGGGACCTACAATATTGTGCAAGCCAATAAACCATCTTAGATGAGTGCATTCATGGTGAAAAATATCTTAGAACACCACTAAAATAAATTTCATTTATTTTTATTCCACTTACATATCAAAAAATGTGTGAAAAAGATAAGGAAATATTATAAAGTATAAAGGAAAAAGGATGTGTGTGATCTTGTTACCCAAAATGGGAAGTAAACTCATTCTAGCAACACCATGAACCCAAAATTTATATCACAAAGGACCTAAATTTGAGTTAAACAATTTGAGGTTTGAATATGTGGAAATGTAACTTCCATTATGGGGATGAAATTACCATTTATTGGTACACAACCACCAATTATGAATGTGCAATTTGTTTCCTACAGGTAACGATGGTTTTATAACATATACTTGATAATTTATGTTTTTGTAAAATGATTGACTTTACCCTAAATTTTATCTAACTAGATTCCATTTTTTTATATTTTAGTTGGTTGCAATGAAGATATGTGATGTGGAGCTACACCGAGAATGCTTGATTGACTTGTTAGAGCCATTGATTAGGTTATACCACAAGAGACTATGCTTTTGGATTATTCTTGGATCTTAAAGATGGTAGAGACACCCTTGGTAGCTCTGACAAGAAGGATTTATATGAAGTAATCAGATATTAGGATGTGTATAAGAATATTATCTAGTTTCCATTGGTAGGGGAGAGTATATCATCACTCTAGAGGATGTATAGTACATCACAAATCTCCTAATTATATGGAGATAAAGATGACCATTATGAATACCATAGGGACTTCCCAAAATTTAGAGTGGGTGAACTTTATTGAATATGTATAGGTGTTTGTTGGAAGTGCATAGTAGGGGATCATAATTGTGGGTTTGATAAATGTAAACATTTTGAACTTCCTCAAGGTTATCATAGGAATCTTGTTCTCATGCATAGTTAGGGACAATGGAACACACCATCTAATTTACTTATGGGCTCACATTATGAGGGGTATTTAGGAGCACAAATGTCATTCTAGTTGGGCACACATGATATGTTATCCCACAATTATATGAATATTTTTAAGGTGATAATGTCTAATAACCAGTCCTTGAGCTTTCCCTCTCACATGATGAATTGGGTATATGAATGACTCAAGGTGTATTCTAGGAAAATATAAGTGGGTCTAGTTGAATAGATCAAAGTACACTAATGGAGGAACATAGCCCCTTTCAGATACATGCCACAATTATCTTCATATTTGATAAACACTAATTTGATTATAGATCCATAAACAACTATAAGGGGATCATGGTATAGAGATGAATCTGTATTGATGGTATGTTCCCTTACAAGTAAGGTTAATGAAATTTTGGGTTACATAAGGGTGCACTAAGTTAATAGGGTTCTTCATAAATTTTTATAATCACTAATAGAAGTTTTCCTACCATAAGAATTATTTATCATGGTGCATACAAGACTTAAGATGATTACTTAAGGAGATTAATGTGGGTAAATTATACTCAAGGGGTTCCAATTATTTCCAACACAACAGGGGTGGTGTAGCCTTGCAAGAGAGGTAAAGAGAGAGAGCCAATATCCCTCCCACAAACACCACTAGGGTAGCCATAATATATAGTTCAATTCTAACACCTTCTTTATTATGCTTCTCAAGTAGGATTTTTTTCTCTTTAACTTCATGCTTCACTGATTTAAATACCCAATATTTAAATTCCAGCATAAATCTGAAATTGAATCCATCTGATAACTATCATAAACCATGTGTAGTTGCATGAGAGTATACATATCCTACTTGATCCCCCTCAAACACTCTTTGCGAGTGTGTTTACTCTTTACGAGTAATTACACCAAGTGTATTATTTGGTTTATTTTTTCAAGTATTGAAAATGACATAATGTTTTCGAAGTGCATACTTGTAACTCAATCATTGAATTCCATTGGCATCCAAAATATTAGATTCTTAGTGACTCTGGGATAGTGTAATCAACATCTTAGACTACTTGGATCAAATTTTTAGAGACATGTATACCATGCTCGGTTCCGTGATGGCACATTTGTCATTAGGAACTTGTCCATCACCTAGTTTAGTTATATAGATTCTCTTCCATCTTACTATGTGCATAATCATAATTCTTAATTAATTATTATTACTTATTTAAAAGACACAAAATAGTATAGGAAAATCAAGAGTAGGACATAATCAATTGCAACTTCCTCAGATGTCCCATACCACCCGAGGTAGTCCCTATTGCAGGAACCCTATCTGATTTTTCATTACCTACATGACTATAAAATAGGTATCTCATTTGTCATTATCTTACAAATGTTTCAGACATAGGTTCCCGATTTCATTACTGTTTATGTTTACTTCCCAACATCTATCAACCTAAAACATTAAGTTCTTCTTGTATTCCTAGTCCCTTTTTGTATGCCTTCTTACTTCTGGTTAAGGCTCAAGAGGTCATAACATACTACTTATGATGTAATTGAGGAGTCATTAACCTATTGGACATCCTTACATTTCCTCCACACATTTCATAACCTTGCAGATTTATTTTAATAATTTACAGGCTCATAGGACCTCTTACACAATAATATTCCTGCCCTTATCCTAGAGTCATTAATAAATACTAGACCAATTGAATTTTCTCAAGTCAAGTATATGCATCAAAACTCTCCAAAGTAACAATAATGAACATCTATATTTGATCTGTTTTGTTGTAGATGCAACACGCTTACAACATGATAAATGTGTTATTATATTTTCAATGTGATTGTTCACCACAAGGTAAGTTGTTGTCACAACATTCAACAATATGTCCTTACAAATATCTTACATGTTCTTGGTTAAATATTCATGTTCAACAAGTTCAAATTTTATATTGAAATCGTACAAGTATACCTTCACACTTGTAAGCGGATTATGCCCTTCATGTCTAAGTCTTTTATTAATAAGTATATATTTTAGCCCTAAATTTTTATCTACGTTATATACATTGGTCTGTAGCATTGGATTAAGTATTAGATTTTCCCCTAATTCTCTGAAGTATAGTATTTTTTCCTAAGACCATCTTACTATACATGATAGACATTATTTATTATATGCCATTTAGACTTTCTCCCTATTTATTCTATATCTTATCTTTACATATTTTACAATTTGTCTACTCATTAATTATTTATGATAATATCATAAATCAACTTGTATCATTCTCATTAACAGACATATCATCTCATGTTCATATTGTATGTTATGCAAGTATATAAACACTTGGACTTATGAATGAACTTAAGCACTTAACCATATAAAAAATTGAGTTATAACAACAACACTTAACAAGTCATAGGCACAAACTATATGATCATTTCATTAAACGATAACTCAATCTATTACATGATGCACCACAAACAAACTCTATAAAGAGAGTTATTACACATTAGGCCAATTAACCTTTTCATCACAAAGAAATCCTTCACTTTTCAGTATAATTACATTCATCTTTTTCATAATAATTTTCACAAAAGAATCATGCAAGTCATATTGCCCACCTTTAATCATCTCGGGAAAATCCTTTCGAACTTGCATGGTCAAAACATGGTCAGCTCTACATGAACTGGCATGATACATCCTTTTTCCATATTAACTATTTGTATCATTTAATATTTGAGTAATCGAATTACTACAATATTAAAAATCATTTAAATCAATTCACTAACCATAAAACTTGACATCTCAATTAATACAATCCCACACTACAACATTACAAGCTTTATTATATACTTTAATGTGACTTGAGTTATCTTTCACTCAACAATACACATAATAGTCACAATGAACATCTTTTCATTCTCAAAATGGTTTAATATTTATAATTGCAATTGTATTCAATTATTATACACCAATCAGCATACAATTCAGTCAGAAATCAACATCTCTTTACTCATTGCATGTCATCTTAATGGTAACCACAACATTAATATCACCTCCAAAATCATAACTTATATATTTAAAATTATTATGTATGTCATAGATCGAGTTCTATCTATACTATCTTGGGAAGCCCTTACTCCCAAAAGACAGATTAAGGATAATAGCTATGGTTTTCCTTCGTACAGAATCCCTTAAAACCATAACACAACTAACCCTCAAGAGCGAAATTACATCTATGACTAGATCAACACAATACCCAGGCCATGCATAAGGTCCCAATAGTTCATACATCTACTCCAATGTAGTAGTTTATTGTTTATAACCATTATAATTTTTAAATAATTACAAGTATAGAATACAACATCATTAACATATAAATCAAATTACCTTAATTCCCTCAAAAGTCATGGACACACTTTTGACTACACAATCAACAATCAATACCTATTAAATATTTAACAAAAGCTTATCTAGTATCCATGTATTAATTAATAATAGAATAATCAATCTCATAAAAATGTATGAATGCTTATAGAAATTCCTAACCAAGACCTCACAAGCCACGACTTCCCAAAGAATTTTTAACGGTTGTAGATTATAACAGAAGGAAGTAATGTTACAAAAGGAAAATAATCCAAGAAATCACATCGAAGATGAGTACCCCATTTCCTCCAACAAGAATTTGATAGATTAGGTATATGAAAATACCCAGAGATACATAATCATTTCATACTCAAGGCTCATAAAATAATCTGACCCAAAGTAAACCGACAAAAAATACCCAATGAACATCCAGGTTCAAACTCGTGACTCTCTTTACAAAGTATAAAACCATAGGGGTTCTAGGTATTCCAATAATACAAGCCCGAAGTCACAAATATGTATATACGCTAATGTACATATGAAAATAATCACAATATAATAGTTTAGACCTCTAAATAGTGATGTAAATGAAAACCATATTAGAATAGATGAACATAAACAAATATGTCATCCACGGAAAATATTATGCATACCCTTAACAATAACTATTTTAACCAAGATTGATTACAGAAATTCCGTTAAGAAACTAGAAAATGAGAAGTTTTCAAGAAGGAGAAAGAATATATCATGCCTGAGATAGAAGCTCGGTTTCCTTCTTCCTTTCTCTGCCAATCATTCAAGGTTCCTAATTGTAATAAAATATTTGAGCTCCCAAAATTTCAAACACCGACTTCTATTTTATCAAATAATCACAAATATTTCACATTTAAAATCCCACAAAAGTAGCCACAAAATCACGGTCAGTTTCTCTTAAGAAGTAAAATATTTAACCTCTAAAAATAGACATCACAAAACTTCCACGTGCAGAGCTTGTAGATCTCTTATTCAACTTCACAAAACAACCAAATTAAAACCTCATGTAATAGCTTCAACTAGAAGCTTTCTCTAATTTTAGAAGTCTGTGGAGGTCATTAAATGACCATTAATTTTTAACTGAGCCACATAGCACATTGAAACTCCATCCACCACCTTTTCCTCCTTTCTTGCCATAATTGGCGGCTAGATGAAATTAATAATAATTCAACTATAGCTAATGCATCGTTGATTGGATGAGGTTTGTGTCAATAATGATCAATCAACAAAAACCCTTTCCCGTGCATGAGTCACCTAGACCCATAGGAATCACATGTTTATTTCATGTTTAATAAAACAATTAGTCAACATTACATCAAACTTATATCATGATTCATAATAATTTTTCCAGGATAAGTTCTATAGAAATTTGGTGAGACATGTTCCATCAAATCATTAACTTTGTAATTAGCCAACAAAATTATTAGGAGAATCAGTATATTTGATCTTTGCCTCTAATATAAGATTCAAATGTATTTGTACCCATACAATGCATAGTTTATATCTAAGGCTCATCCTCAACCTGATATGTTATCTCAAAACATACTTTAGCCTCTAACCTTATAAGATAAAATTACCCATTATACTTAGTTTGACCCCTATATAGGATTATACTATTTTCCCACACCTTATAAGTTTTCGGTTTAAAGGTGATCAACATATTAGCCCCTTTAATACAAGATTGGCATAGCCTATCCTAATCAATTAGTCTAGGCCCCCAATATGTACATCAATAAGATAAGCATGGTCATACTGCCATTTTCTTGCTAGTTATAATCTTATTCCTTAATTATAATCATAACCTTTTCACCTAGCCCAGGAACAAATCAAGATAACTAGGATCATGTTGTCATTGTTCTAGTAAGTGTAATTTTATACCTTATCATATAATCAAGGATCAAGGTAAGAGTCAAACAATCGCAAAAAGGGTACCATGATATTTAATACAACAAATTATACCAATTAAAGGAAATATCACTAAAAATGAGCACTAGAAATACCATACAATGACTTACCCTTTGTGATCACAAACTTAATTTTTCAGTGGTGTTACACCAACAATATTTACAATGACCTATAGTGGTATTAGATGTTTGGTATAGAAAGGGTTATGGCCTAGTTCTAATCTAGATGATACACCCGATCAGCAAGGGGTAGGTGGAGATGGTCGTGGAGAATTTAGATAGGAGGAGGAGAATCAATATGAGTATTTTAAAGTGGGGTATGATTGATATTAGAATGTAGGAGATTTAGATAGGTGTAATTTTTAATTTGATTTTTATATCTACTTTATTTATACTTTCGATAATTATTATATTTTGTAATTCTAGTGTTAGAGTTTTTGTGGAGACTTTTTAATTATATCATGTTTATGTGTATGTGTGCATAGACTATTTCTAAGTGGGGGTAGTTTATTAGAGACACCTTGGTAGACATGTGTTACATCTCATAACTATACATTTATTATTTGGAGACATTATGAGAACTAGGTGGTGGTGGCCACCATTGATATAACATATTATTACTATTTTGATTTTCTTGATTATCATTATGATATGTTTTGGATTAAATAAAATTATTATCAATTAATGATTAAGTAATGGATGGTTATTTGATGCATAATTATAGTTATTGATAATAGTATAAGGTTTATTTTAGTCGAATTTATTATATCAAACATATAATGCACTAGGTATTATTGTCTACTTATGTTCAGTGTTCTCAAAATATGAAAAATGGTATCATCATAGAACTAAATTCAGATATAGTAATGTGTATGGAATGATATAATCACTATGTGTAATTTATTTCATAAGAAATAGGGTTAAACCAAAGGTATGGGTCATATTTTTCCCTCTTATGTGTTTTCAATCTGTTTTTGTATGTGCCTCTTTACACGATAGGAATTATTTATGCAATGTGAAAAATTAAAATTTATTTACACTCTCACTATGGCAAGGAGCACCATGTCACATTATGCATAAGATAAGTGGTGCATTATTACTATGTGACAATGGATCACTATGACAATGATATCATTAAATACTATGATAACATTATCCTTGTTGTTTAAAGGGAGAAAAATAATTCATCATTAAAAGATAAAATTCATGTGTTTTTCATAAAATGGTTATTTTTGTAGGGTTCATTTGGCTTAGGGTCCTATTTGGTCATGTGATTCTAAGTTCCATGTTCTCCTTTGATCCCTAATTTCCTTATATCTCTCTGGATTGAATGAATCTATCAAGATACCCTAAGATCTTACCACCTCGCAACTCAAGCAAGCTTTGGGTAGGAATGGCCATAGCCATGACTCTATTACATGGTAGATTTGTTTTTATAATTATATACTAACTATTTTTACCAAAAATTACATGTGGGATTAATACCAAGTTACATTTAAAAATTACATTGAGTTCACTAAGTGAGCCTAACCTAATATTCCACTTTATATTCATAAGTGATCTCATCACCAACTTAATGTTTCATCACAATTCTTATTCTTAATTGAGCTTGGCCTATTTTTTGAGCTCATATTATTTTACAATGGCCAAGCTCAAGCTATCAAAAAAATCTCACAACTAACTCGTCAACCATGGAATCCTAGCTCACACATAGTGTATGGACAGACTAATGTAAATCATTTAAAAGGTTTCATATTGGGAAATTTGTATTTTCAATCAGATTCCTTACAAAATTTGTGCACATAGGTTCCATGTTCCATGTGGGACTTAATCCCCAGCTGAACTTAACTCCAATCTATTCCTCTTATATCAGTTTATCTCTTCTATCTAACCTAAATCCTTGACCATTCTTCATCGTATGTTGATCTCTTGGATGTCAAAAATAAAAATTTAAATGTCCACGCCGACACGATTGGTGGAAGATTTCAATGAAATATTTAACAATATACATTGTATTTTTAAACATTATATGATAAGTAAATAGAGCTCTATAAATAACCATCATATTTGCATGAAGTGTAGTGATGACATGCATAAAAGTAAAAAATAATAATATTATGAAAAATTGATAGAAAAGTCTAATTGCTTAGGAAAAAGGAGAATGCATGGGCCTAATATTGAGAGAGAAAAATTGTTCCTTTTTATGAAGGAAATAATAAAAAAATTGTGTGTTTTTATGAAGCAAAAATAATATGAAGTAGTTACATGTGAAAACTAAAAATGGGAGGGAAAATAGAAACACATGTGAAAACAACCAACAATGGATTCATAAAATTTTATAAAAGGAGGAGAGGTCATATACTAGACACAAATATTTTTTGGTAGATTTTTGGAACACATAGGTAGAGGACTTGCCTCAAATTTTAGATGAGGATACTGAGATCATTTCTTTAGCAGAAGAATCAATTAGAATTGTGTGCATATTTTTCTAGGAGATTAGGTTTAGAGAGATTATAAGATCAAGATTTTCCACCCAACTTATAGAACTAAATTAATTCATAGTAATCTCATTATTCATATGGAACACACATAGGTTCCTCTTAAAACCTTCATAGTATACTTATGTTTTTAGTTGGCATAGTAGTTTTAAGGTGGGATAAAAATATTTATGATTTTAAATGAAAACTTAAACCTCCTTAATATTCAAAAATAATTCTTAAGCAAATATTCTCTCCCTATCTTGTAAATTTGTCCCTATGAAAAAACAAAGGCCAATGATATTTTTTCATAGACACGAATACCTTGATATGTAAACTAAATAATCCAAAGTATAGATGATTGGATAAGATAATAGACTACCTTCAAAGGGGGTCTTAGTTTGATTCCTTTCCCCAATTCTTTTTAATCATGAGTAAATATAAACTAATTTTATTTGATTTAAAACAAATTGAAATTAGGCTACCTATTAGACCTAAGTGTAATTGAATATTATAAATTATAACCTAAGTAATTGTGACAAGTATGAACATATAAATATTACTATATGGTAAATTTAGTGATGATTATGATCATACATAATGAATTAAATTGGGACCATGTTATAGAAAAAAACTTTTATAATAATAAATTAAATGATAAGATGTGAATTAAAGATATTAAGAAATATGATAAGTGGAATTACTAAAAAAATATAATGATAACACCTAATATTCACATTATAGGTATGATACCTAGAAAAAATTAGAGATAAAAATAAATGATAACACACACCATGAAGACTAAGAATATCATTAGCACTAATTGTTGGCATGTTGAGTTATAG
The DNA here is from genome assembly GCA_018340775.1 of Taxus wallichiana var. yunnanensis. Lineage (NCBI taxonomy): Eukaryota > Viridiplantae > Streptophyta > Pinopsida > Cupressales > Taxaceae > Taxus > Taxus wallichiana. The sequence continues at coordinate 545,107,738 of CM031235.1, read as the reverse complement.
GTGTTTTCATTGATGTAAAAGCTCATTAATGACAAAGAGGATGATGGATAAGGGTCATAAAATTATAGGTTGTTTGATGACATGGAGATTCAGATGGTTTTACAATGACATGAGGTGATTTAGTTAGACTGGCTTGGTCAGCAAGCCTTGTCAAGTGACCTAACTAGCCTAGGTGATGGAGCATGGTGGTTTGATTTTATTAGTGGCTTGAGGAGCATGGTATTAACATAGATAACATTTTTAGGAGTTTTTAATCACTCACATGTGTTTCAGGGTGCAGGTATAGGTTGAAGACCAGTTTAGGTGTTCATCTAGACCAGGTCTAGGTGCTTAGATGCATGAGGATGAGTTGTAGAGCAATGTGAACTCAAAGATGCAGGTAGGTGAGTGATTCATGATGTATTAAGGTTTTTAGGACCTTTTAGAGAGGTTTCATGATGATTTAAAGTGTCGATTCAACTGACCCTATCCTAAACCATGCAAAACTCCAAGGGCTAGTCATGTAAATGGGATGAGATGAGAATATTTATACCTATTTTATCCATGATGATGATTGGATATTATTAACAAGGGTTTCCTAGAGGTGTGAGAAAAAATTGGAATTATTTTAAAGAATATTTTTCAAGTTATGTTGTTTTTGGTGAAATAGGGTCAAGAAGAGAGTGTTTTCTAGCTCAAATTGCACCTTCTAATGCTCACCATGAATTATGTGATTTAAATGGTACCTTGTGTCTTTCAAGGATGATTTTTTATTGATTTAATAAGGTTTCACAACAATAATGAGTTCATTTTATTGTCATTTTTTATGAATGAATGTTAAGAAGGTAAATAACTTTTATGTGTTTGATACTCTAGCTCAAAAGCGGTAGGAGATATATTGATAATAATTTCCAATAGTTTATTGGGTTTGATATTATGATTATAGTAATATGTATATAACTCCTCCACCTTTCAAAAAATTTATTATATAGCATGTGATGACGAGTGCACCCCATGTAAGTTTCTTAAGAAGTCCAGTTTGGGACAAGGTTGTCTAAAGGAGTTGTAAAATAAATTGACATTGTTTTTAGTACAGGATTTTTACTTGATATCTATGAAGGTTTCAGATCATGTTGATTCCTATTAATGGAAAAGTGTTCCCTATTTATGAAGACTAGTCCTAAGGTAGTTTTGGGGCAATTTCAAGCAGTTTTCAGAGATGGAATTTGTTAAAGGCCTTCCACTTGGAGTTGGAAGGAAAAGTAAGATGTTATGGAAATTATATTAAAATTTATTTCCAATGGCATATTTTTTTCTCACGATGATGATATTTTATGGGTCATCTAGCTTGATTTGTAGAGAATAAGGTATCTTGTGTCTTAGGATAGGATTTCTTAGGATGAAAGAATGTGGTAAATGAGGCATGAGATGGATTTTTGATTCTTTATATAATTTGGAGAGTGAATATGAATTAATTTTGTTCCTATTGAAGACATTTTTATGTATTTAAAGTGGTAGTAAGGGTGAAAACCATTTGATTTTGTAAAACTATTTTTGGGTAGCTTAATTTGGTGAAGAGGAAAGTTGGTGTGGTTTTCATATATGGATGTTTCATGAGCTCTATCATGCATGGATTTTATTTATAGGTATATTGGATTCCAATGAGTGGATAAATTCCATATTTTATGTGTTATTTTGTCTGATTGAGATTCAAAGGTGAAGATAGGGTCCTGGAAATAACTATTTGGAGAAGGATATGAGCCTTCTTGAGTTAATTATGATAAATTTTATTGTTACAAAATAATTAATGACCATGTATTGTGTTATTATGTTATATTTGAAATTTTTGTGGAATTTGGGAGCTTGAATAATCATGGTTATGGTGTTTGTATTTTATCTCATCTAGGTGATGGGGTTTTGAACTTGTTTTGTAGTAGTTTGGTGCATTTGGGAATGGCTAACTTATATGGGCCCAATATTAATGTTTTAATGAAGGCACCATTATTTTATGGAGTGAACTATGATTTTTGGAGTTTGATTATGAGGAATCATATCATGTCCTTTGGGTTTGATATTTGGAAAGTTGTGGAAAATAGTTATATTGTGCCCACTACTCCTCCAACTATTAATGCAACAAAAAATCTACATAGTGATAATTCAAACATTATGAATGCTATCATGTGTGGCTTATGATAATATTATATTATAAAGGTGATGTATTTCAAATAAACTAAGGCTATGTGTGAGAAACTTTAAGTCATATATGAAGGATAATCTAAGGTAATAATTTGTAAGCTCAAAACTTTCAGAAATCATTTTAAAGGTCTTAAGATGAGTGATGATGAGTCCATTGTTGTATATTTTCTTAGGGTTGACAAGGTTGTCAACACTATGAAAGGGTTAGGTGAAGATGTGAAGGAATTTTTTGAAAAGGTTTGGATATCTTTAACTCCTAAGTTTGATTCCAAGTTTTCTATCATTAAATAAACCAAGGAATTTACTCTCTTGAATATGGATGATTTGCATGGAACCCTAACTGAATATGAGATGATAATTCAAAATGAAAAACCAGTCAAGAAGGAGATAGCCTTCAAGGTTGAGAAGAAGGTAAAGGAAAAGAAGACTAAGGTTGATGATACTACTCATGATTTGGATGATGATGAATTATTTGTCATGGTTTTTAGAAGACTGGATGTTGGATTTGGTAAGTACAAAGGTAAAATTCCCTTTAAATGTTTTAATTATGGTAAAGTAGGTAACTTTTCTACTAAGTGTCCTCATAGGCATGAAAAATAAGGTGATGATGATCATGAGGGTAGTCATGGAAATTAAAATTAGAAGTATAATAAAGATAAAAAGGATTTCAAGAAGTTTGACCACAAGAAGAAGGGTAAGAAGAGTTTTTACACAAAGGAAGAGGTGTATTCTTCTGAAGAAAGTAGTGAGAGTGATGTTTCAGACTCTGAGTCTAAATATGATCATGAAAATATAGGAGATGAGGTATTTTTCATGACAAAAGATGCCATGAGATCCACTAGTGGTGGTTCTACATTGTTAGGTGACTTCATATCAAGTTCTTGCAGAGATTTTAATGAAGAAGAAGGTGATATTGAAACTAAATTGGTATGTGTTCAATTTGAATTGAAGTATGCTAAGAAGAACAACAAGAAACTAAAATCTCAAGTTAAATAATATGAGGCAAATATTCAGGACTTAGAGGAGAAACATTGGGATGTTACAGAGAAGCTTGATGAAACTGTGAGAAAGCTAGAGATGTAAATGAGTACTATGACTCTAAACTTGCAATCTAAGGAAGAATAAGTGACTCTTCTTAAGAGATATTTTTCTGATGCAGTCAACAAGAAAAGATCATTTCATAGGTTTGAGAAAAGTACCAAGGATCTTGATGATCTTCTTAGCAATAAAAAATCAACATGTGATAGAGTTGGTTTGGGTTTTAAAGAGGACTCCAAAGGAAAATATATTAAGAAAGAGAATATTTTTCTAAGAAAGGATGGTGAAGGACCAAGAATCAAGGAAGGAAAGAAGGAAATTTACACTAAATACAATGTGAATATAAAGCTTATTAGGCAGCCTAATGCCTCAAGGTATGAAAGATATTTCAATGGTTATTATTTTACTTGTAATGGATTTATTCATAAGAAAAAGGAGTGTAGGATATTTTCTTGAGATGATCATCCATGGAAAGATAGTAGGAGTGAGAAAGCTAAGAATGCAGTGTGCTAAAATTACCATGAGAGAGGTAATATTTCCAAGTATTACTTATATGAACCCTCAAGTCATATTTGAGGTAATAAAGGATATAAAGGTAATAATTCAGTGGACCTCAATTCCCTAGAATTAGTTAGAGTAGATACAATTTTGGGTCTGCAACGGGGTGGAAAATTTTAGCAAGGTCAATGGGACATGCGACATAGAGAAAAGAAAGCACACTAAAAATGTGAATGCAAGTCTCATCTAACACTGAAAATTTTGAATTCATGTGGAGCCTTCTCACTATATCACCTTTCACACTTTCAAATGGTGATGGAAAAGTAAAGTCTAACACAATGACATTTCAAGGAGTGTGGAGCTTTCATATTGGCCTATTTTTCATAGTTTCAGTCGGGGTTACCAAATGGTTTGACATTACGAAGGTTCCCAAGGATTTCACATTGGCTCATGTTTCATAGTAGTCATAAGGGGATATTAAATGTCGACATTGCATAGGGGCATCAAAAATTATTATTGGTTTGTGTTTTGCACTCGACAAGATTGATATAAAAAAGGTGAATTGCGAAGAATGGGTGGATATTTCTCATTTGCTCGCGCCTTGCAGTGAATATTAGTAATGAAGAGGTAAAACCCAACACCAAAACCAATGAAATACTAACATGTGAAAAATATAAATCAATGCACACATAGAAAAAGGAAATATCTGTGCAATAAAGTGTTGCCACATGTCACATCAATGTGCTCCACGACATGAAAATTTTCAAATGGCCTTATCTTTCAATCCAAAGTTCCAAATCTTACAAAATTGGTCTCTTTAGAAACGTCTAGTCTTGATCTTCATGTTGGAACCAAGAAAAGCAAAAATTGATAGGGTTTGGTGTGTCAAAATGGAAAACATGGCTTTAAATGGAGAGAAGACAGTCTTGAGCATGAAAAATGGTCAAATATCACTCAACCACCAAAATTAACAAATTATGGCTTCCATCTCCTTCTACAAGACTGGATGAACATAGGAATGGCCTTATAGATTACCCTTGTGCATTGTGGGAGAATTCAATATAGATTTTTAGTGGTTTAAATTTGAAAAATTTATGCCCTTATTTTTCCCTCTTCTCTTTCTTCTCTTAGATCTATATATTGTAAAAATGTTTCATTTTGAAAGAGAGCGCTCTTTTTGTAATGGCAACATGGAAAAATGGTGGCCAAATCCCATGAGTTCTAGACCTTGAATTTTGACTATGCAATGTACTCACACCTTCTTCCATGAATGTAATGGAATTGTGCATATTTTAAGAAATAGAATATGTTTTATGGCACATTTTGTCTTTCCTAGATTTTTTTATTTGTAAACTTTCCTCTCTCTTTTTTTGGCATATTGTGGGTATTTATTTATTGTAGGTTCCCTTTTTTCTTGTGGTATCAATTTGTGGCTGAGTGGAGAATACACAATTTTTATATGTGGCATGTTTTTCTACCCTCTCTCCTATGTTTTCTCTCTTTCCTTCCCCTCGTGGAGAGTGATTCACCCCTTTTTCTAGTGCTATCACCACCCCTTTTAGCTTAGGATTCCCTTTTATACATATATTTCTAACTCTGGTCCCTTAGAATGATAGAGTAGATTTAGATAGTTGCATTTTAATTCTTAGGAGTATTTTAGTGTTAGGATTAGGTAGACAAAGTGGCCTTGTCAAGAGGTTTGTCTCATGGTACAAGGCCCACAACTTGGAGATAGTCCCATGTTGCCTCAAAATCCTAGGTTTGTCTATGACTCAGGAAGCGTGTAATTTTGAGCTCGAACAGTTTTGGCACACCCAGTGGGACAAGTTTATAGAGATTTACAACTTCATACTAACAAGATTGATTTTTCTTGATGGTATTCATCCTTTAGAGGCATTTTCAACACATCTAGTTACTCCACTTATTCAAGTAACCCATTTTCTAAGTTGTAGACCTTTCCTTTCCTTCCATTCATTTCCATTCATATTTACCTTCCATTCTTTCATTTTCCTTTCATTCATGAAGTTGTATAATCATGAAATCATTCCCTCATTGGAACTATCATTTCCAAGAGAAGTATCATTCAACTCTACCTCTATATTATCAAAATCCTTCCACAAATCAATTTTATGAGCCCTTTCATGAAGAATATGCATATAACCCACCCTCCACTAACCCATATGGTTAGTATCCTAGCCAAAATGTTTATAAAGAATTATTTTATGTAGGTGATGGTGGAAATCTCATGGAAGATACTAATTTACAGAGACAAATTCAAGGAATGGAGGTAAGCATGGTACAAAACATAACTACTTGTGCATTAAAGGTAGTTAAGATTGATTTTAGTGTCCCTTGTCCATGGGATGGCCCTATACCAAACTAGTTCATCCCTCAGCAGAAGTTGGACTTCATGGTTGAGATGATGCCCATAATTGAAGAGTGGGTTGAATAAATGGAGGCTACCATACTCTTTGTTAGGCATCCTTGTCAATGGGGGAACCCTACACTACCATCGTACATCCCTTCAATTCCTCCCCCCTAACCTACACCATCTCATCATGTTTTCCATGTTCCTAGATTTCTAACTACTTCTATTGAGAATTTACCTTCTCCATCTCCTTCCCTTCCATCTCACCTTAATTTCTTTTCCATTTTCCCTCCCGATATCCACATCATTTGTCTCTAACAATTGCAAGTAATCATAAATCCATCACTTTTGCATCATCCCCAACTAGTCTTACCATGTATGATGACTGTAGAACCATTGAAGAATGATATGACTCTGATTGGGAAGATGAAATTGTGTAAAGTGAAAAAAATAGGGAATATACTTCAAAAGGAATTCAGTTAAACTCAGAGAATGTAGTTTTGGAAGAGAAAGAATTTTTGGAGAGGCAAAACAAATCCCAATCCAGCCTGCAAACACTCTCCTTCATGAGTAATGTCTGCATCATGATCCCATATGTGGGAATGAGCTTCAAATAAATGGAAACATCACAAGGATCAGCTCGTGCCTAGTTAGATATTTGGCTAGTTTAGAGCCAAAGACATAGTTTCAAAGCATGCAAAAGACCTACAATGCACCTAAGGTTAACTATAATACCTCTCAAATCCAAATGTAGAGAAACTAAAAGAGGTATTTATTTATTTTCTAGTCGTTACTTTGGGAAGAAGTGTGAAAAACCATCTTCAAATCTGTTTTTGATCTTTTTAAAGGCCATGTCCATTACAAAATTAATTACATGGCCACATTTTGTAAAGTGTAGAGCCCACATTTTACGCACCCAAATACAAAACAAGATAAAATACCAGAATAATTTTTTTTTGAATTACATTGCTCACTACACACAATACAACAAGAGCTCCAAGTACGAAACTTGATTTGCATATGAAAATCACATAAGCCATTGACTCACATAGACACATGAAAATGATATAGGCATGTCGATGCCACACATATCCCAATGAATGAATACTAGCAATAACCCAACCTGCAAGAAACATGACTTCAGGAATGGTGAACCCACAACACATCATTTCTTTAAATGTATTTTAGTTACGATTAACATTCCGAGAACATTATTGAGCAAGGATAAATTTCTTGTTTGTCCACTCACATATTCTTAAGTTTATTCCGTGGTTAAAACACAATTCGACCATCTTATGTTGGCTTCTTATACTTTATAACAAATTCCATAACTAACATACTTATTTGGTATAAATCAAATTGAATACAAAGTACTTAATTATCTTATTATTATGTTAAGAATATTCTTCTCCAACATTTATTCAATGTCTACAGTTTAACTCTTCTTACAACTCATGTGAATGTGACTTGGTGTCCATATTGTGATATTAGGATTTAATGGAGATTTAGATCCAAGATAGCTCATTACCGAAAACATACCTCGATCATAGGTTAGTCATTCCCTACCATAGTTATTATAATTCAACGACTTGTGAAGTTCCATTTTGATTTATATATTTTTTTGTTTTCTCAACGGTTGATTTACACATTAAGGTAATTCATATTCTTTGAAACAAAAGAATATATTTAATTGAGATATAAGGTCTCAAGAGCGGCATTATTCTGACACTCAACTCTCATTGTTTACTCTTATATGCTTTATTTTTTACATCACCAAATGGTCTTATTTTTTTTTTTTTTGCGTTGTCTTGAAAAGGAGTTACGAAATGCTTGACTAACCTCTTGAAGACCAAAAAGATAAGGATACTTGAAGTTACACACGCACCCTAAGCTAACATCCAAATCAACAAGGTTTAGATTAATTCCCAACTTCAACTAAGGGTCTACCCTCAATTATATGTGATTTTTAAGTGAGAGGACAAATTTATGCTAAACCACCTTCCCGAAAGACCAATGTGTTATCTTGAGAGAAATCAAGGTAACACATTTAGTTGAGTGGGGCTAAGGGGTTCATTAACAATAGTATAAGACCTAAAATCAACTAAGTCACCACCTCCATCTATGCCATCTAGATCCAACAGGGATTTCACTTGATGAAGAGATTTAAATTAAATATATCTTTGGATGACAAGTAGTCCGCTAGGCTACGAAGGAGGAGTTAGCTCTACGCACTCCAAGAAAAGTTTTGACTGTGTCACTTCTAACAGGTAAGTTTAAGACAATGTTACTAAACATACTGACTAAGATGATAAGCCCATTCTCGGGTTCTTGCTTACTCAAACTAGGAGGTTCCATTGAGTGTAGGGTTTAAGTTCACTCTACGGTTTTCAATGCCTTCTATGGTAAGGAGTATTGCACATGAAAAACAAGTTATGTCCCGATGTTGAACAAGGGTAGTGTGTTTTCGATTAAGTTTCTTTATTACATTTACAAAGTATGAATGCACAAGATGACTCGTTAATCATTTATTGAACACTAAACATGCACTACAAGATATTACTTCAAATTCATTTACCTTATATAAATATCAGACCTTTTTATCAGGTGTACTATGAATCAAAATTGAACCCTAGATTAAATGCACATTTCCTAGATGTCCTTGAATCTAGCATCTCATACATAGAAAAAAATTATCAAATATAACCTTATGTAACATGATATTAAATTATACATTTATTCATTTAACAATGAACTATATAAATTACAATGATGATAATTAAATTACACATCATCTTTTTCGTCATCATTCTTCCATCCAGTAAAACCCACGTGAGCATGATATCGGTGGCAAATCACCGGCATGGCATTCTCCCTAATCTAACACAATTATAATTTTTTTTAGTTTTCCCATTTACACATGATAATAATTACAATTTACAAATGAAAGAAAAGGGTTTAGAGACATGTATTCAATGCATTTCATTTCGCTTCACTTTGTAACCCAGGAGATAGAGAAAGAGAAGGGAAGAGAGAAAACACCATTTTGTCAAAAGTTCTAATTCACACCGCAAGTTAGACTATAGAGTTTTACAACAGTTATTTGCATGTGTTTAAAGTTTCCAAGGTGGTTTGGCAATCCTATGAGGGTCCCATAGCTTTCTATTTTTACATTTTCTCACTAGCTACAAAACGTTCAAAATGGGCTCGGAGGCTAAGGAACCACTTCCAAAAGTTATCTTCCAATGAAAATGCACACCATGATCAACTTTATACATATACCTAGATATACCAAGAGTTCATAGCAACTGACGGAATTGGGAAAAAGTGAACAGTTTGCGTTTAGCGGCTAGTTTTCGGGGCTACTAGTCATAGCTGACCCAGTTGCAAATGAACAAAAGTTAGCTCGAGGGCCCAGAAAACCACATCCATAACTGATGTTCGATGGATGAGCATGCAACGAGACACTTCCTACAAGTTCCCCTATATAAGGAGAATTCATCAGAGTCGATAGGACTGAGAACTAGAAAACCATTTTCAAACGGTGACAAGTTTTCTGGAGCGACAAGTCAAAATTGGTCTAGTTTGATCTTGTCAAACTATGACCGGAGGCCTACAAAATGGATTTTCCACACTATCCAGAGAAGTAATTTTCCATAAACTGAATGTTCCATGCAATTTTCTAGTATAAACACTAGAGGTTTGTGAAGATGGGAAATAATTTCTCTATCTAGGTTTCAAATGGCAATTCAAAACAAAAGCCAACTTTCTAGATTTAACAACTTTCTACTGCTATAACCTAGTGTAACAGGGATCCTATAAGAGCGTCAAAAATATGTCATATGTTCATTTGGGGTCAAACCACAGGTCAAGGTGACTCCTTGCATACCAAGGTACACGAATGAAGCTTCACATCTCATTTTCAGAGTTTGAAGGGTACTTAATGAGTCTCCAAAAAAATGGAAAAATTAACTATTTAAACAGGGAAAAGGTCAACATTATTAATGGAAAGTCAATTTCATCTGGTCGATAAGACAATGTTGTAGTGATCCAGTTGGGTAGGAAGTTTTCTACATCACCTCAGAATGAGGGTGGGAGTTCGTGGTTTAATGCAGAAGAGTTATTTTGATTTTGTGAGTTACAACACGACCTTTCATTGTTTTTGCAATGAGTTGATGTAAACATTTAACTGTATTAAAAACCTAATATTTTAAGATTCTATTAATTTGAAAAAGATAACTAAAACATGAGAATTATGAGAGGTAAGGGAAGATGAACCATTCCTGGAGAATGAATTTGGTTGAAACTGTGGGATTCGGTTCAGTATCTTGCTTGGGCACATCATCAACCAAATCACGAGCATCCACAGCTCCACCATTTTACATACATGTCTATCATAAAATCTGTAACTACAGATTTGAAACCATTCCACTACTCTGATCACATTTCTCCTACCTTTTGGATTCGACCCACCACTTTTTGAGCATGATCAAATGGTTTCTTATTGTTGTTGTTTGGATAGAATGAGATCTTCATCATTTTGTGCATAGCCTCAAATCTTGCAACCATGAGACCATGATTTTTGAAGGCATTTTTTCAAACACTTCACATGCCTTAAGCATGCCTCCACATTTTACACATTCTCATGTGCTCATCAAACACCAAGCAAACATATCCACATAGCCACCATAGGTCGGATTGGCATGTTGATGATACAATATAGGGTTTCCTCAAGATAACCGGCATAGCCAAGAATGTCAATCATGCAAACATAATGATTAATTCTAGGCATGATTCTATAAGAGGCACTCATGCCATCAAAGTATTTACAACCCTCATGCACTGAACCTGCATGGCTAAATGCTAATAAAACAAAAATGAAACTTACATGGTCAGGGTATGTTCCATAAGACCACATCTCTTTAAGGCATTTTGTTAAATAATTGACTTGCCTTGTGTATGCTTCCGTAATTTGCATACTTGTCTACTAGCGCACTTGCAACTAAAAATCTTCTACCATTATGCTTTGATGGTTGTCGAGGCCTGCTCTAAAGCTCCCATTTTGACAGAGGTTGGGAGGATGCTAGAAAATATTGTGGAGTCTAGCTTTACACGTACCAATTGCATTTGCTTGAAATTTTCCAAGGCCTTTTCAACAAACTCATTTTTTTCACATCCTATAATCATTGCAGTCCATAAATCACATTTCTTTCAGGCATTGTCGAATAGTTTACATGCTTCCACATTTTGCATACATGTCTATCAGGGCTATCACAACTACAACATCTATCAAAATCCCTCTCTCCATTACACTTTGACAACTCTCCACACAAGTCAAGGTTTGTGTTTGATGTAGGCTAATAGAATTTGGCATAGGTAGGGAATACGTGGCAAAAGAAAACCGATGGGGTTGAAACCTCGTTTTTTTGCACACGTGAAACAAAGGTGTGACTATATCTTGAGGAAACCAACACCTTCGTATGATGTAATAAATGTATTCCGAGAGAAGTTATCTTGTTCTTTCATCTGATCAAACACTAAAACAACATCCATGTTCTCGAGCTCTCTTTTTTTGTGGCGTGGCTGGGAGAAATACGGCCAAAAAAAAAAAGTAGACTTCCATTATTCTTTGATGGACTTTTTACCCTACTTCATGGTTCCCTATCTGGCATGGTAGGGAGAGTGGAAGAGACAAATCAAGTAGAAAAGTAGGTCAAAGTCGGGAAGATAGATTCTGATAGAGACCGCACAAGGGAAGAACCACCACACGTCCTATAGCCACTTGCCACTCCACCCCTAAACACGTAATCACCCTAAACTCTGATCACACACAAAGGACTAAATCCTTTATTATTTTATTTTTAAAATGTGTGGGGCACTACATATCCCTTCCCTTAAGAAAGCATCATCCTCAATGCGACAGACAATGAAGAAAGAGAAATGGTAGCAACAAGGAACAAATATGGGTGAAGGTATACTCTAAGGTTAAGATTTTAGGCACAAAATCATAGCCACGGGGTGGCCCTAGGAACATTTGGTTGAGATTTTAACTTTCAAGGTTCTGTGTAGATTGGTAGTTCCCTCTTATTCGTTATTTCATTAATCTCTTTCTATTAACATTATTCTTAATTCAAGTTCTTTAAAATTTTATTTTTGTATAATTTTAGTTATTTCATTCATGTGGGTTACCATCATGAACTACATTCACAACACCCTACCAGGGTCATACACAACACTAAAATTTCACAAGCATACTTTTGCATACTTTCACGACCATATCACATCACAAGGGTTTCACCAAACCATGGAATGACAACAAGTAGACCACATAACAAATAATTTCCAGAAATTACGTCCTAGACATAGATCTAGTACACACATATGACTGACAAACTAGGTCAACACGCTGATGCATATACAATGGGTATCACATGACCCAAAACAATCCATGACTATAACAACATAGTTCCAATCCAATATCCAAGTAGTCAATACAAATGGAAATGTCAATCCTCAACCATAACAAGGTGTCAAAAAGACTCACACGGGTACACATAACTCATTATACCAACCCCACACATAACAAGACATCACGAAACAAACCCCAGGTATCTCCAAAAGTGCAAGGTAAAACTCCATATACCTTCCCAAAGCATCACCAAATAACCTCCATATACCTCTCATAGAGAAAGAATCATCATGCCTAAACCAAGCCGGGTCACTCAACCATAGAGCCCCATCAAGAATATCAGGTCACTCAACCATAGAGTGCCATAAGGAATATCGGGTAACTCAATCATAGAGGCCCATCTCCTTTCTCCTTTTAAATGAGGTCGGGTCACCCTATGGCCCTAGGCACATAGAGCCCCATCACCCCCAAACCCAAGTGACATAATAACTCGTGGTTCAACAACCCACTAGTTATCTGTAACTCCTTGGGGCATACCCCCATACAATGAAGTGGGTCCATAGGTTCAACCACTCCATGGTTAATCCCATGACCCTATTCCAACACATTATGACATTAGAACCAGCATAACAATCCATTCAAATGCCAAGTGGAAAAATTAAAAGCCTTGGGCTAGGCTACAAAAATTTTAAATATGAAAAGAAAGTCTTTAAAACTAAGAAAAACAAATGGATAATTAGCCATGGTTAGTGCAAAATCTAACTATTAATGCAACAATCAAATAAATGCCCAAAATATAAGAACATGTCAATCAAGAAAATGGCTAGTTCTAGATAAAAGAGATAATGATCAATTTACGAATGAAAATATGTATAGAGAAATAGCACATTACCATCACTATGTGGCCTCATACCACTACCAAATGGGTACTCATCGAGTTCTTTGGCACTCTGAAATCAAGCCTCGACTCATAAAATATACATGTAACTAGAAATGAATATATCAAATAATGTAACTGTCATCATCTCTGCCTGAAACATTCCTCCATACTCCCACAATGATCAACATGGTCAAAATCACATAGGATTATTCAATGAACAATCCAATAGGAAAGAGCAGGGAACTCTAGTTGCATATGTTGAGCCTAAGGTGGTGTGAACCCACAATATACTAAGAAATATTGAAGTATAATAAATAGATAGAAGAGGGTTTCAGTCTATATAAGACTCCACTTCCTCACTCGTACTCAGCTCAAGATTATGAAAACCTGGTCCACACCTCCTCTCTCCACACATACACTCTTGAAAGTTTATCCCCTTAGGGTCATCTAGTGTAAGGTTCACAACATACACATAACTACATCACTAACACAATGGTGATTCACGCACATTAACCATAGCATCTTACGCATGGTATTTATATGGGGTATAACACAATCATTACTTTCACGGGTTACGATACATCACATTACCACATCCTACACCCAAAGTGCAATCACTGTACACTAGGGATCATACTCACCATATGCCCCTAAATCACGACATGAACCATCACATATTACATGAATTATACGTATGAGGAACACAATGTCTAACATTACGACATATAGTCAATTGTAATACAACATGATGATACACACATCTATTCACAATACGATGATGATGTCATGATGAAATGTGATTCACTTTACATCAATTTTGTCATGTAATACATCAATACACCTTCACATCACATAAATCCAACATGTTTTAACCCTCTACAATCCACAATAACATTCCGTTCACAAACAACAAGGTGGTACATCACACACTGGATTCCTCATTGAATCCACAACATAGAGAGTGAATACTCTCATCCTCAACACATCAACATGACAACAAATACACACTAAGTGACATGCACAACATGTGCGTTCACAATTTCACAATTACGACATAGTTCACATCACACATATATCACATTACTCTTCCAATATCCACCACCATCATGTAACACCATCACAACTCCAATCTTCCCCAGAGGTTCAAGAGCATGAACCTCTTCACTCTGATACCATATAAAGTGCCCACATTTTATGTGCCCAAATACAACAGTAAAATACCAGGATAATTTTTTTTTTACATTGCTCACTACACACAACAAAGCAAGGGCTCCAAGTACAGAAACTTGATTCACATACAACAATCACATAATCCATCGACTCACATAGACACATGAAAATGACATAGGCATGTCGATGCCACACTTATCCCAATGAATGAATACTAGCAATAACCTAACCACAAGAAACATGACTTCAGGAATGGTGAACCCACAACACATCATTTCTTTAAATGTATTTTAGTTATGGTTAACATTCCAAGAACATTATTGAGCAAGGATAAATTTCTTGTTTGTCCACTCACATATTCTTAAGTTTATTCCACGGTTAAAATATAGTTCGACCATCTTATGTTGGCTTCTTATACTTTATAAAAATTTCCATAACTAACATACTTATTTGGCATAAATCAAATTACATACAAAGTACTTAATTATCTTATTATTATGTTAAGAATATTCTTCTCCAACATTTATTCGATGTCTATAGTTTTACTCTTACAACTCATGTGAATGTGACTTGGTGTCCATATAGCGATATTAGGATTTAACAGAGATTTAGATGTGAGATAGCTCATTACCGAAAACATACCTCGATCACGGGTTAGTCATTCCCCTACCATAGTTATTCTAATTCAATGACTTGTGAAGTTCCATTTTGATTTATATATGTATTTTGTTTTCTCAAAGGTTGAGCACACCAAGGCAATTCATATTCTTTGAAACAAAAGAATATATTTAATTGAGATATGAGGTATCCAAGAGTGGCATTATTCGAACCTCAACTCTAGTTGTTTACTCTTATATGCTTTATTTTCTAAGTCACCAAATGGTCTTTTTTTTTTTTTGCATTGTCTTGAAAAGGAGTTAAGAAACACTTGACTAAACTCTTGAAGACAAAAAGATAAGGATACTTGAAGTTACACATGCACCCTAAGATAACATCTAAATCAACAAGGTTTAGATTAATTCCCAACTTCAACTAAGGGTCTACCCCTCAACTATATGTGAGTTTTAAGCGAGAGGACAAATTTATGCTAAACCACCTTCCCGAAAGGACCAAGGTGTTATGTTGAGAGAAATCAAGGTAACACATTTAGTTGAGCGGGGCTAAGGGGTTCATTAACAAGAGTATAAGACCTAAAATCAACTAAGTCACCACCTTCATCTATGTCATCTGGATCCAACAAGGATTTCACTCGATGAAGAGATTTAAATTAAATACATCTTTGGATGACAAGTATTCCACTAGGCTACGAAGGTGGAGTTAGCTCGCACACTCCAACAAAAGTTTTGACTGTGTCACTACTAACATGCAGGTTTAAGACAATATTACTAAACATACCGACTAAGATGATAAGCCCATTCTTGGGTTCTTGCTTGCTCAAACTAGGAGATTTTAATCGAGTGTAGGGTTTAAGATACTCTACGGTTTTCAATGCCTTTTATGGTAAGGAGTATCACACATGAAAAAAAAGTTATGCCCCGATGTTGAACAAGGGTAGTGTGTTTTTGATTAAGTTTCTTTATTACATTTACAAAGTATGAATGCACAAGATGACTCGTTAATCATTTATTGAACACTAAACACACACTACAAGATATTACTTCAAATTCATTTACCTTATATAAATATCAGAACTTTTTATGTGTACTATGAATCAAAATTGAACCCTAGATTAAATGCACATTTCCTAGATGTCCTTGAATCCAACATCTCATACATAGCAACAAATTATCAAATATAACCTTCGTAACATGATATTAAATTATACATTTATTAATTTAACAATGAACTATATAAATTATAATGATAATTAATTAAATTACACATCATCTTTTTCATCGTCATTCTTCCATCTTGTAAAATCCATGTGAGCATGATATCGTTGATAAATCGATAGCATAGCATCCACCCTAATCTAACACAATTATAATTTTTTCAATTTTCCCCTTTACACATGATAATAATTACAATTTTCAAATGAAAGAAAAGGGTTTAGAGACATGTATTCAATGAATTTCATTTCACTTCACTTTGTAACCCAGGAGAGAGAGAAAGAGAAGGGAAGAGAGAGAAAACACCATTTTGTCAAAAGTTCTAATTCACACCAAAAGTTACACTATAGAGTTTTACAATAGTTATTTGCATGTGTTTAAAGTTTCCAGGGTGGTTTGGCAATCCTACGAGGGTCCCGCAACTTTCTATTTTTACATTTTCTCACTAGCTACAAAACGTTCAAAATGGGCGTGGAGGCTGAGGAACCACTTCCAAAAGTTATCTTCTAATGAGAATGCACACCACGATAAACTTTCTACGTATACCCAGATATACCAAGAGTTCATAGTAACTGACAGAATTGGGAAAAGGTGAACAATTTACGTTTAGCGGCTAGTTTTCTAGGGCTACTGGTCATAGCTGACCCAGTTACAAATTAACAAAAGTTAGCTCGAGGGCCAGAAAACCACATCCATAATTGGCATTCGATGGATGAGCACGCAACAAGACACTTCCTACAAGTTCCCCTATATAAGGAGAATTCATCAGAGTCGACGGGAATGAGAACTAGAAACCTATTTTTAAACAACGACAAGTTTTCTGGAGCAACAATTCAAAATTGGTCCAGTTTGACCTCGTCAAACTATTACCGGAAGCCTACAAAATGGCTTTGCCACACTATCCAGAGAAGTGATTTTCCCTAAACTGAATGTTCCATGTATTTTTCTAGTATAAACACTAGAGGTTTGTGAAGATGAGAAATAATTTCTCTATCCAAGTTTCCAATGATGTTCAAAACAAAAGCCAACTTTCTAGATTTAACAACTTTCTCTGTTATAACCTAGTGTAACAGGGATCCTATAAGAGCGTCAAAAAGATGTCATATGTTCATTCGGCGTCAAACCACAGGTCAAGGTGACTCCTCGCATACCAAGGTACACGAATAAAGCTTCACATCTCATTTTTAGAGTTCTGAAGGGTACTTAATGAGTCTCCAAAAACAAATAAAAATTAACTATTTAAACAGGAGAAGGTCAACATTATTCATTGGAAAATCAATTTCATTTGGTCGATAAGACAATGTTGTAGTGATCTAGTTGGGTAGGAAGTTTTCTACATCACCTCAGAATGAGGGTGGGAGTTCATGGTTTAATGCAGAAGAGTTATTTTGATTTTGTGAGTTACAACATGACCTTTCATTATTTTTTTCAATGAGTTGATGTAAACATTTAACTGTATTAAAAACCTAATATTTTAAGATTTTATTAATTTGCAAAAGAGAACTAAAACATGAGAATTATGAGAAGTAAGGGAAGATGAACCATGCCTAGAGAATGAATTTGGTTGAAAGCTCGGGATTTGGTCAGTATCTTGCTTGTGAACATCGTCAACTAGATCACGAGCATCCACACTCCACCATTTTACATACATGTCTATCATAAAATCTGAATTAAAGATTTGAAACCATTCTCGCTATTCTCGATCACATTTCTCCTACCTTCTAGATTCGACCCACCACTTGTTGAGCATGATCAAATGGTTTCTTATTGTTGTTGTTTGGATAGAATGAGATATTCCTCCTTTTTTGCATAGCCTCAAATCTTGCAACCATGAGACCATGATTTTGAAGGATTTTTTCAAAAAATCACATGTCTTAAGCATGCCTCCACATTTTTCACATTCTCATGTGCTCATCAAACACCAAGAAAACATATCCACATAGCCACCACAAGTTAGATTGGCATGTTGATGATACAATATAGGGTTTCCTCAAAATAACCGGCATGGCCAAGAATGTCAATCATGCAAACATAATGATTAATTCTAGGCATGATTCTATAAGAGGCACTCATGCCATCAAAGTATTTACAACCCTCATGCACTGAACCTACATGGCTAAATGCTAATAGAACAAAAATGAAACTTACATGGTCAGGGTATGTTCCATAAGACCACATCTCTTTGAGGCATTTTTTCAAATAGTTGATCGGCCTTGTGTATGCTTCCACAATTTACATACTTGTCTACTAGCGCACTTTGCAACTAAAAATTTTCTACCATTATGCTTTTAACAGTTTTCCAAGGCCTACTCTAAAGCTCCTATTTTGACAAAGTCTAGGAGGATGCTTTGGAAAAGGTTGTGAAGTTTGGCTTTACACGTACCAATTACATTTGCTTGAAAGTTTCCAAGGCCTTTTCAACAAACTCATTTTTTTACACATCCTACAATCATTGCAGTCCATAAAGCACATTTCTTTCAGGCATTTTCGAACAGTTTACATGCTTCCACATTTTGCATACATGTCTATCAGGGCTGTCACAACTGCAACATCTATCAAAATCCCTCTCTCCATTATGCTTTGATAGCTATCCATGCAAGTCCAGGTTTGTGTTTGACACAGGCTGAGAGAATGCTGGCACAAGCAGGGAATACGCTGGCAAAAGAAAACTGATGGGGTTGGAACCCTGTTTGCTGCACACGTGAAATAGTGTGACTGTCTCTTGAGGAAACCCATGCCTTCTGTATGCTGCAATACATGCATTCCAGAGAAGCTGTCTCATTCTTTCATCTAATCAAACACTGAAACAACATCCATGTTCTTGAGCTCTCTCTTTTTGGGCATAGCCTAGGAGAAATATGGCCAAAACAAATCAGACTTCTATTATTCTTTGATGGACTTCCTTACCCTACTTCATGGTTCCCTATCTTGTATGGTAGGGAGAGGGGAAGAGACAAATCTGGCAGAAAAGCGGGTCAAAGGTAGGAAAGACATTTTCCGACAAAGACTACATAAGGGAAGAACCACCACATCCTGTAGCCACCTGCCACACTCCACCCCCAAACATGTAATCACCCCAAACTCTAATCACATGCAAAGGACTAAATCCTTTATTATTTTATTATATTTTATTTTATTTTTAAAATGTGTGGGGCACTACATCTCCCTCCCCTTAAGAAATCATCATCCTCATTGTGACAGATAATGAAGAAAGAGAAATGGTAGCAACAAGGAACAAATATGGGTGAAGGTACGCTCTAAGGTTAAGATTTCAGCACAAAATCATGGCCACGGGGTGGCCCTAGGAACATTTGGTAGAAATTTTAACTTTCAAGGTTCTATGAAGATTGGTAGTTCCCTCTTATTTGTTATTTCATTAATCTCTTTCTATTAACATTATTCTTAATTCAAGTTCTTTAAAATTTCATTTTTGTAGAATTTTAGTTATTTCATTCCTGTGGGTTCCCATCATGAACTACAGTCACAACACCCTACTAGGGTCATACACAACACTAAAATTTCACAAGCATACTTTTGCATACTTTCATGACTATATCACATCACAAGGGTTTCACCAAACCATGGAATGACAACAAGTAGACCACATAGCAAATAATTTCCAACAATTACGTCCTAGACATAGATCTATTACACACATATGACTGAAAAACCAGTCAACACGCTGATGCATATACAATGGGTATCACATGACCCAAAACAATCCATGACTGTAACAACATAGTTCCAATCCAATATCCAGTAGTCAATACAAATGGAAATTTCAATCCTCAACCATAACAAGGTGTCAAAAAGACTCACATGGATACACATAACTCATTAAACCAACCCCACACATAATAAGACATCATAAAACAAACCCAAAGTATCTCTAAAAGTGCAAGGTAAAACTACATATACCTTCCCAAAGCATCACCAATTAACCTCCATATACCTCTCATAGAGAAAGAATCATCATGCCTAAACCAAGCCGGGTCACTCAACCATAGAGCCCCATCAAGAATATCAGGTCACTCAACCATAGAGTGCCATAAGGAATATCCATTTCTGAAGGCAAAGTGGTTTTTATGGCCAAAATTAGATATGGCACAATTTTAAATGCTAAATCATTCAAACCCCAAGATCGAGTTGCGATTCAGTCTCCTTGTTCCTCTTCCTTGGTTAAAAATGATTTTTTTGAGACAGTATATAAAGTAAATTAAAACTCCCAAGCAATCATATTTAAGAGTGAGGCCAATGTTGTTTTCATTTTGCCTCCAGTTTGAGCAGGTTTAATGGAAAAATCAGATAGTTGGATAATTTCCCCAAGTTTCATTCAAATCTCCACATATCAACTTCATGCGATTACACTTAAATACTAAGTCTATCAAGGCTCAGGTTATTATTTTTAAATTTCATATCATTTTTTTATTACTTCGGGCTTGACTCCATGCCCAATGGATTGTAAAATGTTATTGGTCTCTTAATTTAGCCAAAAAATTACCCCTAGAGGTCACCAAACTATTATCACAAATCAACCCCCTAAGATTAATTTGGATAAGCTGTTTTAAAATGGACTTATCCATTTAAACAAGCCTTGGACATTTAAACAACCGTTAAATTCCAACGTCCTAAACCATTGGTCGTTGGCATTTAAAGACACACATGAGGCTAATATTTAATCAATTAGCATGTTATATTTAGAAGACTATGTGACATTCATTTAGACATCAATTTAAATACCAAGAATCAAATCATTAGGCCACATGGCAAGATTATGGCTCTCCTCAAAGAATTTGGGATCCACAAACCTCAAGTCCCCAGAATTAGTTGGAGTGGATAAAATTTTGGATCTGCGGTGGGGCATACAAATTTAGTGAGGTCAATGGGACACATGGCACAGAGAAAAGAAAGCACATTGTAAAATACAAAGGTAAAGCAAGTCTAACGCTGTAAAATCTAAAAACACGTGGAGCCTTCTTACTAGCTCACCTTTTGCACTCTGACATGGTGATGGAAAACTAAACTCTGACAAAACAAAATTATGAGGATCTTGGAGATTTCATATTGTCATATGTTTCACGGTTGTCATTCAAGGTTATCAAATGTCCTAACATTGTGATGGTGCATGGGACTTTTGATGGGTGTTGTTAATCCCTTCATTTAATCAACTCTTTGTTGATGTCATATTCAAACCAGGGGTGGTGTCTAAAGCTATATGCAACAAGAGATATTAGTGGTCTAGTAATTGACTGTAGGTATTTGTTTTTTTATATATCTTTTCTGGGGAATTTTCTCAATGTATTGAGGATTTCTTGGCCAAAACCTTATTGAAATCAAATTATGAAAACTTGTTGGAAGTAAACACTCTCTGTAGAAATAAATTGTTGGAAATAAACACACATTTGCATAATGGAATAGATTGTTGTAAGTAAACACACGTTACAGAAATAAACACACTTGCTTTGTAAATAAACACACAATTTGAGAATTCTGAAAGTTGATTGCAAAGAAAGAAGAATATAATTTAGGACACCTACAGGAATAAGTATATGACAAATTTCAACTTAAGTAATCAAAAGCATTTAATAATTAATAGATATATACTATTTTCTCTGAAAATATAAATACCAATAAAACAAAGATCCTGGTTCTTGGAAGAGTGGGCCCTTACTCCACCTTGAAACAGGATTTGACAACTTAATATACTCTCAAAACAAAAATGGATATTTTATTGATAAAATGTTCTACATTACAAAAACATATTATCTCTTTCTATCTCTTTGTGCCTTTATCTATGTATACATATATCTCTCTATTACTATATATCTACAGGTATGCACATATATGCTTCTTCCATAGGTGTATTTACAGCCATAGTTGTCCTACCAATTCAGATAGAACCAAATTGTGCCCAAAATAGATGCTGAATTGGATCATGGTTGGATGTATTGTTGTATGATAGTTATCCTTAGATCTGTGAGTATGAAGAATCAGAAATCTTCCAATCTGATCTTGATTAAAAGGATCATTGATTTCTAAATCACCAGATTTTGTTGGAATAAATACATTCTCATCAGTTATAGAAATTTAGAGAAGTTCAGGAACTAAAGGAAATCATTCTAGATCTAACTGTGAGGATTCTGGAGCTACATGCAAGAGTTCAGGAACTAATTTCAAAAGTTCTAGAACTAAGTGATGGAGTTCTAGAACTAAGTATGAAAGTTCCGGAACTAAGTGATAGAGCTCGTAACTACTTAATGTAGTTCTGGAACTAGGTCTGGAAGTTCTGGAACTAAGCCGTGTTGATACCAATGCTTCTAAAAACATGCGACCACTTCATATTTTGTTCTTTCGATCGATTGAGACTGTTTTATCACAAAACTAAATTTCCAAAGCAATTTGTTAGGAATTATAGATTTTTAAACATTAGAAATAAAATCAACAAAATATGGATAATTACATCCTAACTTATATTAGAAAAAAAAGTCATAAAATGCAATCAATCTTGATAAAAAAGAGAGTAAAATAAGATCATTTATTGTACATTAACGAGACATATTACGGCTTCATCATTTTTCTCATTGGATCATGTTTTTCAGCAATCATAAGGGGCTATTAAATGTTTGATATTGTAGAGGGATGTGGAACGTTATTATTGGTTTGTGTTTAACACTCTGAAAATATTGATATAAAAATGTAAATTGTGAAGCATACATGGAGCTTTCTCATTGGATTGCACCTCACGGTTAATATACCTAATAAAGAGGAAAAGCATGACCTCACAACCAATGAAATACTAACACATGGAGAATACAAAGAAATGCACATGTAGGTAAAGGGAAATTGTAGAGCCAATCAAGTGTTGCCACATGTCACGTTCATGTGCTCCACGAAGTGTAAATTTTCAAATGGCCATATCGTTCAATCCAAATCTCCAAATCTTAAAAATCAGTCTCATTGGAAATATCTCATCCTTCTCTTCATGTTGGCACCAAGAAAATCAAAAATTAATGGGGTTTGGTGGGTCAAAATGGAAAACAAAACTTCAGAGGGAGATAGGATGGTATTGAGCATGAAAATGGTCAAATCTCACTCTCAACCACCAAAATTAACAAAGTATGGCTTCCATCTCCTTCTACAAGATAGGATGGACATATGAATGTCCTTACAAAGTTCCCATGTTCTTTTCATGAGAATTCAATACACATTTTTGGTGGTTAAAAGTTGAAAAATTCTTACCATTCGTTTTCCCTCTTCTCTTTCTTCTCTTGGATCTATATATTGTAAAAATATTTCATTTTGAAATAGAGCACTCTTTTTGTTGTAAGAACCATGCCAAAATGGTGATTTACATCCCATGAGTTCCATACCTCAAATTTTTTTCTTTGTAATTTACTCGCACCTTCTTCCATGAATGTAATGGAATTGTGTATATTTTAAGTAATAGAATCTATTTTGTGGCACATTTTGTCTACCCTAGCTCGTTTTATTTTTGAATTTCTTATCTATTCGTTTTTGACATGGTGTGCATATTAATTGATTACAAGTTCCCTTTTATGATGTTTTCAATGTGTGGGCGAGTGGAGAATACATGGTTTTGATCTGTGGCATGTTTATTTTCCCTCTCTCCCATGTTTTCTCTCTTTCCTTCCCCTTGTGGAGAGCAATTCACCCTTTTTCTATATATATATCTAACCATGGTCCCTTGGAATGATAAATAATAGAGTTAGATAGTTGAATTTAAATTCCTATGAGTAGTTTAGCATTAACATTAGGTAGAGGAACTAACCCTTTCTCGGAGGTCTATCTCACAATTCAAGTCCCATAACTTGGACATAGTTTCATGTTGCCTCAAACTCCTATGTTTTCTATGACTCGAGGAAAGGTGCAATTTTTATCTCCAACAGTTTCTCAATAAAAGAAAATGTTGATACAAATTAGGTCATGTCTCAAAACTCATATCAGAATCAACTTGATGGAAGTGAGATACATGTATCTAAAATTTATTGGGACCTCTTTAAGTCATTCTTCTAGATCTATCATGGTGATATATTCCTCTACTAAGATTCTTAGATGTATAATGATTCATATGAAGCATTGAAGGAAGGGGGATCTGACTAGGTTGATGTATGTATCCTCCAAGGTGTTAAGGTATGTTGTCATAAGTTTCTAAGAATTTTTGAGGTATTTATTGGTTTTTCAAGTAGAAAACATTATATGGTCTCTATTAAAAGTCTTCGATTTTGTATAGTTATGTTCTCAAGTATGAGTATGTCATTATGTCATGATGTATTTCTATAAGAATGGATATATAGAATGGAAAGTGTTTATGGATCGCTCAGGGGTCTCAAATTCTATAGGTGGAACCCTTAATAGATATACCAATTTCTAAGGTGATAGTTTATGTGAATTCTTGAACTTTAACATGAAAAGATGGTTTTGGTTCAATGATTGGTAAAGATAAGAAATTTTACTCAAGATTCCAAAGTTGAAAAGTATTTCTATACTCTTTCATGATTTCTATATGAAATATGAGTCTATAGGATTCAATAAATGCAATAATAATCTTGATTATAAGTATGTTGAGTCATGTCATGAAGTATTGTTAAGTGGTAGAAGAGTCTAGGTTTGTATAAGAGTCAAGAAGAGTTGCTTCATTGTCAAGAGTTGGTTAAGGTCTGCATATTGGATTAAATATCATTGTTTCAAGTTTAAAATGGATCAAAGAGTGTTCATGATTCATAAAGGATAAATGAAGAAGAAATGATTCATTAAATATGATGACTTGATCAGACCATCATCTCAAAGAGGTTTGTGGTAGAGTTTTTGAAGGTTAACTAAAGACAAGCTAAGAAGGATACAAGTAAGTGTATGCGGTTTCTATACTTCATAACCAAAATAAGAGTGATCATGACCTTAGAGGAGATTGATACGTGGATTTTGGAAAAATTGAGGAATTGAACTCAAATTTGTGCACTCGAGTTGTCCATACCTTAACTAGGCTCTAGAAAATCACAATAAGTGGTATGAAGGAGAACCTATGTTTGAGAGACTAAATGATGGAGTTAAAAGTTAAGATTTGAAGAAAATTGTCTAAATTTTATCTACATCAAGATTCAAGAAGATTTAATCCATGAGAAGATCTTAATAAATGGGAAAATATGATAGTCCATGAGTGAAATTGTAAGTATCATTTGAAGACCTAATTTTAAACTGGAGAGAATGGGTCTTAGAGAACTTTTCTGAGGAAAGGTGTTGTGAATCCTTGGGTAATTCTTAAAAGGCCAAATGGGAACTCAAGTCATGAAATTTTCCTCTATGAAAGTGAATAAATCAAAATTTAAGAGTGATTTCTTATTGTAACAGGGCTAGTAGTGTGTGTGAGTAGGATAGATAATTGAAAGAGGGATAATTGATCATAACTTGTGATTGGATCATCATGTGAGTCTAAGATATAATATGAAGAAGGTAAAAAGAAAAATAAGATGGTTTTAGAAGTCTCCTTAGCTCAACATGAAGATGTAAGGTTTGTTGAGACAAGTACAAGTGCAATCAAGATAAAAGGCATGTATGGATGACTTCAAATATGTGTAAAAATATATACAAATGAGGTATTTGAGTTCAATTACTAGACCATATTGCTCATATTAAGATTCCTTTAGAGTGTGATTTCATCTATAAAAGATAAAGAGAAGCTTCTGTACGGTCAAATTTAAGAATGTAACAGAGTATGGTCTTCATGGTGGGCTCTAAATCCAAAAAGAGACTTAATCAAGGGCATGATATTCCTTGATGTCTTATAAATACTAATATAGATAGAGCATAATTTGGGTTCGTGAAGGTTAAGTCTAATTTAGTATGTTAGTTTCATCTAATGTTTGTAATCAAAGCATGTTTGAACTATGCATTGTAATGATATAGAGATGGCTTCCTACAGGTATGAGAAGCTCTCTTGAGGCTAATGAAGGTATATTTGAATGAATATCAAAGGTGTAGTGTATGAGAGGTTTCATAAGTGATTGGAAGATATAGTTGTAAGGATAAGAATATTACAAGTAAGATTCAAATCTAAGATGATTTTGTCAAGACTGTGAAAAGAGAAAATGGCATCCTATGGGTGTGAATTTTTGTCGAGATAAGGGAATCTCATTTGATCCTTGATCAAGTTTATGAGGTATCTACCAGGGATATTAGATGCCATGAAGGCTGTTAAGGAAATTATAACAATGAATTGTGCAAGAAACCAAGGTATGATTTTATGGGTTGAAGTTTCTTTATTTGTCAAAATTTTAGATGTTTTGTCTCAGTCAATGTATGAAGGATTGGTGATGTCCTATAGTGAAACATGTTAAGAAGTATCATAAGTGGTCTCCATATTAAGAAGACAGAGTTATATGATTAATATGGCACTAGTCATGGTTACAAACCAAGGTAAGTAGGTCTATGTTATGGTTGTAGATGGTCATTTTTCTCCAAAATATGAAGCTACAGTTTGTAAAGTGTCATCAAGGTAGGGGGAGTCAACGGTGGATTAGATCCACATGCTCTATGATTTTAGAGGACCTAGAAAGGACATTTGGAAGACTAGGTTATCTAATGGAATGCATAAAATTCTAAAGTGTGTATGACATTGCATCCTATGCATTATAGGAGGTGATGTTGTGAGAACATGATGCTACTGGTGTATGACAGAGGGGGAGCTTGTATCCACCATGAGTTAAGTATGGAAGGATTCAAATTAGTCTACATAGATACATGAAGAATCATATAGTATAATGAAGGTTACTCGTATATTTAACAGCTTTGTGGAGTAAATTTTTGACTTAAGAAGGTTATGAAAACATGAAATATGGCTAAAAAGGCTAAGAAAGAGTTTTAGGACTATGTTGAAATGTTTGACCCTTCTTCAAGGTATCCATACAAGATAAGAAGATAAAATTCTATACTTTATACTAAAGTGGGATGGTATGAGTCCATTGGGAGTCATAATAATTTATTTCATTGAGTGCTTGAGCTTCTAGGGCTTTGAGAAGTTGGTCTAGAATGCCCTGAAAGATGGTTTTAGGGATTGCATTCCTAGAGTGTTGTAAAGACAAGGTATGCAATAAACTAGCCTAATTTTAGCAAGAAAAATTAAGCTAGGACAATCAAGAGGTAAGTGTGATGTTTTATTTGGACATGAATGAGGTTTGCATATCTTTGAAGGACTGATATAGAGCTCTAATAAGTTGAAAAAGGTCAAAATAGGGTATAATGTGAAGAAAAAAGGTTTGTAGAACCCAATTAGTGAAAGTGTTTGATGATTTTCTCTCAAGAATATGGTGATAAGATGATCTTAGCCTTGTATTATCATTTTTAACATAATTAATTTCATTTATGTTTCTTCTCGTGGGGAGTTCAATGGTTTTTAGCTAAGAAAAGAGATCAAAATCATAATTTAATGAGAAATTACAAGCTTATGAGCCAAATATTATGATTTTGGTTTATGTTTAGAACCAAGGGGTGATCCTAAGAGACTGAGAAGGATTAATTTCATTAAAATACAAGTAATTTTTTTCATTATGTGAAAAGGGGGAGAAGATTAGGTGGATTTCCATCAATGAAAAAGGGGGTTGATTGTTGGCATATTTAGTTCTAGGTGTTTTCATTAATGTAAAATATCATTAATGAAAAATAAGATGATGGATAAGGGTCATAAAATGATAGGTAGGTTCATGACATGGAGATTCATATGGTTTTATGATGACATGAGGTGATTCAGTGAGATTGGATTGGTCTAGCAAGCCTTGTCAGGTGACCTATCTAGCTTATGTGATGGAGCATGGTGGTTTAGAGTTGTTTGGTGGCTTGAGAAGCATGGTATAAGCATGAAAATAATTTTGGGGAGTTCTTAGTTACTCACATGTGTTTCAAGGTGTAGGTACACATTAAAGACCAGTTCGGTGTTTATCTAAACTAGGTCTAGGTGCTTGGAGGCATGAGGATGAGTTGTAGAGACATGTGAGCTCATGGATTCATGTAGGTGAGTGATTAATTATGTATTAAGTTTTTAGGACCTTTTGTAAAGATTTCATGATGAATTATAGTGTTGGTTCAGTTGAACCTAGCCTAAACCATGTAAATGAGGTGGGATGATAATATGGAGACCTATTTGATCCATTATTGTGTTTGTATATGATGTAAAATGGTGTCCTAGATGTGTGTTAAAAATTTGGAGTCATTTTGAAGAATATTTTACAAGTTATGTTGTTTTTGGTGAAACATAGTCAAGAAGAGAGTCCTTTCTAGCTCAAATTGTGCATTCTGATACTCACCATAAATTATGTGATTTATATGGGACCTTGTCAATTTTATGGATTATTTTTCATTTATTTAATAATGTTTAACAAAAATAATGAGGTCATTTAATCTTTAGGTTTTTATGAATGAAGGTTAAGAAGGTAAACATATTTTTATGTGCTTGAAACCCTTTATCAAAAGTGGTAGGAGAGATATTGATCATAAGTTGCCAAAATTGATTGGTTCTGATAGTATGATGGTTTTAAGATGTATATAACTCTTCCATATTTCTAGAAATGTATGGTAGATCATGTGATGATTAGTGGAAACCACCTATAAATGTAAGTTTTGAAGAATTCTAGTTTGGGACAAGGTTGTCCAAAGGATTTGCAAAATAAATTGACATTGTTTTTATCATGGGAGTATTAATTGATATACATGAAGTTTTGAGATCATTTTTATTCTTTTAAATGTCAAATTTTGACCTATTTATGAAGAATTTTCATAAGGCATTTTTGAGGCAAGTTTCAATTAATTTTCAGATATGGACTTGGTCTAAGGCCTTCCACTTGGAGTTGGAAGGAAATGTAAGATTTTATGGAAATTGAATTCAGAGTTATTTCCAATGGTATGTGTTTTGTCTCATGATGATTATATTTGATGGGTCATCCATCTTAATTTTTAGAGAAGAAGTTTTCTTGTTTCTTTGGATAAGATTGTTTAGACTGAAAGACCGAGGTAAATGAGACATGGGATGGATTTTTGGTGGTTGATATCAGTTTGAGATTGAAGAGGGATGATTTTTTTTCCTAGTGAAGGAATTTTGAGGTATTTAAAGTTTCATAAATTGTGTTATGCAGTTGATTTTATAAAATAGCTTTCTGGGTAGCTTAGTTTGGTGAAAAGGAAAGTAGGTGTGGTTTGCACATATAGATGTTTCATGAGCTCTAGCATGCATGTATGTTATCTACAGGTCCCAAGGATTCCAATGAGTGGTTATATATCATAGTTGAGGTATTTTTTTGTGTGATTTAGGTCCAAAAGTGAAGACATGGTCCTAGAAACAACTGTTTGGTGAAGGATATGAGATTTCTTGAGTTAGTTATGATAAATTTAATTGTTAAAATCTAATTAACAAAAATGGATGGTATTATTATGTTATATTTGAAATTTTTGGATATTTTTGGAGCTTTAATAATCATGGTTATGGTTTTGTTTAGTTTTAGCTCATCCAAGTGATGGGGTTTTGAGCTTGTTTTTATACTAGTTTGGTGCATTTAGGCATGGCTGACCTACATGGGCCCAATATGAATGTTTTAATGAATGTATTGGGTTTTTTTGAAACAAATTCAAACTAAAGGAGGTAAACTAACTTTATTTCTATTTTGATATGATAAGGGTATAAAGAAAGGGTTTGAGTTCAAATTTGAACTAGTTGAGAAAGAGGGAAAAGGTGTGTGACCCATGATTATATTTATAGAGATATGAAGTAATTATTTCATATCTAAGGAATTTTAGAAGAGGTTTAGTAATGTTAGATAGTTTTTGTGCAAGTGTTTGAAGCCATGAAAAGTGATGAAAGTGTGAGAAAGAGAGAGCTAGGTGTATAAGGGTTTGAACAAGGGTTTGAAGGTGTGTGAGTTGAATAGATGATATCCATTGGTTTTTATAACAAAAATACATATGACATCTTCATATAAAGGTCATTGAGTGGGTGCTTAATCATCTTATGGGATTTTATCCTCCTTGTGGATTTTTGGATTCACTAAACTAGGGGTTGGTGCTCCTTGTAGGGTTTGTGCTCTACTAAACTAGTTGTTGGTTCTCCTAGTGAAGTTGGTGTGTCACTAAATACTTTTAATTTGAGTAATATAATCAGAATCCTTAGTGGTTTTTCTTCCCCTTGAGGGTTTCCCACTTATATCTTGTGTTATGGTGTTTTCTCTCTTGTTCATGGTTATTTGAATGTATGTTGTATGATGTTGTGCACACATTAATGGCTGAATGATTTATGTTTTAAGAAAGTAAATATTAAATGTTTAAATTTTTTAAAAGACTCTGATTCATCCCCCTCTCATTCCATTGTGATTTCAACAATTTGTATCAGATTTGGTCCTTTTAGAGAAGTTTTATCACTTGAAAGGAGGTCCTTAAAGCAAAAAAATGTCAAGTCAACAAAGTGGTTATTCTTCTAGGAATACACCATTGTTTGATGAAGAGAACTATGCTTTTAGAGTCTAGGGATGAGTACTCATATCCTATTCTTCAGGTTTGATTTTTTGAAAGTTGTGGAAGATGGTTATATTGTTCCTACTACTCCTACAACTAGTAATGCAGATAACAAGTTAGGGTTTGAGTTCAAATTTGAACTAGTTGAGAGGGGAAAATTGTGACCTATGAGTGTATTTCTAGGAATTTTTCATATTTTAGGAAGTGTGAAAGAGATTGATTAATTTTAGAGAGATTTTTGTAAGTTTTTAAATCCAAGGCAAGTGATGAAAGTGTGCGAAGGATTGAGCTTGGTGTATGAGGCTTTGAGTAAGGTTTTGAAGGTGTGTGAGTTGAATAGGTGATCTCCATCAGTTTTGCAGAAACAAGATATCTAAGATCTTCATCTAAAGTTTTTTTTGTGGGTGCTTGATCATCTTATGGGGATGTATTCTCCCTATGGATTTGGTTCTTCACTAAACTAGGGGTTGGTGCTCCTTGTAGGGTTAGTGTTCTACTAAACTAGGGGTTAGTGCTCCTTGTGAAGTTGGTGCTTCACTAAATACTTTTGATTTGAGTAATATAATCAGAATTTTTAGTTGTTTTTTATTCCCCTTGAGGTTTTCCCACTTATATCCTATGTTTTGGTGTTCCCTCTCTTTTCATGGTTATTTTAATGCATGTTGTATGATGTTGTGCACACATTAATGATTGAATGGTTTATGATTTAAGCAAGTAAATCTAAAATTGTTTAAAGTTTTAAAGAACTTATTATCCCCCTCTCATCCCAATGTTCTTCCAACACTAATAATCTAATGATATGAAAATTTCAAAGGAATATTGTTAAAATATATACTAATGATTAGTTTTTAAGCTAATGTTGATTTATCATTTTAATTGTAATAATGAATGTAATTTATTACGAAAAACATGTTGAAACTGTATGAAATGATAATTATTGATTAATATGATCTTTCAACATTATTTATTGATGAAATATATATGATGTTTTTAAATTAAATTTATATTATTATAAACCTTATGCATATTATCATTGAATCTTGTTACACGTATGCCTAAAAAAATAGGTATATGAAACTATTACAAATAGTTACAAATCCTTTGTAGGTTGCAGAGAAAAAGGATTAGGGTTTTTGTAATAAGAAATTCCTTAGGTGGTATGGGACACCTAATATAGTTGTGATTTCATGCATCATATTCACGTTTTTTTTATTCTTTTGAGAATAATAAGCTAGACTTACAGTCATTATAACATGAATATGAACAAGTGGTATGGGATATTCATGAGGGTTGGTGATGTTTCTATTCTAATTATAGTTTTATCATGTTGTTAACATAGAGATAGAGATATATTATTATAAATTTTCAAATGGGGAAGGAAATATTTTGTGAGGTGTGTTGTGAGACTGGGAATCTCTAGTATGGATAGATATAGATGACATGTATGAAAGTTTAAAAGGTGTTCCTAATTAGGTTATAAAATATAAGGATATTATCTAGTAATAACCACACTATGTAGATAAAAATGTGCTTAAGTAGCACAAGTGTCATAAATATAGAGGATAATAGTCTTGGATATAGATAAGCTATATGTTTCCAAGGCTTACACTAAGATAAAGAGAGGTATCCTACTAGGATTCTAAAATAGAGAAAGGAAACAACCAAGAGGTGGATAAATAAAAGGGTTGTAGTAAGAATAATAAAATGCAATAACCAAAGAATACATACATCTACTCTATTCTATATAGTAATGAATGACTAATTACCACAAGTACATACATACCAAATAAGAGACTAAGAGAGTCAGAAATACTTACCTTAACCATGTGTGTGATTACTAATACATATTCCTCCATGTTGGAAACTAATGTTGTCATTGATGTTAATAGGTTTCATTGATGTAAAAATAAGAAAGTAACTTAAATGTTAATTCATAATGTCCTTCATTATTTTCATGACACGATGAGGTGTTTGGTCTAGTTTTCATTGGTGAGGTGCCATGGTGTCTTGAGTAGGTATGGTGTCTTTCGGGAATGTTGCGCAGTGATAAGAGGATGTTGTAGTGATGCCTTGAAGTGTGTTGAAGGCTATTTTAGGTGGGAAAGAGAGTAAAAGTCATGAAGTGGTCAACATGAAAGGTGTATATATGATCAAGATGCCTTGTTAGGAGGCCTAGTCGGCAGGATGGTGTGTCATTAGAACACCTAGGTCTTAAGACAAGGTCTATTATGAGAGCATGGAAAGCATGAGTATGGTGGTTCACTAGTATGTTTTCAAGGTTTTTAATAGACCTTGTCTTAAGCCCTAGGTGTTCTAATGACATAGGTTGGTCTGATTTCAGATTGGATATGAAAATGTGAGATTTCGGAAAAGTTGTAGCAGATTGACATAGATGTTTGAATGAATTTTTAGGTGTTGAAATTCCAAAAAAATTAATATATGTGGTTTTTACCTTTACCAATTTCTTAGAAGTTGAGAAACCCATCTCGAGAAGGACTTTATTATGCTCGTTTGCATGTGTGAACTCTACATGGTGGTCCAATATCTTCATGCTAGTTCGAGAGATTAAGTGGCGGAGATTTTTGAACAATTGTTAAGAATGTAAGGTGATCTAAAACCCTCCTTAAACCCTAGTTAGGTATTGTATATAAAAATCATGCACTTGGGTACATTTCTACGTCCATAAACACATATTTGCATTCATATGGTTCCTAAGTAAGAAATCTAGTAATTGACAACTATCTTTGACCTATTTGTTTTGTCTCTAGTTTTCTTTCTTGTCTTTTACACCCTATAGCCCAATTGGTACTTTATTACTTTATCTTTCATGACTCTAGACACCATTGCCTCGTCAGGTGCCAATGCCTAGGCATCCTTGTCCCCTCCGGCCTCTTTCTATCTTACACACTCTCTTTAGGCCTATTTTATATTTTGGGCCTCTTATTTTCTTATGGGTCGGCATTTTAGGTTTTAATTACAAAATTCAACTAAGGGAATTATATAAATACAATGTTATTTGACAAAAAGAAAGGACCAATCTCTAAACATCTACTATCATCACCTAAGGTTACATCCAAAGGATTCTAAGAGCATCAAAGTAATTCATGTAACATTCATTCAAGGGAAATGGGACTACATTTTTTGCATACACGCATAGGAGGGGAAGTTCATTTTTCCATCCACACATCTATTTACATTGGTACATCTAGTTATCACCCACTATGATGTGTGCTTACACAAGGGAATCCTAGGGCATGATTACTTCACACATGCACAAGAACCACATGGAGTTTGATATGTAGTGAAACTCTTGGTCTTAAGTTCTGTCGGTCAAGTGACCATTGGGATCACCGACTCCTATATTACATCTTTTATTATTGGGATTTAATATAGTTTTAGGGTTTTGTATGTCATATTTTCTTTGTATGTTATAAGAAAATTATGTGATCATAGTGTGACACATAGGTGACCATCGGTGACCACCTTGTGACATAAGAAAAACTAGTTTCCAAGCTTCTATGCAATCACAATCACCAAATAGAGGTCTCTAGTGCCTAAGTGCCCTCTCCCCAATCTAGGTGCCCTAGTCCTGGCATTTTCGATAGATCCAAGATTTATTGTGCATAGTTGTGATAGTCTGCTGTTCTGTTGATCATTTTCTCCTATCTACACAATCCTAGATCAAGCATGAATCATCTAATTCATTCATTCCCTCTTTTGCACTTACTTTTCCTATTTCATTTTCTTATTTCTTGTGTCATCTATATTTTAACGATTACTTAGAATTTCTTTATCAAATGTGACTCTACAATTAGGATTTTACAAATTCCGTATTTTTAAAATCATTTCATGAACCCATCGCTCAAATTCAACTTTCTTTATATGGTTTTATCCTTATGCCTATCACATGTAGTGGTAGTTTTATGTATTTTGAGAATATCAAATTCCCTCTATCTACTCATAGGGTTTCTAAATCAATGGATGAATTTGATAATCCCTTTACCAAATCTCAAAATGTTCCTCTAAAAAACATTGAAACATTTGATAGTGAGAAATCCTATGATGAGGACACTAACGTTGATCAAGAATAGCTAGAAAATCTTACCGATTTTTGTCAAGATTTTCTTGAAAATCCTATGTATCTTCCGCATATTCTTTATGACTTGATGGTTGCTAAAAAAATCTCAAGATGCTACTTTTACACCCCTTTTAGGTTCTTCCTCAGTTACCATGGCCTCCACTCAACCCCTTCATATTCCTACTTCCATTCCCACTACTACCGCTCTAATCATTCAACCTAATGCTTCTACTACACAACCTGGATCTTCTTCAAACACCCCTGATTTAACTTCTTTATATCAGGATCTACAAACTCAAAATTTTCAACTTTAGATATCTACTTCTCATACATCTCCATATCTTGATTCCACCTTACTCCTTCACACTCCTTTCACACCCACCATTTCCACCTATCCACTTCCTCAAAATTTCTTCACCCCTAAGTTTCCCACCTTCAATGGCCATGGTGACCCTCAAGATCATCTTAGATATTTTCATGTGGCATGTCTTGATTATGTGGATGATCATAATTTACTATCAAATATCTTTCCTATAAGTCTCCAAGATTATGCTATGCGTTGGTTTTATGATTTACCTATTGATTTGGTAACATCATTTACACATATATCTGATGCTTTTCTTGTTCATTTTTCAATCAATATCAGTTCTAAGATATCCTATGCTCAACTTGTAAAATCAAACAAGTATCTAATGAGAATAAAGTAGATTATGTATTCTAATATAAGAAGAACTTAGCTAAGATGAACAATGTGCTCACTAACTCCAAACTTTAAGATCTATTTGTTCAACGTCTCTTACCACCTCTACATGAGAGTTTCATCTTTAAGACATCTCCTTAATTTGATCAATTATTTCATACTCTGAAATTACATTAAGGTAAACTTATATCTTTGGGAAAACTCAAGTATCATGATAAAATTTCATCATCTTCTCATCGGTTTCAAATAAAATAAAATTTCAATCCATATCCTAATCCCACTAAAGAAAAATCTATTGTTAATGTTGTTTTCACTTTTGAAAAGCTTCAATAGCATCCTCTAAGGTGTACATTGACAAAATTTCCTTGTTATCCACACATTCTATTGCCACAACTTATTGAGAGAAATATCATTATGCTTCCTCCTCTACTTAATTTGGACCCA
Organism: Taxus wallichiana var. yunnanensis; assembly: GCA_018340775.1. Taxonomy (NCBI): domain Eukaryota; kingdom Viridiplantae; phylum Streptophyta; class Pinopsida; order Cupressales; family Taxaceae; genus Taxus; species Taxus wallichiana. The sequence goes on along the minus strand of CM031235.1, from coordinate 545,071,644 downwards.
TCTCACCCTAAAGGACACAATTATAATGAAAATATTAGATGTGATTATCATCAATGCATTGGGAATTCTACTGATTGATGTTTCAAACTATGACATCTCATTCAAGATCTTATTGACAACAATGCAATCGTGCTCCCTAGCCTTCAAATTGCACATCGGTCAATGAAAACAAAAAATTTCACATCTTTAATTATCCTCTCTCAAAGCATGATAAGAAAGATGTTGATTCTTATGTGAATCATACGTATCATGTTGTGCCCCCTTCTTGATCGGGGCCTCTTTATTTTCTAGTTTTTAGTACGATGCATCGCCACCATTCATCACATTATTTGATCATGATTATCATGATACATTCTCTTCTAATACATTACATATCAATGCTTCTATTGGACATCATGCTATCAATAATACAATGATCAATCCATCAATTCATATGGGTGTGTGATTTATTGCACTTCTTTTCACTATCAACTATCCACTCTTGCATATTTCATATCCAATTCCTAAATCTTATGGTTACGTAAATCTTCTAGTTGTAGTTGGGAATCTCACCATGCTTGTGCCATTTTTGTGGCACCTTTAATCAATTTTTTTGACATGCTCTTAGGTCTTCCTTGGCTCTGTGTTTCTCAAGCTATCATTTCCATGAATCACTTGTGTCTAAAATTCATTCAAAACAAGAAATTTATCACTATCAAAGGTGTTCCACTTTACACACCATGGTCATTGCCTCCTCTTAAGGTTTCCATTGAATCGTATAGAGAATCTAGGTCCCCTAGACCTTTCAAATCTAAGACACATTTTGCACCTATCTATCTTATTCACACATGTCGTATTCATTCTCATCGGTTTACAGTCCATATCCTTTGCATAAGTCCCCTACTTGGGAAGCCCCTTCATATAGGAGTCTATCACCTTCTTCACCTCTTAGGTCTCTATATGTACCCAAAATTGTAAGGTCTGTATCGCCGCAAACAAAGTGTAACAAGTGCCCCGATGATGATACAGGTCTCCTCGCAAGGTGTTCGGGATCCGAGAAAAGCCCTCGGAGTATGCGTTAACATCCCACGTGCCCCGCTTAGCCCCCGCACCCTTTATTTTCCCCTTTTTCCCTCTTTCCTTGGCCTCTTGACCTTCAGTGATGAAACCGCCACCCTGAACAGGGCGGCGGTCCTGTAACCGCCACCCTGCTCAGAGCGGCGGTCCTGTGCGCGTTTTCCAGAACGCTCTTTTGACGTGACTCGCGTGAAATATCACATTTCACCAGCTTTTCTTTGCCGACTTGAGCATGCATTAATGTTTTTGGTCCCCTGGAATAGTGTTTTTCCTTTGTTTATTGTTTAGGAGTTCAATTTGGTTTTGGTTTTTGAGAGTTGGAATTCCTATAAATGCATGGTTTGTGTACATGCAAATGGTCTGAATTTGGTGAAGAATTTGGTCTGGAGTCTTTGGTCACCATTTTTCCTTGTTAGAGTCTTCTGATTTTTAGTGTTTTGGTTAGCTTGCTTAGGATTGATAGCATAGTTTATTTCATACTTGGTTAGTATTGCTCAGCTGTTGGTAAGCCACAGACCCATCTTGTGCAGGCAGTGCTGTTGTTCCATCCAATCCAGTTAGAAGCTTGCCTCTGATTCCTCTTTGCTGTAGATTTATCTTCATCGTGTCTTAGAGTTCTTAGTTCAATTCATTATATACCTGGTTAGCTTTATTCAGCTGTTGGTAAGCCACATATCCAACTTGTGCAAGCAGTGTCTTTATTTTGAAATAGAATAGCTTGGGAAGCCATTAAAGTTGCAGGTTTTGCTCTTCGTATAGGATAGTTGCAGGTTCTGGTCGCTTCATGTTGCATGACTCGCAGTAAAATCCCGCTAGGAATCGCATAAGCCAAGCTCTGTACTCTTGCGCTATCCCTCTCCTACTCGCATTCTCGGTCTGTATTCTGAGCTGTCCTTGTCCCAAAATCTACTCCTATCGGTGCTAGCATTACACGCTTTTCTGGATCCAAGTGAACACGAAAGAACGAGAAGATCATACCGAGGGACGAGATCATACACACACTATCGGATTCGCCAGCATTGCTGTGGAATCCAGGTTTTAAATTTCAAAGTTCTAGTCAGATTCATATCAAATAGAGTAGTGAATCATTTTATTTCAGTTAAGCTCGCTTTCAATATTGCTGGGAAGCTGTGGGGAATGATAGTTTATGAGAAACTATGATTTGTTCCTCACTTCTGAGGTAGGATTGAAGGTTTTCAATTAAGTTAATTAGCTGTCTTTTATTTAGATTCACACATCTGCACAGGTGAATAACCACACCGGGTTATCTCGCTTGTTTAGTTTTAGTATAAAAGTAGTTTAATAAGTCGTTTGCAATTATAATATTTCAATCGTGTATTTTGTTTAGATTAGTTTCCCTTTCAGCAGTAGTATAAATTGTTATTTTCAGTTTAAGTTAATTTGGAGACTTCATAACTAGATTAACACTGAGATCCTCGTTAGGAGATAAAACCATAGGGAACTTATGCTACCCGCTCATAGCCTCTAAATCTCCCCTTTGTCATTTCAGCTACCAGGAGATCACACTACCATATCTTAGTCACTGATCCTCCCATGGTTAGCCATAGGAAAGTTGCTTGCCAATTCTCATCCTTGCCTGCAGCTTTGTTTATCTAGAAAATTGGCCATAATCCCAGCTGTGACTTCATCTAAGTCACCCGCATTACAAATCACCGGCTGTCTCGGCACGACCTCGGGAGGTCGGGTACGGGGAAGGTCACTTGTCGATTATCATCCTCGCATGTCACTTTTCCATCGTATAGTCTCCTTCATATATATTCTCATCACCTCCTAGGTATCCTTCACATGGGTGTTCATCACATCCTAGGTCTACTTCATATAGGTGTTCATCACCTCTTCAGTCTCCTTCACATAGTTCATCACCTCCAAGAATTTTTTTCACATATACTTCATCGGTCTCATACACCGTTGATCTTGGAGCATGGTCACACACCTTTATCTCCTAAAACATTTGGTAGAGGTAACTTTCCCTTCACCTTATTTGGATATCTTACTCATCATCACACACCCGAGGGGCATCATGCTTATCTTACCCCCTCCTAGCATCACCATATGTCTCTTATTTCTATTATTGAACTTTGTGCTTCATACTTCCTGTTTCTAAGCATCCATCTAATAAATATTCATACACATAACTTGTATCATTATCACCCTATGACACACTCTAATTCCACATTTCTTACATGAATGTTGAGGGTATAAATCTGAAATGAACCACCTCTTATAAATTTCATGTTTTGTGCTTCATGATCAATATTTCAAGAATCTCTTTCCAACCATTTCCCAATGACCCACTCTTCTTCTATGGTTCATTATTGACTATGAAGGTGTATTTTATGAATGAATCTCATCTCATTCATATTCATCCTCATCCACATCCACTCAGCGGGGCATGCTACTCCTATCAAATTCACATTGCATATCATTCCATCTCACTCATTCAAAACATATTGCATATCTTGGTTGCATTTACCCCTGCTTACATGTACACTTTGTTTCATGTGCTAGACATATATTTAGTATGTCATTATCTTTCTATATATACACATGTGCATTAAATTGGTATTTAGTTATGAATGTAGAATTATTATAGATCCATACAAGCAAGTATTGATTCTCGAAACCTTTGTACCTATCACCAAACCCCACCGAGGCTCCTAGGAATCTACATTTTATAATCTTACACATCATAGGTGTTATTGTTTCATTATTTACTACTTTCTATTATTACTAGAACATTAATTTTCATTTATCCATATATGCTTTGACATACTCTTTATATTTCTAACATGATAATGGGTGCTTCATGTGTATCATTTGCTTTACAAGACTATTTACCACCATGGTTGTTTGTTACATCTTGCTTTACATTATTTTTCATTACTTTCTACTTGTATGCCATTATTTATGGGATTTTCCCTGTCTTGTTTGATCATTGTTTGCATGTTTTTGGTTGTTTTGTCCCCTGATTGTCTTGAGACATTATGAGAGATGTCCTATGTTTGAAACTCTCTTTTTGCAATATAATTTTTATACATTACTCTTTGTTTACATTGACTTCTATAGTATGCTTTTCACAATTTCTACTAACACATGTTTATAGCCATATTTTTTATATGTTCCTTGGTTTCTACCATACACATTCCCTCCCCTTGCATTGTTTAAGTTTCATATCAGTTGCATCCTCCTAGTAACATCCCATGCACCCCAAATGAGGGGGCATAAAATGGGTGAATCATTCACCACATACAGGATCTCGAGCTTCAGTACATGCCTTCATGGTATAAGAATAGAAAATTCTATAGTTACGAAAATGTCCTAGAATCGACTTGGGTCATTAGTTTAGCACAGGCACAAGTACTTAAATACACACACTAGTGCACGGGTTCTTCTAACCTTTGTTGGGTGCCTATGATCGGGGGAAGTTACTGACTAATTTATCATATCAACACAGATCAACAAAAATTCACATAGTATTTTTCAAAGTACAAGAACCATCCTCCAATAATGAGAATGCATTCTATATCCTTTTTCTACTTATAATAACACATAAATAAATATGGATCACACAAGCTAAAGTGGTGTATAAATTTAGGAAAAATACATGGAAGGAGAGTAACACTAGACCTCTCTCCCCAAAAATCTTCTTCCATGGTGTGATATCACCCAAAAAACTCGCACTTAATGTGATATCACCTAAAAACTTGTTCTTAGTGTGGGATCACCCAAAAACTCTCTCTCGGTGTGAGATCACTAAAAAAATCACTCTTTTGTAGTAGTTCAAGACATTTTCTATCATTTTCACTCTTCACGGATCAGGTGCACACTTTCTTTTTACTAATTTTTACACATATTTACATACTTTTGCAAAAAATCATAACATGTGACTTTGAATCTTGTTTCACTCTTCTTTTTGCAGGTTCATTCTTAATACACAATAAGAAGTAGCCCTTCATTAAGTTACAACAACAATAGGTACAACATGGTACAAATCATACGTTTCACCCCTAGGGTGACTTCCTCCTTATCTTCCATGCTTCACTTTTATCACTCCATACTTTCACTTGTCTCTTTGGCACATTATCTTCATCACATTCTACATGCTTATCATGTACTCATCTCTTATCTACATTATATTATCAAGTATTAACTCAATAACATAAAGCGGGGGAAAATGTAAACACAAAATCATGCACTTAAGTACATTTCTAGGTCCATAAACACATACTTGCATTCATATGATTCCTAAGCGAGAAAACTAGTAATTGACAGCTATCCTTGACCTCTTTGTTTTGTCTTTATTTTTTGTTTGGTCTTTTACACCCTACAACCCAGTCAATACTTTATTTATTTATCTTTCATGAGTCTAAGCACCAACATCCAGGCGCCCTCATCCCCTTTAGGTACCCCCAACCTCTTTCTATCTTACTTACTCTCTTTGGGCCTATTTTATCTTTTGGGCATCTTATTTTATTATGGGTTGGCCTTTTAATTTTCAATTACTAAATTCAACCAAGGGAATCATATAAATACAATGCTATGTGACCAAAATAAAGGACCAATCTCTAATCATCTACTATCATCACCTAAGGTTACATCCAAAGGAATCTAAGAAAATCAAAGGCATTCATCTAGCAACCATTCAAGGGAAAAGGGACTACATTTTCTGCATACACACATAGGAGGGGAAGTTCATTTTTCCATCCACACATATATTTACATTGATACATATAGTTATCACTAGTTATCATGTTTGCTTACACAAGGGCACCCTAGGCCATGATTCTTTCACACACACATGAGAGCTACATAGATTCGAGATGTAGTGCAAAGTGCTCGGTTGTAAGTTCACTTAATTAGGTGACTATCGAGGTTAGTTTGACTCCCCATATTACATATTTTCCTTTTGGGATTTGATGTATTTTGAGGGGTTTACAGGTCATCTTTTCTTTGTGGGTTACAATCAAATTTTGTGATCATAGTGCGACACAAAAGTGAACAATATCAACCATCAAGGACCACCTTACAAAACAAGAAAAAGTATTTTATGAGCTCTTACGCAGTCACAAGCACCCAACAAAGGTATCTAACACATATGCACCCTCGCCCCAGTCCAAGTGCCCTAATCTTAGTATTTCCGATAGCTCCGAATTTATTATTCATAGTTGTGATAGTCTACCCTTCCTGTTTATCATTTTATCTAGTCTACACATTCCTAGATCAAGCTTGAATTAGCTAATTCATTCTTTCCCTCTCTTTCACTTAGGGTTTCCTATTTAATTTTTGTATTTCTTGTGTCATCTATATTCCATTAGTTTCTTAGAATTTCTTTATCATACTAAATTTGTTAAATCGTAGAGATGGAGGAAAACCGTCTCAAAATGGCCCATAATAGATTGGTTAACCAATTATATTTTTGGAGGTTGTGGAGGACTCCTCCATCTTTCTACAAGTGGAATTTAGGTGTATTGATATTGTGTGTACCCCACCGTGACTTTTTTTTGAATAATTTTTGCACTAGAATAGATTAATAAATAGATGGAAAAGGAAGTATGGATTCTGTAATATATGTATGTTGTGGTTTTAGATAATTTTAAGCCTTTTTAGGCCTGTTGAAGTCATTCTTGCATGACTAGTTTTGTGGCAATTTTGGTATTTTTTTGTGGTCTGGTTGTAAAGGTGTACTTAGATACTTACACTCTAATTGGTGGTGTCTTATGCATTTTTTTGACCTTGAGGTCATAATATTTCTATTCATATTTCATTCATGCCTAGTTGAGATGTTTTGGTATTGGTTTGAGCTTCATCTTTGAGGAGTGATTTTGTAGGTCACAAACCTAGTAAGAATAATTTATCCTATTACTAGTTTCATTACATGAGATGATGGTTCATATTTGAAGAATCTTGTAGGATACATGGATTAGACTTAGATAACATGTATAATTTGTTTCATATGTTTTGTGAAGATCATGTTTGCTCAAAAATACTAAGTTTGGTGAGAGGGTTGTTTGAGTGTATTAGGCCTCTATGAGTTCTAATGAAGGATTTGAGTTTGTACATGTTATGTCCAACCTAAGTGGTCTTTTTATGGTTTTTTCATGATGACCCATGTTTTATTAAGTTTATTTTCCCTATGATGGAAAACTTATATGTATTAAAGGCTTAATTCATGTATATAATTGTGTTTTTAGTGACCAATTTTGATGTTGGGTATGAATGAGAAAGTGCGAGAAAAATATTGAAGAGGTGAAGAGGGTATTTGTGACCATAAAGAGAATGTGGAGAATATTTTATTAAGGGATAATAAGTGGTAAGCTATGGTTTTCAAGGTCGATGACCCAATCGGTTTGGTGAAGAAGTTCTTGAGTGAGTAAGGCTAGAATGTAGTTTTGAAGAAGTTTGAAGAGAGAATAGCTTAATTGGTGTCATCATCAGTCATTGTGGAAAAAAATTCATCATCGGGTCGTCGTAGAAAATTTCTAGAGGTTACAAACAAATATAGGTGGTGAGTTGGTGTTGAGTCATCTCGGGTTTGGTTCTCTACGAAATATAGGGGTTGGTGCTCCTTATGGGGTTGGTGCCTCACTAAGCTTAGGGGTTGGTGATAAACTAAAATTGATTAATTTCTATAATAAATATTTTTTTCAATGATTTTTTTACCTTTAGGGGTTTCCCACATAGATCCGGTGTTCACGTGTTCTTGTTTTCTCATTTACTCATTAATGGTTATGTTTCTTGTGAATGCATGCTCAATGGTTAACTTGAATTAAGTGGTTGATGAATGTAATTTTTTTAGTGAATGAAAGTTTTTATACCCACTATAAGATAATTAGTAAAATAATATATAAACCACCTAGATATGAGGGCCATGGGAGGCATAATATCTAATAATGCAATGATGGAAAAATGATATTTTAGGAAAAGGGGAAAGATAAAAGTGTAACACATCAAAAGGAGTGGGTTGTTTCCATGAGCATTATGTAATTTTTGGAATTTTTTTAGGGTTTGGAATGTGTAATAGATGGATTTTTGAATATTGGATAAGATCCTGATTAAATTAAATTAAAAATAATTAGTATAAATGTAAAGGGAGAAATTCATTTGTCACCTTGTTAATTGAGATTGAGAGAAACTAAGATTTTAAGTAACCCAAATTGAGAAATTTTAGTGATGATGGTAAGAGTACAATGTGATAGATGAGGTGGTCAAGATTGGGCATGTGGTGTTATGAATCCCATGGTTAGTGATTTAATTAAATTAGGCATGGTTAGTGATTTAATTAAATTAGGAATGATTAGTTAAGTGAAAAGGAAAAAATATATACCGAACAAATTTACATAGTGAAATTTTCCCCAAAGATAATCAAAACTTAGATAGAGTCAATGTATAGGTGTGTTTGGTGATATTTTTAATTTAGAGGTCATTAGGGTTAAAAAAATTAATTAATGCAAAATTTATTATGGGATCCTAAGATGGACACCATCAGCCATGTTATGATTACCATTTGAAGCATGGCTAATGGAATTTAGATGGAGGGATATTTTCTACCATTGTATATGGGTTTTTTGGAAGGTTCGATGGCATAGGAAAAGTGTGAAACTTACTCATGTTCCAATGGAGTTAACCTAGTAGGACCAATGTAATAGAAAATTTTGATATTTTCATTACTTTTTACATATTTTTTTATTTTGATGATGAATTTGGATTAAAATATGATATGTACTTACATTTTATGTTTTTAGGTTCCATGGAGGATTCACTTGTGGAGATCTATAAATGTAGCATGGTTACCTAAGATATTAAGGAGGGTGCCTATAGAGGACATTACAAAGCTACAGAGCCTCGATTTGGAGGCATTACGTAGATGGTGAGGGTTATTTTAGGGTAGACCTTATAGAAATGTTCTTGATACATTGATATTTTAGGTTCAACAACTTTAAGTGGAGTGTCAATGGACAAATTATAAAGGCTATAGAGACATTATATGATGTTCTTTTCATTATGGGACTATTGTTTCATAGATGCTTGATTTTTGTAATGTGCCAATGGATAATGAGTGTAGAATAGTACTTACATGATGGGATAAGGAAAATGATGAGTACTACGTAGGATATTTAATGTGCATATTGAGTTTCATGTATGTTGTGCATATTCCGGATATCGAGATGGGTATTATAGATATGTGTGTGGCATAAATATTGTGTCGAAAGGTAGATGGAAATTTACCATTATTTGTATTAAAGGCTTACAAATATTCTTTAAAATATGGTATTTATTTCAGTTGGGGTACAACCACATTGGTGTAGTAAGTGCATGATCTATAGAGAATTCAAGTGAAGAAAAAAATATTTTTATGGCTCATTGTACTAATGTTAAAGTATGGATATATGATTTTTTCCAATGTATAGGCCTATAAGGAAACTAGTACATGTATCAAGGGATGCCCCAATGATTCTAAAGTAGGTGTACCACCATTACAACCACACCAAGTGAGGCATGCCCCATAGATAGGTGGAATGCAGAAATAAAGGACATGAGAAGGAGGTATAGAGGGACCACATAAAGTGGAGGTAAAGGACAACCTCAATATATAAGTTGTTAATGAGGAAAGAATATAGAGGCCTCGCGGGTGGCATTGGGAGTGGTAAATGTAAAGACTTGGAGGATGATATTTATTAGATATAGGGGCCTAGATAGCAACCATTATGGTGGGATGACCATGACATAGGGTAGAGGATTTTAAGAGAGTGCCCATGATATTATTTCCTAGAGACATGGGGCGCCGAAGCAAGGATCCCTCTAGATAAGGTATGAGAAGGTGAAGGTGATTTTGGGAGCTAGAGAACATGGAGTTTTCATGGTGGATTATCCCACATATCCTAGTAATCCTCAATAGTTGGATTCTTATGATAGAATGTGATGAATATGGAGATGATAATGGATAATGCATATGTTGTGTGAATTTTTAGGGTGAACCACTAAAGAGTGGCATGGGATTATAAAGGAAACGAATAATGATATCATATATGGTGTCATGGAACTGATAAATATGACTGTGATAATGGATCTAGTATTTAAAGAAATATTGTGTAATTTTAGTCTCATTGAGAGAAAACTTGTGAGATTTAGAGATGTTCTAGTAGCTACTAATCTAGAATATATGTCATCCTTAGTGTAGGGCCTTATCCAAGCACAAAAATGATAGCATGGGATAAAACAATGAGAGCATTAGATGCATAGGTGTTAATGAGTTCTAGGTGGTATATGAAGCTTACATTACAACATTAAAGGTTAGAGTGGTGAGAGAATATTGAGAGGATGTAGAGGCTTGGTCTAGTGTCAACACATGTTTCTTGGCTACACCCCTCACACCTTCATTCTAAAATCCCTAAAACCTATCTCACTACCCTAAACCATCATTCCAACCCCCATAAAATCATATTTTACCCCATCGTAAGACATATTTACCTATCCTAAACCTCCCTAACCAACCTTAACCTATCTAAACCCATTTTTATCCTTACCACCCAACCTCTTAACCTCCCAAAAACCTCTTTAACTATTTACAAGAAAAACAAAACCCACGAAACCTCATTTAAAAGTAGTTAACACCACTTCAAAGTGGGTTTCCCACATTTTTGAATCGTCGGATATTCTAACAGAATCGCCAATGATTATAAATAGATCACAAAACCTCTCTGTAAAGGATTCTAAATCATCCATAGTGAAGATATGTTGTTTTCAAGACCAAGATGACACCAATATGAGCATTTAGACACTTTCAGCACATCAATTAAGCCCTTGGAGCATCCACAAAATTCTATAAGTATTATACATTTTTTCTACTTGTTTGCACGGTTAAAAGTAAGTATCTTCATCCAAATTACATTTTAATTTCTTTAAGCATAATTTATAAGTCAAACTCAACATTTTGTTTAATAATTTTTCATTCAATCTGCATTATATTAATAAATTCATCTTTTGATAGTAATTTCTAGTGATTCTATGAATCACCAATAGTTCTTGTCATTTTATCATTTTAGGTACATCTACATGCTTTCAGTCATTTTATTTCTTTATTTTTTCTAATCAACCTATTTTTAACATGTGTCTCCCTGTAGATGACGGTGAAAAGTGATTCCCATCCCATCAATCACATTTATGATCTTCGATCATCATGCAATAACCCTTCATGTGGGAGAAATTTTATATTTCACATAAGTTAAACCTATGTGACATTTTCCTCACACCTGAAATCAAATATATTGAGGATCAACTTTAAGTGATACGTGAAATACGAGGATGCGTAGAACAAGATTTTTTTGAGTACTTCTTGGACTTCAAGCTCATCATAGCCATTTCTGGGCTACCTATTAAGAATAATATATCTCCATCCCTCAAATTCTAAACATATTGTCATTATATTATTTTCATATCATATCAATTACAAGCATGAGTTAACATCCCTTGAGGAAGCCCATTGGTTCCTACTATCAACCTCTTCTAAGAAACTTGTTTAATTTTTATCTAATATATATATTGTTTATTTGGATTTACATACACGTTTTTCCATTCGTAGGAAGAAGGATCCTCATTTTTATTGAACATCCATTCATCCCAATATTGTTTTGTCGGTGAAAGTATCATTAAACCCTATTATCCTATGATTTTTGGTGTTTATCTTATTATTAACTAACAAAAAATAACCTCAAACATTATGGAGCACTTGGTGGGATCCTTTAGTCCTTTTTATTAGATTTCATATATTTTTATTTATTTATCTTGTCAATATCATCTAAATATGTAGCTTGAAGTGAATTTCTTTCATTTTTTCAAAAATTCATAAAAAGTTAAAATTAAAAATTAAAATGGGATTAACAATCATAGGTGTGTTATTCCTTTCATTTTCCTTTAGTGTTACATATTTATTTGATCTGTTCTCATCAAAATCAACATTTCCTTTAGGTCTTGATAATGAATCCTCATTCTACTTGCTCACATAGCCTAATTAGGAGTTTAAAAGACTACATTCACAAAAATCCCTTCACACACAACCAAATCACATATCAAATAAAATTTACATCTAAACAATCCCTTCTAGGTGGACCTACTTGGATTTCATCACCAAAGGAAAAATCCAACTCGGTGTTCTAGATGAGTATAAATAATTTGGTGGGTGGTATATTGGCTAAGCACCTGACACCCTTATCATTGTGAGACCATGAAGTGAGGGGGTAGGCCCCAATACCATGCCTCGACTTCGACACCAACACAAATTCCAACCACACATACCTTCGGGTATATCGAGGACCTTAGCCCTAATTTTCTTGAAACAAACCTTGGCATTTTCCTAATTCCCCTTCATCCATTTTTCATTTCAAAATTTTCTTAAGTTAATAAAGATAATAAAAATTTCTTCTGATTGTGTGGTCATTGTTTTTCTAAAAATAACCATTTTCGTTTATTTATGCTCTTATTGTTTATTTCACGGTCCTAACTAGACTATAGTCTCACTTTGAAAATCTTTCAAATATGATAGACATACTTTAGTCCCATATTTAAAACATCCCAACCATGAAAAATCCACCCTTAGAAATATACTGGAGCCTCCACATTTCCTAGTACCCATTCTACGACATCATAAGCCCTTTTTCTTGATCCTCCTCAATTCTTCCAGAGTGGTGACCCCTGTCTTCAAAGAAATATTAGATACAAATCTGATTGCATTTTTAGGTACCTTTTGCTAAAGGTATGCATATTACTTGTTATCCTTATCATGTTCCAACTTCCGAAGTTGCCACTTGCAATTATTATAAACTTTGTAATCCCAATCATTAACATGTCATAGATAAAATCACCTCTTATACCCCGACTAGTGATGTAGATATATCAACACCTACTTCATCAAGTCCTATTATTAGTTTTTATCTTAACATTATCTCATCTCCAAACACTTCTAACCAATAACCATCTATGTCATCATCCCTATCATCAAGTGCGGCATTCACACAAACCCATACTATGACCTCCTCATCCACATATAGTCTTTCAGCCTCTACTTCTCCTCTCGTACCTCCCACGATTTTTTTTGGTGTTCCTCTTACTACAAATCCTCCTATCGCATCTCAATTTATACCACCACAATAACCTACGTCATACATGAAAAATATAGTTTTATATATCCCTACATCCATAACTCCTTTCGATATGAGTTCCATTACTAGTACTCACCCTTTTTACAATAGGCATCCACTACCCTTGTCTCACAATATAGCACCATTCCTTCTCATTATATACCACAACCATCCTAACCTCTTATCAATGCTTTCATTCCTACTCCTTATCAATACATCCAACCCTCATAACCCTTAGTCTCTCAACATACCTATAATATCCCAACCACTACCCCTCTACATCATAATATCCCTTTACCATATCATTTGTATCAACAATCAAACCCACATCCTTATAATCAATATTTTCCCTCTTCTTCAAACACATAATAATCTCATAGTGATCCCATGCAAACATTACTAAGCATAATAGCAAGCCTTGAATCTACCACCATGGTAACCAAGAATAATCTATCATACAAAAAAATTGAAATGAACCTATTCACTTGTCTATGTCATTCAAGGCCTATCCCCCACACTAGGAACTCCCAAAATTCATTAAGTTCTATAGTAAGGAGGACCCACAACAACACATCACAACTTTCCATCATGCATGCTATCTTATTTCCCACAACCAAGACCTTATGTTGAGAATTTCCCCATTTTTTTGACTGGTATAATGGTATCCCATATTATTCTCTCTTCTCCTTGGAACAAATTGTGTAGTTGTTCTTAGAACACTTCTCAATCAAAATTTCTCATAATATCTCCATCACTGATCTCTACACTATTAAACAATTTGAGTACGATTCAATTACATATTTTTTCATCAAATGGTGAGGGATTCTCAACTAACACTCTTTATCTCTCCCACAGATTGAGATAATTGAGTTGTTTTCTCCATCATACACCAAACACATTTCATCAACCTTACAAATCCAATTCTTCCAGAAATTTAGTGAAACCTTTACTATGGCCCGGAAACTAGAGCTTCATGCCCTTGAAGATGGTAAAGTTAGACTTGGGTCTAAGAAACCAAAACTTGAGTCTTCATTTAAAAATTATTCCAAAAAAGATAAATCTAAAGGGTTAGTAAACACAATTATTATGAAATATGAATCTAAATTCTGGTCGGACTCTAAATGAACTCAACCTAAACGTAGCTACACACCCCTTGGGGAGTCTTATAACATTGTTTTTGACAAACATTTTTCCATTTGCATGATTAAAATCCATCCCATTTACCTTGTTTATATATCCACATCTAAATCATCATGGGATCGAGATAATTATTGTTGTAAATAATAAGTCTAAGGCCACAATATAAAAAGGTTTCATTTATTTAGAAACTTCCTTTAGGATCTCTTGAACAAGGTGACTTACAAATATAAAATCCAAATGTACCTCCAAAAAAATCTTGGATGTGTTTAAGAAGCCTCTCCCGAATCATTATCTGTCTACCATTCAACCCCAATCTAATGTCATAAACTCCCATCATATTATCGATATTTTCAAATAACTCCCACTCACATCCTTAGTGCCTAGTGATTCTATAACTAAAACACCCATCAAATCACTTGACTCCTCAAATATTGTCATTAGTGAGACCACGAGCTTTGTTAGATCATAACACAAACAAGCCATTGCATCTTCTTCATGTTCCCCATTATATCTTCAAAAAATCCAAAAAGAAAACATGATATTGAAATCTTAAAGAGATATTTCGAGGACCATGTCACCAAACATCATATCAAATATCCTAAAAATCTTACTAGATAATTCATAAACAATTCATATAGAAAAATATAAACCCTACCAAATATTCACTAAAAACCCCAATCATAAATTACACATCCCCTTCCATCCATTTTGGGGCCTCATCCTTTTTCTAGTTTTACAATTACTATTATATAATCTAAGGTCATCCCTCAAATGACACCTAAATGTGCCACACATGATACAACCCTAGCATCGCAAACCTCTAAATCATAATACAATATCTAAATTCCTTCACCACCATCATCATCCTAGTCAATTACAACAAGATACTATACCCAAATCTTTGAAAATATTGTCGATCATCCATTATAACACTACCACCTTCTAATCCATTTGATCTTCAAGATTGGAATCCATCTTAGTACAATTATGAGGTATTTTATGCATACCATCAAATACCAAGACACTTCACCAAGGACTAAAAATCCATCCATACTATAATCTAGATTCTTACTAACAAAGGGCTTCTCCCCACAGACACAAATCATCTACCCTCTGATTTAGATATAATCAAAACCAATCATCAAATTAAACCAACCCATAAAATCCTTAAACCAATGCCTTCTAAACCATTACTTAACACTACATTTGCATCCAACAAGAGTAGGACTTTCTTTAGAAAATCCCCACTCCATCAAATAGACATCATCTGTATGACTACAAGAGCCCATCCACAAGACTCAAAGACCTTAAATTAAAACATGCACAAAGTATATATCTCTAACTCTCCTGAATCACCAAACCCATCACCTTCCAAGGCCAAGGTTTCCATCCTTTTCACCCCACACACCCAGTCTACCACATCCATACAAAAATTCCATCAAATAACTACATCATGCTCCTATAAAATGTTCCTCTATGAGCTTGTTCAAAACTCCCCATAACATCAAAAAACCATGATTGAGGCTCTTCAATCTATATTAGTACCATTGGATGACCCACAACCATTTTTCAACCTTGTCGGGACTCTTAAAATATCTACTACTATCACTTTTAATGATTATGAAATTTCATCCCTATAACCTAAAGACCAAAATCTTCCTCTCTTCATCATCATCCAAATCAATGACACTCTTGTTAAGAGGGTTATGATTAATA
This sequence comes from Taxus wallichiana var. yunnanensis, assembly GCA_018340775.1. Classification (NCBI taxonomy): domain Eukaryota; kingdom Viridiplantae; phylum Streptophyta; class Pinopsida; order Cupressales; family Taxaceae; genus Taxus; species Taxus wallichiana. The sequence goes on along the minus strand of CM031235.1, from coordinate 545,055,577 downwards.
ATGGCACTAGTATTAACATCATATCATCATATGATTTCAAACAACTTCAGCTACGTGACATCATAATTTCCCAATCACCTATTGTATTATGTTCTTTTAATGACATTGTTATCCCTACACCAGAATGGTCATTTCACCCATTAACATAGGTATTAAAAGTCTTCATGAACTCTTGTATCTCATAGAATGTGAGTTCTAATATAACATATTTCTATAACACTCTTAGATACGTGGTGTGTGTTATATCCCATCAACACTAAATCATTATCTAAAATATGAGCATCAAGGTAAAATTGTTACTTCCCCACCAATCCCAATCCTTTCAAATCATGTCATATGACTTATATGCCCAACGACATAATCCTTCCATTATAAAAATTTATGTCCATGGATCATGCTTCAGCTTATCTCTTCCATCCCCTCATCTAAACTACCATATAATCAATATTTCAAGACACTATGCAATGCCTTTCACTCGATGGAGTATCGTATCCTAGATCTTAACTCACTCTTTATGCCTAAGATGTATGGGAGACATGATAACCCCTCTAAAGAGATCAGATCTGGCAGATAGAGAGATTGGGGGCCCTCCAGCCCTATATAGAAATCTGGGAGCCGAGAGAGTTCAGAGTTCAGAATTCATGAGAATAATTTAGGAATTCATTTCTATCATCCCCCTTTCCTCCACATGTAGTTAGTATATGGAGGCATAAACCATCATTCTAATCATCTCGATGACCAATCACATGAAAAACCATTCTCCTCAAACTTCTCATTCTTTGAAAAACAACAATTCATAGAAAATTACCTCCACTATTGTGCATGGAAGGGATTTAGTTTGGGTCATTATGAATAAGGTTTGCATGACTTACCCTTTGAAAACATGAGAAAACCTTACCAAAAATATGATATCAACTTCAATACCTCTTCCTCAAATTTTTCATCACCTACAATAGAACCCTTAACACCCTTATCATCATTATCAAATCCACCCTCCGACAACAACACACTATATCCATTCTTCATAAAAAACATTAAATAAATAATATTTCACTTGGATCGCTGACCTATCAATCCTATGAAAAAATTAACAATAATCCCCTCTCCTTACCACACATGATAGAATATGATTCCCTCATTATCAGCATTCTTCATTGTCATAAATATCACACCATCCTATCCTATATACTGGGAAAATGACCACCATCTCCAGACATCCCCGTCCCTGACACATCCACAATTCTTAATGAATCAACTACTAATGTTCATATTGGCACACCACGAGATCCACACATTGTTAATATTTTCCAAGCCTTAGACCCACACGAACTCCAAGAATTCAGTACCTTCGTATCCAAGAATATTGAAGCCTTTACATGATCCTATAGATACATGTCAAGTATCGACCCTAACATCATTATCCACAACATTGTTACATTCTCAAATGTTAAACCTCGAAAAAAATCATAAGATGCATCGTCACATCACACTTCACATCAAATAAGAGCTTCAACATATTTTTTCAGCCAATTTCATATTACTCATTATTTACCCACAATGGGTTTTTAACATCATACCCGTTACAAAGCCCTTTGGAAAATCGTGCATGTACACTAACTTTTGATACCTCAACCTCTCTTTACACGAGAAGATCAACACAATCATTTTCCATTACTACATGGGGAAATTTATAATATAGAGTAATGCCTTTTGGTTTGAAAAATGTAAGAGCTACATATCAATACACCATGACCTATGTCTTACATGATATCATCCATAGAACCTTGGATGACTATATTGATGACCTCTTAAGTATAAATACCAAAGATACCATCTTGTTATTTTAGATGTGATCTTTACATTTCTACTATGCTTCTCTCTCTATCTTAATCTAGATAAGTGTGTCTCTAGAGTTTTCATAGGAAAAATCATTATATTTATCATATCAATTAGGGTTATTGATTTTGATCTTGCTAAAATAAAATCTATCATCTAAATTCCCACGTTGTCCAACATTAAATAACTTTGTAATCTCCAAGGAAGCTCTAATCCATTCTTCAGTTTAATTCTCAATTATCATACCATTGTGACCTTTCCAGAATCTCGTTAGAAAGGACACCACTTTAAGTGGGATGATAATTGTGAACATGCCTTCAATAATCTTAAATAGTATCTCCTATCACCACCAGTTCTCATGCCTCCATGTGAAGGGGAGTCATTTTATCTTTACATATCTATGATATACCATGCCATATGAGCCATATTTTCACATCAAGATGAACTAGGTAAAGATAAATCTATCTATTATATTAGCCATACCCTCCATAAGTACAAAACTTGTTATTCAAAAGTTGAAAAGTTGTGTTGTGCTCTATACTTCACGATTTCCAATATTTGTCACTATCTCCTCAATCACAAAACTTATGTCATTACAAAATTCAATCCACTCAAAACTATACACTCCAAACCATATCATAATGATAACATTACTAGATGGCTCATGCTTATGACTAAATTTGACTTCAAATTAATCCTAAAGAAATCAATCAATGGGTAATTTATTTTTAATAGCTTGTTGAATCTCCTCTTTCTATCGATCAATTACCTTGCCAATACTTCCTCGACGAGTCTATCAACACTCTCGATCATGAAAAACCCCTATTAAAATTACCTTGTTTTTTGATGGGTCCAAATGCAAGAAGGGGGAGGTGCTAGGATAGTCATAATTCCACTTTGGGATAATCCTATCTTATTATCCTTCAAAATTAAATTTGAATGCACTAACAACATGGTGGACTATGAAGGTCTCATTATGGGACTTCAGAATTCCTCCTTTTTTTACATACAAATTATAGACATCTATAGAGACTCACAATTTTTCATTAATCAAATCAAAGGCATCTATCAATGTAAAAATGAGATCCTCCAAAAATACAAAACCATTTTTGAAGACTCACTATAACTCTTTAACCATTATGAAACTCAAACCACCCCTCAATCATCTAAAAAAATTGCACACAATGGCTTCCCTTGTTTTTCTCATCCCTCTATCACTTGATATTCTTAATTATTTATCTTTGTATACATACTACATCAACCATCTTACACCAACATTTATCTTCCAACCATCAACCACATATAAGATAATTCATCTAACACACGTTAAAAACAAATATACGATTACCTATTTGATAGAAAAATACCTTCCAATCTTTCCAAAAATGGAAAACAAACTTTTCAAAAATGCATGTCTTATTAAGCCATCATAGGGGTATCTTTTATAAAAGAGGATTTGATGACCTCCTCCTCTATTGTTTGAAGACCCGAGAGGCTCTTTTAGAAATATAATATGTCCATGATGACATATATGGTAGAGACTTCAACGATCAATCAGACATCTCCAATAAAACACTCAAAAACATCCTCATGAAGAATGTTGACTGGTGGTAGAGATTGGCATCTCCAAATTCTGATTTCACTATGAGTATATCCAACTAGATCCCATATCTATATGTGTTATGCCCTTCTCCTTAGTATATGATACTAAATTCATTCTTCCTCTCGAAGTACCAATCATGTTCTTACGCATTTCCCTTAAAGACCTTGTCTATGATGAGGACTATCATCAAGAATTATTATCAAAACTAGAATTTTTAGATGAACATCATTTAACCGTACTCGAAAACATTTATGTATATCAAAGATGAATCAAATGATCCTACAAAAACATCTTAGAAAGTGTGAATTCAACATTTGTGATCTTTTTCTCAAATAAAACTAACATGTCACCAACATGGAAAAGAGAAAATGTGGAAAAATTTCTTCAAATTGGCTTGGACCGTATAATATCGCTCATAAATATGGGTTTGGGGCTTATCATTTATCCACCCTTGATGGTAAAGTTGAAAATGAATCTCTAAAAAATTGCAATTACAATCAAACTATTATCTCCACCCATTATCCCACATAACCTATCACTCCTATAATGATATGGAATCATGTGGTCTCCCATTAGTATACCTTTCATGACCTTGAATATGGGCACCATGGCTCATCTCATAGCATATTCCTCATGGAAAATTTCCCTTCCCATGGCTAGGGAACCCCACTATAATTGCTCCATAATCCTCATATCTCATCTTGATAAACATGAAAAATACATAAGTGTATCTCACACTCGTATCTCATACCCTTCTAAGTGGTTACCCATGGTACCTTGAGCTAAAAGTCACAAATATCTATGGGATGTATTTAAACAAAATGTAGACTGATCCTCAAAGGATGACTATTCAAAAAAATCATATCAAACAAAATTGTAGACTACTCCCTCAAAGAATGGATACTAATAAATGCAATAAGGAGTCCTCGTATTGATTATTCCTCACACCAAAAAATGGGGCTTCCCGTATCACTCATCCCTCATGTAAAAATCAATCAAGAAAAATAAAATCATCTCAGGAAATCTTAGCGTATCTATTAGCTTTCTGTCAAACACAATATTCCCACATTAATCATTTGTATCATAAATAGAGCTAGGAAAAACCATGGGAACTATCATGATGATCATGTTTCCCACACTTTCTACAAACACACCTTTTATATGTCAAAAAGGATGGATATGACTATCCCATCCCTTTCTTTGATTTTAATATGACTAACCATTTTGGTTCATATGATAAAATCAAGTATGGGGCCTCATGTGCATTATCATACATTTTTAATCATTTTACCATCATACATCATACATATGTCCAAGATAGTAAAGATGTAAACATTTCAAATTTTTCTCTTACCCATCATATAGTTCTTAAATCATACAAAAAGATCATCACTTGTCACAACAACATCAAAATCATATTATAACATATACATTTACAATCTAAATCATACATTCTAAATATTTTCATAACACATCATATCTTAACAAAATCACTATCCAAATAATCATCAAGCACATCGATAACCATCACCTTACAAAACACAAAATATAACTAAAATTTAAAAAGTCATATATATATAATTAAAATGTTTGTACATCATCACGGGTCTCAAAAACCCCATGTATCAAAAATATATATCATCCAAAAATAGATTCAAAATAGCCTCATACATCAAAACCATATCTATACATCTATTAAATAAATTAAATTTCCATCAAACGAATACTCCCACTACTCCCCATAGTACCACCTATACCTCTATTTAGTACTTTGTTAGGACCTTCCTCCAAACCTGTGTGGTTATTGACCCACACTCACATCACTACTTGATAGTTCCACATGTATATACACTAAAAACACCGTGTAGTGAGGCTCATCTGGTAGCCTTTATACTATCTCCTCATATTATATTAGCTTCCCACATAATGGTGGGTAGTTGTCCATACCCATACTACCAAGTGACCCCATCTAACTCGCTATTTTGAGCCTAAGAAACATGTAACTCAACTCCCAAAATATACATACATATCATGTCGAAGGCCCTGTCATAAGTCCTCTCTCTATTGTTGATATTTTTTTTCTGTCATCTTTAGTTTGTGATGTTTGCCTACACAATGACCTACTAGCTCAGCCCATTTCTCTCACTAGTCAAAGTAGCCTCGCTCATCTACCAATGTAGTCTTCTCATCCTCTAAATTATCCATCATAGCCTCTAACACCGCCACCATATCCTCCTCATCTCTACCCTCATCATCATCACTAGCCTATTGAGGTTCTTGTTATCCAAAATTCACCCCTCAAGGTAATTTTGATAACATGCATCAAATTATTCAGTCCCGAGCAAGTAGATTGATTCGAGGCCCAAAATCATGTTTTTCAGGGTCCCCTCGGCCTTTTTCTAACTCTCCCATCCAAGAAGAAATCCCAATGAGTTAGAAAAAATGGAAAAAATGCAAAAATAAGGTTGCAGGACTGTTTTAAAGCATTTCGGGTCTGAAGGGTTCGGGTCGTACTGAGGTTCGTCGTACCAAGCTTGGGGCTGAGAAAACAAAGAAAAATCACCTAAGTCTTTTGTTTCGCGTGGTTTGGGACAGCCGGGACAAAAGTACGCGGGGGATGTGAAAAGCTGAAATGGCCGAAAACAAAGAAAAATCATCTAAGTCTTTTGTTTCACGTGGTTTGGGACAGTTGGGACAAAAGTACACGAGGTACGCGTGGGGCCGAATTGGCCGATTTCCGGCTGCATGTCCATTTCGGGCGGTTCGGAGATATTTGTCCCAGGTAGTCTAGGATAGTTGGGACAAAAGTACATGAGGGACACGTGGGACGCGAAAAGGCCACAAATAGGAAGAAGGAAGCCTGAATCGGCTGAAGCAGGAGATTTTCGTCTAGGACAGTTGGGACAAAAGTACGCGAGGGACGCGTGGGACGTAAAAAGGTGAAAAGGCCACAAAGAGACAAGGAGGCCCACGGACGAATCAGAACATGCCATGTGTTAGAAGGGGAAGAAAGTTGAAAAATTGCTAAGTGTTTGGTGCAAGGTAAAATTTTAAAAGGAGGCCCGTGGACAAATCAAATCTCGCCATGTGTCTTCACTATCGACCCAGCGGAGCGGGGCCAAAAATTAGAATTTTTGGCAAAATGTTTTGTCGAAAGTCCAAAGGGTGAGTTTTGGCCCACTGCCCCGCCACTGAATGGAATCACACCACGTGTCATCCAAGTGGTGGAGTGTGGAAAAAATTCAAAAAAAATCCAAATGCAAAAAAGAGTTAAAATTCAAAAAAATTTCCCACCGATCCGTTTTGGGCCTGTTTTGCCCTAAAACTTCAAATCGCCATACCTTTCGATCCAGAGCTCGAGACTTTCATGTTCTTTATATCAATGGGAAGTTGGTGAAATTCTCTACAAGATTCTGGGGTAATTTTTGCATTTTGATGGAGTTTGGAGAGAGAAAATTGAAAACACCTGCAGCACGTGGTAATGGCCGAAGTGACGTTTCATCAACCGGTTTTAATGAAGAATGGCTCGCATTCTCTCCCAAAGATGGTTAAAAATGTTAGGGCATGGGTCTGTAAGGATTCCCATGTTGTTTTAATTCATCTTCATTCAATAAGGAATGGTTCCCACATTTTTACACATTTTCTCTCTCCTAGGCTCGACCCATGCATTGTAAAAGCCAGAGTTGGCTCGTTTTTTTGGAAAAAAAAAAACATTTCTTTGGATAGAAAGCTTCTTCTTTCACCTTCAACAAGTGATTTTTGCAAGTATCAGACCTCTTGATGGTTGTAATAGGTTTTCTACCTTTTTTATGTTGTAATGCAAGGATTTTGACAGTGGAAATGACAATACAGGCTCTGTGATCAGTTTTTAGTCCTTTGGTTGTGTTGTTTGCTTCATTTTAGACTTTAAATTACATCTTATCATTTTGTGCATGATGTTTATGTTGCATTCCATGATCTGTGTCTATCTGCAGAACTAGAAGTGTTCACCACTCCTCCTTTGGTGTATCACCTATTAGTTTAGTTTCAATTTTTGCACTTTCTATCTCTGTCTCCTTGGAATTTAGAGTAGGATTAGGATTCAAACCTCTGCAATTGTGCAAATGACATATCTAATTAGAGGAGTTTGAGGAACCATCCTCTAATCTGGAGATTCCTCTCTCATTTTGCAAGTCCCACACTTGGAGAGAGGTTTCAATGTTGTGCAATCACACTGGATGCTAGTATGATCAAACTAGAAATCTGATCAACATCCGTGGGAGTGCGCTGATTTGCACTAACGGTTTTGGCACACCGGTGGGACCTTAGAGGTCTTCACTTTTATTTCAACAAGATCGATGTGCATTTGTTGTAAGTTCCAAATTTGAAGGAGCTTAAAATCACACATCTAGCGACTCCAAAAGAAGCATAATCCGCTGGTTTCAGCAGTCCAAGCCCGGCAAATTTATGAGAAGAATACGAGACTGTGTCAAAAACTAGGGAGGAAGGATTGTTTGTTCATCTACACCTATCTCCAGGAAGAGAAAGAAGGGGAAGAAGAGCTCAAAGATCTCCATCTCCACCTAATAGAACCTTGTCAACACCTCTACCTGGTAGGCCTTTCATCCAATCAACAAGGGTTCTCAGGCCAATCGAATGGCGCAACCACCAAATCCATATGTCAATTTCATTGGAAGCAGCCCAGTTTCTCTCAATGCACAACATCCAATCCAAATTGTAGCATTGAAGAACATTCCATACTTCACTGGAGAGAACCAGACTACTCCTGGTGATCATATTAAAGACATTGCCAACCTTTGTGTAATTCATGAAATCAATGAGATGCAAGTTGCTGTCAAATTGTTGGCATCCTCATTCAAGGGGAAAGCTTTACAATGGTTCAGGAGCCTTGCCTCAGGTTCTATCCAAAATTGGAACCAGCTATGTATAGCCCTCCATGAGTAGTTTGGAGAGAAGGGAGATAACTTGTCCCTTTTGGAATAGCTGACAACCATCAAGAGAGCTCCCAATGAGCAGCTGACCGACTTCAACTTTAGATTTCAAAGGACTTGGGAGAGGATCCAGTGGCAGTAAGGTCAGCAGCAGAAGGTGCTTTCCTATATTACCTTAAAGCTTTAAATTCTGATATTTCTATGTTGATTCAGTCCATGGGAGGCATAACTATCCCTATGGCTTATAGCATTTCCATTAGGGCTGAAAATTGTTTGATCCAAGCTGGAAAACTAGCCCCTAGACCCCCCATGCCATTATATCCAAGTTTAGAGAACCCAAGTACTAGTCAAGCACCTGTCTTAGCTCCTATTCCCACTCCTAGAAATCAGAATTCAAGTGAAGCTTCTACTTCATCTTCTAGTGCCTCAAACGAACTTCAAGAAGTCATGAAGCAACTGCAAAGTTTAGGCAATGAGCTGGTTACACTCAAGAGGCAACAAGCCCAAAGTTTTAGACCTTCTTATCAGCCTCAAGCTCGGCCTAATAGGCAGCCATATTAGCCTCAAAGACCACCCAATCTAGCTGCAAATCAGAATCAAGCAAGGCCTCCTGCCAACAGACCATTTCAGCCCGATAACCCCAATGTTGCATCCACATCTAGAGCTTTGGTACCGGTGCAAAATAACATGGCCCAAGAATATGATTGGTGTTTCCCATGCGGTCAGCCACATAACCAATCAATGTGCTTTAACGGTGCATTAAATCAGGCTCTTATGGTGCAAACCATTGGTGGGTCACAAGAGTCCAGCCACGAAGAGGATCAGCAGCAAGAAGCACCTCAGCAAGGAACATCTCTCGAATGAAACTACTCTTGTCAATTGGCAGGCTGAAGATTTCTGTGGTATGAATCAAATACCCTCTCAAAGTGTTGCAGCCAACACAAGGTCAAAAAGGAGAAATTTGGGTGAAGGACAGCCATTGGCTCCAAATAATCCGCAACCTTCTACCACTCCACAAGCTTTTGGAAAACAAAATGTAGTCCCAAACATGCAAGGAGCACCCAAACCAGCTCCTAAACCAACTCAAATAATACTGTCGTTGTTGCCCATGTGCAAGGGATGAATGTGCAAGGCTAAGGGACAACAAAAGGATACTTCATCCCCATTCAACATCATTGATCAGATGAAGAAGACAAACGTAAACATATCAATGTGGGAATCACTATCCATCCCAGGCCAAAGAGATTTGCTACAAGCTGCCATGAAGGACTGGACAACTTCAAATCAACAAGTCCAAATGCAAGAGAAGGTGCTCACAAATGCTTCCCAGCCTGAGGGGAATCATAATGGACAGTAAGGTAAAATGTTGAAACCCCCTCCATTTTATGTTTCATTGATCATTGGAAATCAGTTAGTGCACAATTACATGATTGATTCCGGGGCAAGTAGCTCAGTAATGCCCAAGCAAATAGCTGATCAGCTAGGACTTCAATATGAAACCATATCCAAAGGGGTAGTGTAGTTGGATGGGACAGCAGTAACAATAGTTGGGGTGATTAGAAACTTGATTCTTACCTTGCATGCATGTCCAAATGTTGTTGTTTTACAAGATGTATCAGTTATAGACCTTCCACCACTCTTTGCCCTATGTTTGTCAAGAGATTTCACAGCCAAGATTGGAGGATATTTGTCTGTTGATTGGTCACACATGCTATTCAGAATGAGGTATGGAACCAAAGCTACAATCAGGTCTGAACCTATTGCAAACTTCCACATTGAGCCCTACACTCCAAGTCAGATCAATGCCAATTGTTTGGCATTTGATCAAGAAGATCACCCAAGAACTGATGAAGCTAACACCAAGGTTGGAAGCATCTTGGATCTAACTCTTGATGAATGGGAAAACATGGTGCATGCTTTTGATCCTTATCAAGAAGTATAAGAATCTAAGCTAGGAGTCTATTGCATACATGAATAAAGTCATCCCATTCCTAGCATCACCAAGCCGGACCACAAGGATGACAATGAGGTATGGCAGTTTTTTTTTTATGGATCAAGGAGTAGACAAGGTGCCGGAGGGGGAGCCATGTTGGTTTCACCTCAAGGAGTAAAGTACTATTCAGCTTTTAGATTTCAGTTTGCATGCTCCAATAACACTGTTGAATATGAAGCCTTGGTGCAAGGGATGCATTGGGCAATAAAGAGAGGAATAAAGAACTTGCAAGTCTTTGGTGATAGTGAATTGATTGTAAATCAGGTCAAAGGGCAGCATGCTACCAAGAATGATCTACTCAAGTGCTACAAGAACAGGGTGTGGGACCTCATTGAAGATTTTGAGGGCTTTGGCATCAAATCAGTTCCTAGGAAAGAGAACCAAGCTGCTGACAGGCTTGCAGCAGTTGGGGCAGCCTTTGATATTGTGGAAAGCATTCAAAAGGACAAGGTACAACCAAACATCCATGTGATTGTGAGGCCTTCAGTGCCGGATAACAATGTAAGTTGGCAAGTGTTTGAGAATGACCAGCAAATCATCCATTTCTTGCAAGAAGAAGAAGCGAGTTCTCGGCCTAAAAATTAGGAAAATTTGGAACAGCAGTATGGTGACCAAGTGGTATAGCTGAGAACTAACAAGCTACCCAAGGGACTTATCACTTTGGAGTCCATTTTCAATCCCAATGATCAGTTTAGGAAAGAGAAAGCAAACATTCAGGTCAAGAGAGAAGATTCAGTATCCATCTTGGTGGAAGAGAACAAACCATTACAAATTGGAAAGATGACAACTGAACAAGAAAGGTATGAGTTCATATAGCTATGTCAAGAGTTCCCTGATGTGTTTTCTTGGAGCTATGAAGATTTGAAAGGTTTCAATCCCAAGTTAGCTCAGCACACCATTGAGTTGGATCCAAATACTAAGCCCATCAGGTAGAAACAAAGGCCAGTCAATCCACACATGGAACCTCTCATGAGGAAGGAATTGAACAAGTTGATTGAGTCAAGAATCATATTCCCAATCAAGCATTCTAGTTGGGTTGCCAACTTAGTTCCAGTTAGAAAGAAGAGTGGAGAGATCAGATTGTGTGTTGACTTCAGAGACTTGAATAGAGCATCTCTCAAGGACCATTACCCACTCCCTTCTATGGAGAAAATTTTGCAAGTTGTGGCTGGCTCTGAGAGGTTTTCACTACTTGATGGCTACTCGGGCTACAATCAGATTATGGTGAAGGAAGAGGATCAGTTCAAGACAACCTTCACAACCAAATGGGGAACTTATGCATACAAGAAAATGCCATTTGGGTTATCCAACGCTGGAGCTACCTTCCAAAGAGCAATGGACATGGCATTCAAAGGTTTCATTAACGATGTGGTGCTGATTTACCTTGATGATATCACTATTTTTTCAAAAAATGCAGCAGACCACCTCTCTCATTTGAGACAAGTCTTCCAAAGGTGCAGGAGATTTGGAGTGTCTTTGAATCCTAGGAAGTGTATCTTCCTAGCACATGAAGGAAATATCCTTGGCCATATTGTCTCCAAGGAAGGATTAGCAATTGATCCAGAGAGGGTTGAAGCCATAAGAGCACTAGTTGCGCAAGCCACAAGAAGGCCCTTTAGAGTTTCTTGGGAGAATAAACTTTGTTTGGAGGTTTGTCCTGCATTTACAGCCCTTGTCAAACCCATCACCAAGATGTTAAAGAAAAACATGGCTTTTAAGTGGACAAGAGAAGGTAAGGAGAGTTTCAAGCAATCAAAGAAGCCATCTCTCAAGCACCAACTCTCATCAACCCAGTTTTCTCCAAGGATTTCATCCTCTATGAGTTTGCGGGTAATGATACCATTTCGCCATTTTGGTGTAGTAGAACAAGGACAATGATGAGCAGCCAATTGCTTTCTTCAGCTAAAGCCTGGAGGACTATGAGGTGAGATATTATTTTATTAAGAAGCATGTACTTGCAGTAATTAGAAGCTTGAAGAAATTCAAACATCTAGTCTCAAACAATAAGGTTCAGTTATTGGTCTCTCATGCGGGAGTAAAGGACTTCCTCCTCAACAAGGATTTGAATGAGAAAAGGGCAGGTTGGATCACTCGTGTCATGGAGTATGACATTGAGATCAAGGTCACCAAGCTAGTAAGAGGAAAAGGATTGTGTGAGCAGCTGATTCTGGGCAAGAAAAAGGGAGTATGCAATGAAGAAGAGGTTGTTTTGACAGTTCAAGATAGCCATGTGCAAGGTAGCACTCAAGAAGAGGATAATGCTGTCCCCACTCCTTGCTGGACCCAAGGTATAATGCACTTCCTAAGCATGGGCCTATGCCCTCCAGAGATGAAAAAAACCCAAAGAAGACACTTCAGATTGCAGGTTGTCCCATATGCCATAGTAGATGGTGTTTTGTTCAAGAAAGATGTGAATGGAGTGCTGCTGAGATGCATTAACACAAATCAAATTCATAGGGTATTGGAAGAGTTCCATGGTGGACCAAATGGTGGTCATTTTACACCAAGAGTGACAGCCCTAAAGATCATGAGGGCTGGCTATTATTGGCCCAATATTTTCAATGATTGTTATGCATGGATCAAGAGGTGTAAGAATTGTGCATTCTTCACAGGTAAAGAGAGGCTAGCTGCCCTTCCATTGCATCCAATTTCAGTTGACCAGCCATTCATGCAATGGGGTTTAGACTTCATTGGAGTCATTAATCCCAATTCAAGCCAAGGGCACAAGTGGATTTAAACAACCATGATTACTTCACTAAGTGGATCAAGAAGCAGTTGTTTTTGCAAAATCACAGCACCCCTGGATGTTGATCAGATTTCTAGTTTGACCACTCTAGCATCCAGTGTGATTGCACAACATGGAAACCTCTCTCCAAGTGTGGGACTTGTGAAACTGAGAGAGGAATCTCCAGATTAGAGGCTGGTTCCTCAAACTCCTCTGATTAGATCTAATGCTTGCACAACTACAGAGGTTCAGATCCTAATCCTACTCTAAATTGCAAGGAGACAGGGATAGAAATGCAAAAATTGAAACTAACTAAAGGTGGTGATGCACCAAAAAGGAGTTGTGAATATTTTTTTCATGCAAATAGACACAAACCAAATATTGCAACATAAAACATACAAAGGCTGATAAGATATAATTTAGGGTCTAAAATAAAGCAAATAATACAAACAAAGGATTGAAACCCATTCACAAAGCTTGCATTATCATTTCCAATGTCAAAACCACTGCATTACAACCTCAGAGAGGTAGGAAAGTTGTTACAATCCTTGAAGAGGTCTGATTCTTGCAACAATCACTTGCTGGAGGTGAAAGAAGAAGTTTGCTATGCCAAAAAGTGTTCCACCTTTTAGAAATGAGCCAAATATGGCTTTTACATTGCATGGGTCGAGCCCAGGAGAGAGAAAATGTACAAAACGTGGGAGCCCATTCCTCATTGACTGCAAATGTATTAAACCAGCATGGAGGACCTTACAAACCCATACCCTATCATTTTTTACCAAATTGGAGGAGAGTGCGACCCATTCTGCATTAAATTTAGTCGTTGAAATGTCATTTCTGGCCATGGACACGCATCAGATCTGTTTCTTAAATATCTCTCTCCAGAATAACCCAAAATTCAAGATTGATGCCGAAATCATGTAGAGAATTTTATAATCTTTCCAATGATATAAAGAACGTGCAAATCCGAGCTCTGGATCAAAAGATATGGCGATCTGAAGATTTAGGGCACAAAACAGGCAAAAATGGGTTTTGAAATTTTTTCCCGCTCGTCCCCACCTGGACGACACGTGTTGGGTGCTGATTGGGTGAGAAATCCTCTCTCCTTCCCTTACCCATGGGTTTTCCTTGAAAGTTTTGACTTTTGTAATTTTGGAAAATTTCCCATTTTTTCCCCGCGTCCCCGCCACTGGGACACGTGGCATGATCTCGGGCCGGAGGAGGGGGCGCAGGTCATCCTTTACCTTTTAGTTTTTGGCCAAAACTTTTGCCAAATTCTCTAATTCCTCCCTGAGCTCTGCACTCCCCCTCTCCTTAGGACACGTGTCCTCTTTTTATTGGCTCAGCCAATGCTTCAAACCTTGCCCTTTGAAATTTTGGATGTTTTCCCTTATAACACATGGCATTTCTGATTCATCCGCGGCCCGCCGGCTTTTCATGTCCCTCATGTCCCTTTGGCCCGGTTGTCCCGAACTGTCTGGGAAAAATTCCTCCGATCCGCTTGATTCGGGCTTCCCTATTCCTCTTTGAGGTGAAGACACGTGGCGTGATTTGATTGGCTCTTGGCTCCTTCGGCTCTCGCGTCCCACGCGTCCCTTTGTCCCAACTGTCCCAAAGGCGAAAGTTCTCTATTTCGACCGATCCAGCGGTTTGCGTCCTTCGCATCCTCACGGCCCAAATGTCCCAGCCTGTTCTACACAACAGTTAGTCAATTTTGTTTTTACCTTCGGCCGGTTCACCCTTTCGCGTCCCGCGCATCCCCACGGCCCGGATGTCCCTTTGCTTTCGCGGACTACCTAGCAGCCTTTCGGCCGATTCACGCCCGACGTCCCAACTGTCCCAAGGACCACCTGGACTAGGACTTAGCCAATTTTCATGATTTTTCCTGGCCCAAGCTTGTTTTTTGCAACTTTTTCACCCTTTTTTAGAACTTGCTCTTTTCTTCTTGGGACAGAGAGTTAGAAAAAATCGAGGGGACCCTAGAAACATGATTTTTTTCCTTGAATCAATCTATTTTCCTGGGACTTGAGTATTCTGATGCATGTTATCAAATTTACCCTGGGGGGTGAATTTTGGATAACAATTTGGCAACTCAGCGGGGTTACCTGCCTGCTAGGTAGAAGATTCCATTGCCAAGTATCCATTGGGCATGGAGTCATCAAATATCTGCATTTAGAACCTCAACTGACTTAGAATGTGTAAGGAGGAAGATGGAATATCACCTGATGGAAGCAAGGACTAGAAAACATGTCCATGGACAGTAAGCTATGTCAAAGCACTTAGGGAAAACAAAACTAACCTATAGCAAAACAATGTGCACAAGCACTTGGAGGAATGAAAATCTAATCTAATATTTACAAGGTAGTGAATTTCCCTCTAGAAGCAATGCTTGAGATAGATTCCATTGACTGGAATCTACAGTTCTTCACCATCTAATGAGGCCAATTGGAAAGCATTGTTGTTCTTGCACTTCGTGACCATGTATGGGCCACTCCAAATGGCATCAAATTTTGAATGCCTTCCCAGCTTTGCTCTATCCACATCACATTTCAACACTAGACCTCTAACCCGAAAAGATCTATCCTTGGCCTTCCTATCGAAGGTCTTCTTAATCAAATCTTGATCCTTCTCCATTTCTTGGGATGCCCGATTTCGATCTCTTGCAGCTCCATCAACTCTCGCATACCTCACCTCCATGGGCTAAAACTCTAGCAACTCCAGTTGCTTCATGAGTTCCAATGTTGGCAACTCAAGTGACATGGGAAAGATTGCCTCTCTTCCATAGACAAGTTTGAATGGAGAGTTACCTCGTGGATTTTTTGGGAGTTATCCTATCAGCCCATAAAGCTGATTTCAGTTTGGTATGCCAAGACCTCGATTCTTGTCAAGAGTCCTCCTAATGATTCTCAACAAGTTCTTGTTTGTAGACTTGTCCCGCCATTACCTTGAGGGTAATAGTTTGATGAAGTGCTTAGGTAAATATCGTTCTTGACAGCCCACTCGGTCACCTTAGATCCAATGAATGTCTCTGCATTATCAGAGATTATTGTAGCAGGTACACCAAATCTTGTTGTTATCCCCTCATAAAAGTCTAAGATGCTAGACTCATTTACCTCTTTGAGTGCTACTGCTTCTATCCATTTGGTGAAGTAGTCTGTGGCTATCAAAATCCATTTTTGCCCTTGGCTTGAATTGGGATTAATGACTCCAATGAAGTCCAAACCCCATTGCATGAATGGCTGGTCAACTAAGATTGGATGCAATGGAAGGGCAGCAAGTCTCTCTTTTCCTGTGAAGAATGCACAATTCTTACACCTCTTGATCCATGCATAGCAATCACTAAAGATTTTAGGCCAATAATAACCAGCCTTCATGATTTTTAGAGCTGTCACTCTTGGTGCAAAATGACCACCAGCTGGTCCACCATGAAACTCTTCCAACACCCTTTGAATCTGATTTGTGCTAATGCATCTCAACAGCACTCCATTCACATCTTTCTTGAACAAAACTCCATCAACAATGGCATACGGAACAGCCTGCAATCTGAAGTGTCTCCTTTGGGTCTTGTTCATCTCCGGAGGGCATAGGCTTGTGCCTAGGAAGTGTATAATACCTTGGGTCTAGCAGGGAGTGGGGGCAGCATTTTCTTCTTCTTGATTGCCACTTGGCTCATGACTGTCCAGGACTATCAAAACAGTCATTTCTTCATTGCATACTTCTTTTTCTTCCCCAAAACTAGCTGCTCACACAATCCTTTCCCTCTTACCAGCTTGGTGATCTTGATCTCAATGTCATACTCCATGACATGGGTGATCCAACCTACCCTTTTCTCATTCAAATCCTTGTTGAGGAGGAAGTCCTTAACCCCAGCATGTGAGACCAGCAACTAGACCTTATTGTTTGAGATTAAATGCTTGAATTTCTTCAATCTTTTGATTACTACCAAGCACATGCTTCTCAATAAAAGAGTATCTCACCTCATAGTCATCTAGGCTCCAAATGAAGAAGGCAATTGGTTGCTCATCATTATCCTTGTTCTGCTGTACCAAAATGGCAGAAATAGTGGCATTACCTCCAAATGCATAGAGGATGAAATCCTTAGAGAAGTCCGGGTTGATGAGAGTTGGTGCTTGGGAGATGGCTTCTTTGATTGCTTCAAAACTCTCCCTGCCTTCTGCTGTCCACTTGAAATCCATACTCTTCTTTAACATTTTGGTGATGGGCTTGACAAGGGCTGCAAAGTTTGGGACAAACCTCCAAACAAAGTTTATCCTTCCCAAGAAACTCTGAAGGGATTTCTTGTGGCTTAGCAATGGTAGTGCTCTTATGGCTTCAACCCTCTCTGGATCAATTGCTAATCCTTCCTTGGAGACAATATGGCTAAGGAGCTTTCCTTCATGTGAAAGAAAGATACACTTCCTAGGATTCAAAGACACTCCAAATCTCCTGCACCTCGTGAATACTTGCCTCAAATGATAGAGGTGGTCTGCTGCATTTTTGAAAAACGGTGATATCATTAAGGTAAATCAGCACCACATTGTTAATCAAACCTTTGAATGCCATGTCCATTTCCCTTTGGAAGGTAGCGCCAGTGTTGGACAGCCCAAATGGCATTTTCCTGTATGCAAAGGTTCCCCATTTGGTTGTGAAGGCTGTCTTGAATTGGTCCTCTTCCTTCACCATAATCTGATTGTAGCCTGAGTAGCCATCAAGTAGTGAAAACCTCTCGGAGCCAACCACAACTTGTAAGATTTGCTCTATGGAAGGGAGTGGGTAATGGTCCTTGAGAGATGCTCTATTCAAGTCTCTGAAGTCAACACACAATCTAATCTCTCCACTCTTCTTTCTGACTGGAACTAAGTTGGCAACCCAACTAGAATGCTTGATTGGGAATATGATCCTTGACTCAATCAGCTTTTCCAATTCTTTCCTCATGAGAGGCTCCATGTGTGGATTGACTGGTCTTTGTTTTCTGCCTGATAGGCTTAGTATTTGGATCCAATTCAATGGTATGCTAAGCTAAGTTGGGATTGAAACCTTTCAAGTCTTCATAGCTCCAAGCAAACACATCAGGGAACTCTTGACACAGCTGTATGAACTCATACCTTTCTTGTTCAGTTGTCATCCTTCCAATTTGCAATGGTTTGTTCTCTTCTACCAAGATGGATATTGAATCCTCTCTCTTGACCTGAATGTTTGCTTTCTCCTTTCTAAACTGGTCATTGGGATTAAAAATGGACTCCAAGGTGATAAGTCCCTTGGGTAGCTTGTTAGTTCTCAGCTGTACCACTTGGTCACCATACTGCTGTTCCAATTTTTCTTGATTCTTAGCTGAGAACTCGGCTTCTTCTTGCAAGAAATGGATGATTTGCTGGTCATTTTCAAACACTTGCCAACTGACATTATTATCTGGCACTGAAGGCCTCATAATCACATGGATGTTTAGTTGTACCTTGTCTTGTTGAATACTTTCCACAATGTCAAAGGCTGCCCCTACTGCTGCAAGCCTATCAGCAGCTTGATTCTCTTTCCTAGGAATGGATTTGATGCCAAAACCCTCAAAATATTCCATGAGGTCCCACACCCTGTTCTTGTAGCACCTGAGTAGATCATTCTTGGCAGCATGTTGTCCCTTGACTTGATTTACAATCAATTCACTATCACCAAAGACTTACAAGTTCTTTATTTTCTTCTTTATTGCCCAATGCATCCCTTGTACCAAGGCTTCATATTCAGCATTGTTATTGGAGCATGCAAACTGAAATCTAAAATTTGAATAGTACTTTACTCCTTGAGGCAAAACAAGCATAGCTCCACCTCCCGCACCTTGTCTACTCCTTGATCCATCAAAAAACATCTGCCATACCTCATTGTCATCTTTGTGGTTTGGCTTGGTGATGCTAGGAATAGGTTGATTTTCTTCGTGTATGCAATAGACCCCTAGCTCAAATTCTTCCACTTCTTGATAAGGATCAAATGCATTTATCTTGTTTGCCCATTCATCAAGAGTTATATCCGGGATGCTTCCAACCTTAGTGTCAGCTTCATCAGTGCTTAGGTGATCTTCTTGATCAAATGCTGAGAAATTAGCATTAATCTGACTTGGAGTGTAAGGCTCAATGTGAAAGTTTGCAATAGGTTCAGACCTGATTGTAGCCTTAGTTCCATACCTCGTTCTGAACAGCATGTGTGACCAATCAATAGACAAATATCACCCAATTTTGGCTGTGAAGTCCCTTGACAAGCATAGGAAAAAGAGTGGTGGAAGGTCTATGACTCGATACATCTTGTAAAATAACAAAATTTGGACATGCATGCAAGGTAAGACTCAAGTTTTTAATCACTCCAACTATTGCTACTGCTGTCCCATCTAGCTACACTACCCCTTTGGATATTGTTTCATACTGGAGCCCTAGTTGATCAACTATTTGTTTAGGCATCACTGAGTTACTTGCCTCGGAGTCTATCATGCAATTGTGCACTAATTGATTTCCAATTATCAATGAAACATAGAAAGGAGGGGGCTTCAACATTTTACCTTGCTGTCCTCCATGATTTCCCTCAGGCTGGGCAACATTTGTGAGCACTTTGTCTTGCATCTGAACTTGCTGATTCGAAGTTGGCCAGTCCTTCATGGCAGCTTGCAGCAGATTTCTTTGGCCTGGGATAGATAGGGATTCCCACATTGATATATTGACGTTTGTCTTCTTCATCTGATCAATGATACTGAATGGTGATGAAGGATCTATTTTTTGTCCCTTGGTTTGCACATTCACTCCTTAAATGTGGGCAGCAATAACTGGTATTTGAGTTGGTCTAGGAGTTTTTCTTGGCTGCCCTTGTGCATTTGAAATTGGATTTTACTTGCCAATCATTTGTGGAGCCACGGAAGGTTGTGGATTGGTTGAGGCTAATGGCTGTTCTTCACCCAAATTCCTCCTTTTTGACCTTGTGTTGGCTGCCACACCTTGAGAAACTCGTCTGGTTCATGCCACGAAATCTTACGCGCTTGCTAGTTTACCAATGTGGTGTCATTTGGGGCTGATTGCTGTTGGAATGTTTCTTGTTGTTGGTTTTTCCTTGACTACCCTCACCCTCCACACTAGTAGTTGTCACCATTAGTGCTTGATTCAAAGCACCATTGAAGCACATGGATTGGTTATGAGGCTCATTACATGGAAAAAACCAATCATACTCCTAGGAAATGTTGTTTTGTGTTGGCACCAATGCCTTAGAGGCAGATATGGCATTTGGATTATAGGGCTGAAATGGTCTATTGGTAGGAGGCCTTGTTTGATTCATATTTGCAGCTGGATTAGGTGGTCTTTGTGGTTGGTATGGCTGCCTATTAGGCTAAGCTTGGGGTTGATAAGAAGGTCTAAAACCTTGGGCTTGCTGCCTTTTGAGAGTAACCAGCTCATTGCCTAGGTTTTGTAATTGCTTCATGACTTCTTGAAGCTCATTTGGGGCACTTGGAGATGAAGTGGAAGCTTCATTTGAACTCTAATTTCTAGGAGTGGGAGAAGGAGCCAAATTAGGTGCTTGATTGGTGTTTGGACTCTCTAAACTTGGAAACAATGGCATGGGAGGTCTAGGGGCAAGTTTTCTAGCTTGGATCAAACAATTTTCAGCCCTAATGGTAATGTTATAAGCCATATGGATGGTTATGCCTCCCATGGATTGAATCAACATAGAAATATCAGAATTTAGAGCTTTGAGATAGTAGAGAAAAGCACCTTCTATTGTTGGCCTGACTGCCACTGGAATTCTCTCCCAAGTCTTTTGAAATCTGAAGTTGAAATCGGTCAGCTGCTCATTGGGAGCTCTCTTGATGGTTGTCAGCTGCTCCAAAAGAGACAAGTTGTCTCCCTTTTCTCCAAATTTCTCATGAAGTGCTATACACATCTGATTCCAATTTTTGATAGAACCAGCTCCAAGGCTTCTAAACCATTGCAATGCTTTACCCTTGAATGAAGATGCCAGTAACTTGACAGCCACTTGCATCTCATTGATTTCATGGATTGCACAAAGGTTAGCAATATCTTTAACATGATCACCTGGAGTAGTTTGATTTTCTCCAGTGAAGTAGGGAATGTTCTTCAAGGCTGCAATAGGAATTGGATGTTGTGCATTGAGGGCAAGTGGGCTACTTCCTGTGAAGTTGACATAGGGGTTGTTTTGTGCCATTCTAATTGGTCTTAAAACCCTTGTTGACTGAATGAAAGGCCTACCAGGTGGAGGAGTTGAGAGAGTTTTGTTTGGTGGAGATGGAGACCTTTGAGTCCTTCTTCCTCTTTGCCTTCTTCTTAGAGATAATTGCAGGTATTCAAACAGCACTTCTTCTTCTCCAACTCTTGACCTTGTGGTGACTCTTCTCATGAGTTTTTAGGCCTGCACTGCTGAAACCAGTTGATTCTTCCCCTTGGAGTCTCCAGATATGCAAATAATAGCTCTTTTCAAGCAAGAAAATTGCAGCAGATGCATATCAACTTTACTGCAATAAAAATTAGACCTCTAGTGTCCCACCAGGCGTGCCAAAACTATTTTTACAAAATCACAAAGACCCTCGGATGTTGGTCGATTTCTTGTTTGACCACTCTAGCATCCAAAGTGTGATTGCACAACATGGAAACCTCTCTCCAAGTGTGGGACTTGTGAAACTAAGAGAGGAATCTCCAAATTAGAGGCTGGTTCCTCAAACTCCTCTAATTAGATCTAATGCTTGCACAACTACAGAGGTTCAGATCCTAATCCTACTTTAAATTTCAAGGAGACAGGGATAGAAATGCAAAAATTGAAACTAACTAAAGGTGGTGATGCACCAAAAGGAGTGGTGAATATTTTTGTCATGCAAATAGACACAAACCAAATATTGCAACATAAAACATACACAAGCTGATAAGATATAATTTAGGGTCTGAAATGAAGCAAATAATACAAACAAAGGATTGAAACCCATTCACAAAGCTTACATTATCATTTCCAATGTCAAAACCACTGCATTACAACCTCAAAGAGGTAGAAAAGCTATTACAATCCTTGAAGAGGTCTGATTCTTGCAACAATCACTTGCTGGAGGTGAAAGAAGAAGTCTGCTATGCCAAAAAGTGTTCCACCTTTTAGAAATGAGCCAAATCTGGCTTTTACATTGCATGGGTCGAGCCCAGGAGAGAGAAAATGTACAAAACGTTGGAGTCCATTCCTCATTGACTGCAAATGTATTAAATCAGCATGGAGGACCTTACAAACCCATACCCTGTCATTTTTTACCAAATTGGAGGAGAGTGCGACCCATTCTGCATTAAATTTAGTCGTTGAAATGTCATTTCTGGCCATGGACACGTGTCAAAGCTGTTTCTTAACTTTTCTCTCCGAATGAACCAAAATTTAATATTGACCCCGGAATCATGTAGAGAATTTTATAAGCTTTCCAATGATATAAAGAACGTGTAAATCCAAGCTCTAGATCGAAAGATATGGCGATCTGAAGATTTAGGGCACAAAAAGGTAAAAATGGGTTTTGAAATTTTTCCCGCACGTCCCCACCTAGACGACACATGTCGGTGCTGATTGGGTGAGAAATTCTCTCTTTCCCTTACCCGTGGGTTTTCCTTGAAAGTTTTGAATTTTTGGAATTTTGGAAAATTTCCCATTTTTTCCTCGCATCCCCGCCACTGGGACACGTGGCATGATCTCGGTTGGACGACAGGGCGTGGGGTCATCCTTTACCTTTTAGTTTTTGGCCAAAACTTTTTCCAATTCTCTAATTCCTCCCCGAGCTCCACACTCCCCTCTCCTTAGGACACGTGTCCTCTTTTTATTGGCTCGGGCCAACACTTCAAACCTTGCCCTTTGAAATTTTGGACATTTTCCCTTGTGACACGTGGCATTTCCTGATTCGTCCGTAGGCCTACCGGCTTTTCGCATCCCTTACATCCCTTTGGCCCGGTTGTCCTAAATTATCCAGGACAAATTCCTCCGATCCACCCGATTCGGGCTTCCCTATCCCTCTTTGAGGTGAAGACACATGGCGTGATTTGATTGGCTCTCAGCTCCTTCGGCTCTCCGCGTCCCATGCGTCCCTTTGTCCCAACTATCCCAGTGTGAAATTTCTCTGTTTCGGCCGATCCGGGTAGTTCACGTCCTTCGCGTCCTCGCAGCCCTAATGTCCTGCACCTATTCTCGCACAACAGCTTAGTTGATTTTTTTTTTTTCCTTGGTCGGTTTGCCCTTTCGCATCCTGTGCATCCCCACGGCCCGGATGTCCCTTTGCTCTGCGGATCGCTGGCGGCCTTTCGGCCGATTCACGCCCGACGTCCCAACTATCCCAAGGACCACCTGGACTAGGACTTAGCCAATTTTCATGATTTTTCCTAGCCCAAGCTTGTTTTTTGTAACTTTTTCACCCTTTTTAGAACTTTCTCTTTTCTTCTTGGACAGGAGAGTTAAAAACCGAGGGGACCCTAGAAACATGATTTTTTGCCTTGAATCAATCTATTTGCCTGGGACTTGAGTATTCTGATGCATGTTATCAAATTTACCCTGGGGGTAAATTTTGGATAACGGCATAGCACTCAAGGAAGCAAATGAATCTAGCATCCTAGACTTCTATGAGGGAATAACAACCAGATTTGGTGTACTCGCTACAATAATATCGGATAATGCATTGGCATTCATTGGATCCAAGGTGACTAAGTGGGGCTGTCAAGAACAGGATCTACCTAAGTACTTCATCAAACTACTACCCTCAGGGTAATGGCCAGGCTGAATCTACAAACAAGAACCTGTTGAGGATCATTAAGAGGACTCTTGATGAGAATCAAAGGTCTTGGCATACCAAACTAAAATTAGCCTTATGGGCTGATAGGATAACTCCCAAGAGATCCACAGGAAACTCTCCATTCAGGCTTGTTTATGGAAGAGAGGCAATCTTGCCCATGTCACTTGAGTTTCCAACATTGGAACTCATTAAG
Organism: Taxus wallichiana var. yunnanensis; assembly: GCA_018340775.1. Taxonomy (NCBI): domain Eukaryota; kingdom Viridiplantae; phylum Streptophyta; class Pinopsida; order Cupressales; family Taxaceae; genus Taxus; species Taxus wallichiana. Next base: position 545,031,516 of record CM031235.1, on the reverse strand, counting down.
TAGTTATAGTTGCTATAGTTTGGGCCCATGGAGGTGAGATATGCAGAGTTGATGGAGCTCCAAGAGATCAGAGATCGGGCATCCCAAGCAATGGAGAAGGATCAAGCTTTGATCAAGAAGACCTTTGATAGGAAGGACAAGAGTAGATCTTTCCAAGTTGGAGATCTAGTGTTAAAATGGGATGCAGATAGAGAAAAACCGGGAAAGCATTCAAAATTTGATGCCATTTGGAGTGGCCCATACATGGTCACAAAGTGTAAGGACAACAATGCCTTCCAATTGTCTTCATTAGATGGCAAAGAACTGCAGATTCCAGTCAATGGAATCTATCTAAAGCATTGCTACTAAAGGGAAATTCTCCACCTTGTAAATATTAGCTTAGGTTTTCATTCCTCCAAGTGCTTGTGCACATTGTTTTGCTGTAGGTTGTTTTGCTTTCCCTAAGTGCTTTGGCATAGGCTTGCTATCCCTGGAGATGTTTTGTAGCCCTTGCTTCCATCGGGTGATATTCCATCTTCCTCCTTGCAACATTCTAAGTCAGTTGGGGTTCCAAACAGACAACTCATGACTCCATGCCCAATGGATGCTTCAGGCAACTGGTAACTTCATCCAGCAGGTAGATGACCCCACTGAGTCGCCAAAATTGTTATCCAAAATTCACCCCTCAAGGTAATTTTGATAACATGCATAATATTATTCAGTCCCGAGCAAGTTAGATTGATTCGAGGCCCAAAATCATGTTTTTCGGGGTCCCCTCGGCCTTTTTCTAACTCCCCATCCAAGAAGAAATCCCAACGAGTTAAAAAAATGGAAAAAATGCAAAAAATAAGGTTACAAGACTGTTTTAAAGTATTTTGGGTCTAAAGGGTTCGGGTCATACTGAGGTTCGTCGTACCAAGCTTGGGGCTGAGAAAACAAAGAAAAATCGTCTAATTCTTTTGTTTCGCGTGGTTTGGGACAGCCGGGACAAAAGTACACGGGGGACGCAAAAATCCGAAATGGCCGAAAACATAGAAAAATCATCTAAGTCTTTTGTTTCACATGGTTTGGGATAGTTGGGACAAAAGTACACAAGGTACGCGTGGGACGTAAATCGGCCGATTTGCCGACAGACAGTCCATTTCAGGTGGTTCGGAGATATTTGTCCCAGGCAGTCCGGGATAGTTGGGACAAAAGTATGCAAGGGATGCATGGGATGTGAAAAGGTGAAAAGGCCACAAACAGAACAAGGAAGCCCGAATCGGCCGAAGCAGGAGATTTTTGTCTGGGACAGTTGGGACAAAAGTACGCGAGGGACGTGTGGGACGCGAAAAGGTGAAAAGGCCGCAAAGAGACAAGGAGGCCCGTGGATGAATCAGAATGTGCCACATGTCAGAAGGGGAAGAAAGTTGAAAAATTGCTAAGTGTTTGGTGCAAGGTAAAATTTTGAAAGGAGGCCCATGGATGAATCAAATCTCGCCACGTGTCTTCACCATTGACCCAGTGGAGTGGGGCAAAAAATTAGAATTTTTGGCAAAATGTTTTGCCAAAAGCCCAAAGGGTGATTTTTGCCCACCGCCCCACCATCAAATGGAATCTTGCCACGTGTCATCCAAGTGGCGGAGCACATGAAAAATTCAAAAAAATTTCCAAATGCAAAAAGAGGTAAAATTCAAAAAAATTCCGTCGATCCCTTTTGGGCCTGTTTTGCCATAAAACTTCAAATCACCATATCTTTCGATCCGTAACTCGATTTTCATGTTCTTTATATCAATGGGAAGCTGGTGAAATTCTCTACAAGATTCTAGGGAAATTTTTACATTTTGATGGATTTTAGAGAGAGAAAATTGAAAATGCCTCTCGCACGTGGTAATGGCAAGTGACGTTTCATCAACCAATTTTAATGAAGAATGGCTGCATTCTCTCCCAAAGATGGTTAAAATGTCGTGGCATGGGTTTTTAAAGATTCCCATGCTATTTTAATGCATCTTAATTCAATAAGGAATGGCTCCACATTTTTACATGTTTTCTCTCTCCGGCTCGACCATGCATTGTAAAAGCCATATTTGGCTCATTTTTTTGGAAAAAAAAACATTTCTTTGGATAGCAAGCTTCTTCTTTCACCTTCAACAAGTGATTTTTACAAGTATCAGACCTCTTGATGGTTGTAAAAGGTTTTCTACCTTTTTATGTTGTAATGTAAGGACTTTTGAGTGGAAATGACAATACAGGCTCTGTGATCAGTTTTCAGTCCTTTGGTTGTGTTGTTTACTTCATTTCAGACTTTAAATTACATCTTATCATTTTTTGCATGATTTTTATGTTGCATTCCATGATCTCGTATCTATCTATAGAACTAGAAGTGTTCACCACTCCTCCTTTGGTGTATCACCTATTAGTTTAGTTTCAATTTTTGCACTTTCTATCTATGTCTCCTTGGAATTTAGAGTAGGATTAGGATTCAAACCTCTACAATTGTGCAAATGACAGATCTAATCAGAGGAGTTTGAGGAACCAGCCTCTAATCTAGAGATTCCTCTCTCATTTTGCAAGTCCCACACTTGGAGAGAGGTTTCAATGTTGTGCAATCACACTGGATGCTAGTATGATCAAACTAGAAATATGATCAACATCCAGGGGTGCTGTTGATTTGCACTAACAGTCCTCCTCTACACAAGCCCGCACATATCTAACAGAACCACCAAGATACCCCTATCACCACACAAACAGTAAGGATCTATCACATTGGCATCATTATGCCCCACCATCCTATCCTCATCTATAATATTGTTGGTCCGAAAATGCATCGCGTGGACAGATCTGGATGATAGAGGCCAACGGTGTGCGTGGCTTAGCCCTCTTTGAGACAAAGAGCAAGCGAAATCGGTTTATTGCTACTTCTACTAGCAGAACCTATGCAAGTCTCATGATTCGCCTTCGGGGTTAAGATCTGATCCCAGTAGAGTGTTCTAGGCTGCGAAGAGAAAGGAATAAAAGAAGGAGAAGAGAAAGAACAGATCCGAAGGAAGAAAAGAAATGAGTTCCAAAGCGGAAGGGTCAGAAAATCTATGCTTTGGGCTTGGTAGTAAACAGAGCCAAACCTACTTGCATAAATAAACAAAGCAATACTGATAAACAAGTGACGGAAAAGTAGATATGAATTCAACAGAAAAGACACATGCAGATCTAACATAAGAAAGATCTAATGTATAACACAGCTATTGAGCACAAAGTCTGAATAATTGTATTAATTGTTTTTATCTGTTACAAGAAAGCTCAAAGTCTTTCTCTCCTCACTTCTATTTCTATCTGAAAAATGTTCACCCCCTTTGAATACAACAAGTATTCTAGTATTTATAGAAAGTGAGGGAGAGAGAAGGCAAAATGGAGCCAACCACTTATTCACAAGATATTTACAAAATATCCAAAAGTCATGTTGACTTTGACAACTTGGATGGATGACATCATCCCATGATGCAACATGGATGATGTCATCGTTTGTCTGCTAACACACTTCAGATATTTCGAAGAGAAAGTCGGAGAATAGAGAGGAGAAGAAGAAGAAGAAGAAGAAGAAGAAGCTATTCATCATCATCATCCTGTGGCCTAAAAGGGGTCGCCTGTTTCTGATGCTGATCAGGAGATGAGATGTGGAACTGAGCGCGGTATTCCAAGAACTTGCTGATCATTGGCCCAAATTGATCTTGTGATGGATCCTTGTGCCGTTCACTGATTGCTTCGCAAGTCTCCCGCTCGTCTATGAGCTTTTCCGGGAGTTTGGAATAATCTTTACCCGCCTCGATTAGGGATCCGATGAAGTCCCTACAGGCCAGTAGGTTATTGATGGATTCGATGTCAAACGTGACTTCTGGCCCTGTCCCTTGAGAAGCTATCTCCTTGAAAATTCGGATAGTATCGTCAGCTGATCTCAAGGTGAGGGAAGGAGTGAGCAACCCTGGAGTCATAGATAGAACAATCTTCTCCATTTGATGCATCGCATCCAGGGCCTCTTCCTTCACCTTGTCTATCTTCTCTAACACAAATTCGAGCTGATCTATCCGATAGTCCAGAGTGGACATGGTCTTGTTGAGGGTCCTTGGATGACCGAATACTCCAAACTTGACCAAATCTTCGACTGAACAGTCGAACATTTGTTGGAAGGCCTCGTGTTGGAGTCTGGCGTTTTCGAGCTCTTCTGATACTGGACTTGCTAATGTTTGGAGTTCCTTATTCGCCTTCTCGATGTTCAGGTATAAACTGATATACTCGGCGATCACCTTTTCACTATCCTTAAGGATTTGGCTTCTCCAAGCAGAAACAGCCATACCCGCTCGCCGATCTTTGAATATTCATTGATCTTCTCCTGACTGAGCAGCTCAGGAGTCTCGGCGGCAGTTGTGGGAGGTGCACTTCCCATCTTCTGTAGGGCTTGAAGCAGGTATTTATTCTGCTCCTTCAGTAGCCTCTTTTCTTCCTTTGTTTCCTGAAGCTTTTCGCAGAGTGCATCAACTGCGGAAAGAGCTTCCCCCTGGAGACTTTCAGAGGATGTCCCCATTGTGACTTGGGTCACTGTGAAATCTGCCGGAGACAGATCTTCTTTCTCTTTGGTGGGATGTGGTAGGCTATTTCCATAACCCTCTCACCTGGCAGCTCTTGGAGAAGCGTGTAACCGGCTTGTGCTTCTTTGCTCCTTTAGCCGGAATGACTGAAAAGTCCATCGGAGCGATGGGGACTTTCCTCTTTGGTTGGCTCAGCTGCTGAGAGATCCAAGCTGGTCCTATTGAAGAAGGACCAGAGACAGAGGGGGAGGCAGCAACGGTAGAAGAGGGGAAGAACGTGGAGACACGCGGCGGCGGCATTGAGAGAATAGCCGAAGACATGCCCACGGGAGGAAGGGAAACCGCAGCTGTAGAAGACATGGGAAGGGAAGGGAGCCCGGAAATGAGGGAAGAAATGGAGGAAGACAAATCAGCGAGAGAGGAGAAGATGGACGAAGAGGCAGGGGAGAGAGTAGAAGAAGAAGGAGAGGACACAACCAAAGGAGTGGTTGCCGACATCTGAGGAAGGGGAGGAAAAGAAGAAGAAGGGATAGAAGGGACCTCTGTAGTTGTAGCGATGCCGACATCCCGGGTGGATGGGCGTATAGGACTATCCCTCTGTCAATTCCTTCTCTCGCGAATCCGTGGTTATTACTTGTTCAGGCTCTGAAGGAAGAGGACTTTCAGGGGCTTCCTCCTGAATGGTGCTAGGCTCACCTTCCGCAGCTTTGCCTTTTAGCTGCTTCTTTGACCTTGGAGGTGCATTACCCAAAGGAGAAGTTGTAAAATCTACACCGAGGTAGATTAACCCATTCATGCGGCACCAATGCTCTGTTCTCCGCATAGTCTCCTTGACCCTCTCCTCGATTGTCTGAGGAGCCTTGCTTCTGTCAATGTCCGGGAAGGGCCAATCATCCCCTTCTGTGTCATTATACACTTTGTCTACTTCGTCTTCCGTGGTTTGGAAGCCTTTTGGGACAATGGCCACTCCGTAATGGATGATTTCTGTTAATGCCAAGCGAGAGTGATCCTTTCTTCTGAGTTCTACCTCATGGAGAACGTCAATGTAGATATCCTCAATCTGAGGGACATGAATCGGATCAAGCTTAGCCCTTGGCAAGCAGCCCCTTGGGTCGAATGTAGGCCTTGCTGGGAAATCATGCTTTAGGTTGAGCAATTCTAGCTCAGCAAACATCTCCTTCGCCTTGTGATAGCTGGAGCACGTGTAACGGCCTACTGTGAGGGGGAAAGGAGTTCCGCCCTTCTTTCTCTTGAGGCACTTTTCATGGTATGTGACGAGCTGTCTTGATAATTCCAATAAAATCAGCTTTGGTCCAGCATACCTTGGCAACCTGGTTGGTTCGCCCAAAAAGTTGACCGCCCTCAGATAGGTGAATGTGGGAAACTGGGTGAACAAGGCCCCCCACTTCTACTGCTGTCACTGTATTCTTGGTTGTGCGGCCATGAGCTAAGTTCGGGCGCAACATGCACATGATGTGGTAGAAGAAAACATCATTGATCTTAGCGAAGTGTTGGATGCTGTTCTCCAGCTTCAGCTCTTGATAGTATTCATATATTTTGGCCTGAGGCCAAGTTCCACTTCGGTGCAGCCCTGGATAATCTCTTTCAGACGCAGCAGCATACACTACGTAGGAGTTCATGTGGAACACTCCTGTTGTAGCGAACTGTTGCAGTTGCTCGGATATTGTGCTGCTTATTATCTCCCCCCAGCAGAAACGCTGATCGGGCAGATTCTTATTCATTGTTTCCAAGTATCGCAGCATCCACTTATGGAAGTAGTGAGCATCTGAAAGACCGAAGACTCTGCTCAGGAAGGTGATTGTATCACTGAGTTCCTCTGAGAAATCACTTCGGTGGATAGTTTGAGGCCACCGGGTCACTACCTTCTTATTCTTAAGGTAGACCTCATTCATTAACTGCATGCACTGGTCCTCGTTGTCCTCCCAAGCCTTGATGCATTCTTGCTGGCTAACAGCCACATAGTTCCGGTGATGAGGGATGCCAAGCATTAACTCAAAGCGACGGGCAGTAAGGTTTATAACTACCTCGCCCTTGCTATTCTCGACACATCTTGTGTCTTTGTTGAAGGATTGTGCAACAACCATCATGAATTCGTTATTAACAAAGACCGACAGAATCCCACCGGCGAAGTGCAGGGCGCTGCCTATCAATTTATCCATCCATGGACTCCTTGTCACTTTCTGAGTCCTTACCCAGAATTCCTCTATGTCAATGTGGCCCAGTTCAGAATCCCTGACATCCATATTACATTCTGCCTGTGATTCGGGCATCCTGACCCTCTGATATTTGTATTTCATTTCTTCTTCTGTTAGCTTTGCCTTCCCTCTTGGTTTGGTGGGTCTCTTGCTTGACGTAGACATGTGTTCTTCAAGGCTTATCTGATGATCTGCACGTAGAAGGAGCGAAACCCAATCCAAGAAGCTTGAATTAGTCATTTGATCTTCCATTGGAATACTAGCAGAAGAAAGAGTTAGAACTTTTAAGGTTCGGGACGCAGGGCGCATGAAAAATGTATATAACAGGCTGAATAGTCAAGGCGCACAGGAAAAGGGTGCAACAGAGGTTAAGTTGGCGCCAAAGGCGCATGGCGCATGGATGAAGCAGACTGCATTATATAGAAGGGCGCACAGAAATGCATGTTGCAGAGGTTCGGTGCGCCCTTTGGCGCATGGGAAGATTGTGTATCATTAATAAATGGTGCGCCTAAAGAAATATGTTATTGCAATGGAGGGTGCGCCCGCGCCTTATCTAGCTTTATACTTGCGCAAATAAGGTTTGCGTTACATGAAGGCTAGGTGCGCCCTTTGGCGCATGAAAACATCGTGTAGCAGGGATAAAGGGTGCGCCAAAGTTTTTATGGAAGCGCGGGATTTAAACTTACAGCATGTAAAAGGGGCGCGCTTCGAGGGCGCATGAATTTAAACTGCAGCAGGATGGCAGGGTGCGCCCTAGGCGCGGGTCTTGAGCATGTTGCATGGCGGGTAAGTGCGCCGAGGGGCGCGACTGTCTTGATTGTAACAAGGCGCGCCAGTGCGCCATTTTGAAAAAGACTCACCACTCAAATCATTCTCACTCATTTCCTCCACCTAAATAGTTACTTGGGCAAGTAAGGTTTTATAAAAGGTTTAATCAGGCCAAGCCATTCAAGAAAGCTCCCTTTACCAGCAGATCTGGAAAAAGGGAAGAAGAGGAGAGAAGAAAACGATGGAAAAGCTCAGGGGGAAACACCTAAACATACTCTTTTAAACACAGACCAGCAGACCAAACACAGACCAAAACACGAAAGCATGCAATGAAAAAGAGGATGAACCTCTTACCTTAAATATATGTTAAAATCGGAAAGCGGGTCCACAGGGCGAGATAATGACAGAGCAGAGCTGACAAATCCAGAGCGATCACGTGCTTGTCAAAATGGAATGAAAATGACATGGCGGGCACTGGTATATATATAGAAAATCTTGTCATTAATGCGCCACCAACCTTTTGAAATGGCGCATGGAAACGGCTGTCGACAGGGGAAAGCGTGCGCCCTTTGGCGCATGGAAGGAAATGACAACAGGAGAATGAGCGCGCCTTTGGCGCATCAAACGAGTTGTCGACACGAAGCTATGTGCGCCCTTTGGCGCACCAAAACTTGATGTAACAAAGATATTACGTGCGCCTTTTAGCGCACCAAAAACTCACTCAACATCCTTTGGCGCACCGAAAGACGTGCTAACATGGAAAACCATGCGCCAAAGGCTTTTAAAGGGGCGCATCAAAAACTGATGTTGCAAAGCAAAACCATGCGCCTAGCCAAAAAGGCTCAAAAAAGACTAAGTTCGAAAGCTAAATTTCCCGAGAAGGAATTTTAAATCGTTTCGAACGCGAGGGATCCCTATCGAGGGATCAAGACAAAATTTTCGGTATGGTTATCGGTAAAATTGCCCTTGTCAATTTTACGGGATAACAGCTGGCTCTTTCTGGGGACTATCCTTGAGTAAACTCAGGGGTAGAGAATCCCAGATCACATGTGCCTATCCATTGGGCAAGGAGTCAAAAACAAGGGGGACCGGAGGGAGAACAAAGAAAACACACAACAAACCGAAAGCAAACACACAACAAAAGCAAACACACAACTAAAATAAACTGTACAAAGAAGAGAGCAAGCTCTACTTCCTGAAGATCTTGAGATGTTGCCCGCTATAGGGAAGCGGGAGTTCAGCCCCATCCAGATACGAGAGATAGAAACTATTCTCTCCATTGAGTTGCTTGATTTTGAAGGGCCCTCTCCATAGGGAATCAAATTTTCCGTGCATACCCTTTGGCTCTCTTCGCTTGTCCCAGAGAAGGACGAGATCTCCCACTTCAAAATTCCTCTGCTTGGCCTTCTTGTCGAAAAGCTTCTTCACTTGATTCTGATGTTCAGTGATCCTGTCGACCACCCTTACTCTCTTTTCTTCAAGTTCCGCAAGGTACATGATTCTCTTTTCCAGAGAACTCTGAAAAGTTTCATCTTCGATTGCTCGCGCCAAGCGTAGAGCAGGAAGTTCAGCGGAAACGGGAAGTTCGGCATCAGTGCCATATAACACTTGAAAAGGTGACATGCCGAGAGACCTCTTGGGAGTAATACGGTCCGCCCACAAAGCGTCGTACAAAGACTTGTGCCACATCCGCTGATTTTCATCTACTAATTTCCGTATGATGGTCACCAAGAAGGAATTTTAAATCGTTTGACGCGAGGGATCCCTATCGAGGATCAAGACAAAATTTTCGGTATGGTTATCGGTAAAATTGCCCTTGTCAATTTTACGGGATAACAAATATTCACCGCCTCATAGACATCTAAAATGGCCATATTGGTCTCTGTATCATCATGTTGATAGGTAACTATTAACTCCATCACATCTTGCATCAATCCAAATTATCATCAAACATGACCAAATCTTATCAAATCCCATTGATCTTCCCTTTGGGCCCACACCCATCTATCCTAATGTTGTACCCTCAACTCACCATATGCTCCATGCTATACCGAGAAACCTACATATGGCCTCCAAATAGCATCCCTATCATGTAAGGTTTGACTTAAGATGTCTATAATAATCATCTCCTTGGACATGTCATGTGACTATAAAATATGATCATCATCTCATAAATCTAACTAGATATAATATATTCACCAATCTCATCCATGGTATACCTCTTGTCTAAGCTACATTAATTTGTTCATATTCCTAAAACTATAAAAATGATACTTCGACACCAAACCTTCGTCTAGTGCTCCAAGACCTTAACTCCTATACACCTATACCATCAAAGTTGGGGATCAAGAAAACACTTTCCCGTGAACCAACATATCGACCAATACCCGTGTCAACATCCATAGGAACCTCCCTATAGCTCAATCTAGTAAGGCATAACAACTAATCCCCATCATCATCATAGTGACTAATGCTCTACCCTCCACATCATCATTGCATAGGGCCTCATATGAAAAACACCCTAAAGTATACACTACGTCTCCTCCATCATCATCATCATCATCATATAAAGTATGCATCGTCATTCTTTACTGGGCTCAGAAATCACATAAATCTTCTCACCCTATACCAAAAATTGTAATATCTAGTACACATCCTCCAAAGTCATCGGCATCTCTCTAGTAGGCATCCAAAATGTTCTTATCACATGGTTTTATCTCTCAAATAGTGCCAACAGACAATCATGTCTCTTTGGATACACCTGTAGTGACGCATCCCACCCAATCCAACTGTCTCTAAGTGAGAGTAATAATCAAGTGATGATAAATATTGCACATCATCAAATATCTTCAAGACTATCTCATGCGGTCAATCTATTTTGAGTCTGCATCCAATAAAAAAACAACAAAAATCAATAAAATCGCAAAAAAATAGAATCGTCAAGCAACTCTTCCCAAATCACCTGGTAACCTCATTAAAATCACTAGTAAACCAATAATCGCTATCAATTTCATAAAAATCACTAGTAGTTTCTTCGGTGATTCCATTTTTCAAAAAAAAAAAACAACAAAATCTTAAGTACATCACCTACCTTAGCACATGTCACCCTTTATTGCCTCTCGCACACCTATAGTTTCCTTCACCACAATCAAATTAAAAAAAAATTAGCAAATTAAGGTTTTTGGTATCTCAAGATTCTCAATTCACAATGACCAAATGATCCTCAAAACCAACTATTTATATTAACATTTTTCTACACACCCAATCACCAACAATTTCTACCCAATTGCTAATGATTCTATTATTTTAAGCTAAAATATCACTAAATGGCATATGCGGCTCATCAAACCATCCTTTTTATCATTCCTTTCCAAAATTACACATTTTCAAATATGTGATTACTTTTTGGGGCCTCAATACCCTTTTCAAAATCAATCAACCTCTACAATCTTGCCTTTATTTAATACATTTTGAATTTCACAACCATTAGGGAAACCTTTTCCCTTTTCCTTATTAAGTCATATGTCTATAGGTTGAGAGGCCATTAGCTCCCCTATCACTTGACTTCACATTCGTGTAATCCCACCTTTGTGGAAACACCCTTTATCAATCTTAGGTCTCTCGATACACCGTGGATATTAAATGCCTCTAGGGTCATTTCTTGTAACTACTTCCTATGATTCATGCATCTATAGGTTTAGAATCCATTGCTTCCTAAAACTTGACTATCTGGTCATGCATGTCCACCTTTGTGGAAATTTATTTTCATGCCTAGTCCTGGGGCATCTCAAATTGAAACAAACTATCATACAAATATATCTCATCCTGTAAAATTTTCAAATTCATGATCATTGCACTTTGTCACAATGACCCCGATTCAAGGAGGAATTACCCATCCAAAATCAAATTTGACCATTTCACTAGTTTTTTTCCAACAGCTTTGTCCATCATAAACCACTTGACAAAAGGGGAAAATGTAGACACATGTTTCTTGGCTACACCCCTCACACCCTCATTCAAAAACCCATAAACCTATTTCACCACCTTAAACCATCATTCCCCCCCATAAAAGCATATTTTACCCCATAATAATACCTATTTAGTTATCATAACCCTCTCTAACCAACCTTAACATATCTAGACCCATTTTTTATCCTTACCACCCAACCTCTTAACCTCCCCAACCTTTTACAATCAAAAAAAAAACACAAGAAACCTGTTGTCCACTCAAAATTCCCTGCCCTAATGAAAGTAAAATTTCAAAATTTTGAGTCATGAGTGTTTTCCTCTAAAGTGCCTAAGTCGTGAAAATTGAGAAAATCTGTGTTTCGGGTCATTTTGTATGTATTTCGGGCTTGTCGGACATTTTTGTCCCGCCTGTCCCAAGTACGAAAGTGCATTTTGTTCCCGATCGGCCGAAACCTCCGAATTTGTCCCATTTTCGGGCTCGTCGGAAGTTTTTGTCCCAAGTGTCCCGAAGTTACTGTGCGAGACGTTCCAATTTCGGCCGAACCGCCCGAACCTCGTACTTCACACTTTCTTGTCCCAAATGTCCCAATTTCAAAAGTGCGCTCTGTTCCAATTTCGCCCGAACCAGCCGAGTCACGTATTCGGAACTTTTTGTCTCAAATGTCCCAAGTCCAAACGGGCCTTCTGTTCCATTTTCGGCCGATTCGCCCGAACCGCGTCCTTCGGAACTTTTTGTCCCGAATGTCCCAAAGTTAAAAAGTGCACGCTGTCCCATTTTCGGCCGAAACTCCCGAGTCGCGTACTTCAGAGCTCTTTGTCCCAAATCAAAAAATGCAAACTGTTCCATTTTCGGCCGGTTCACCCGGACCGCGTCCTTCGCGCATTTTCGTCCCAAATGTCCCAAAATGCATTTGTGCGTCCTCTCCCTATTTCGCCCGAATTGGCCGAGCCGCGTGTTTCGCGCATTCGCGTCTCACTTGTCCCAAGCGAACCAACGGTCATCCATACTTAGTTTTTCCCGCTCTACCTGAATATGCTAAATATGAATTTAAGTTGCGGCTCTGATACTATCAATCCGAAGATCAAATTCCAAGGACAGCTGGCAGAAAGACGAAGCTTTCAAGACGCCGGTTATATCAGTTTTCAAAGATATCCATTGTCATCTTCAAAATGAAAATTCTTGTGTGTCCCTCGTGGCAAAGACATAGTTGAGACGTGGAAGAAATTCAAGCAGCGGTTTCTGAAGTCGATGGGTCCCTCTCAGTGACCGGCCTCTTCTTCCCTTTCTTTTTCAGTTTTCTTTGTAATAGATTGAGGTACTGCGATTTGGTGGTCCTTAACTATTCTTTAGTTGAAAGAAACGGTTACAAAGAGTAACTGAATTGTAAGCTATATAATGGTATTTTCTACGCCATTCGAAAGGAGGAAGAACTTGGCATATTTTCTGCAAGTGTAAATAGATTATAGAGAAATCAATACAGAAGGACTTTCCTTTCTTTGTCTATCGAGCTCTCTATCTGTTCTAAGCTTTCATTTGTTTTCTTTGTGAAGATCATTTATCTCAAATTCGTTAGTATCATCAATTGCATACTCTTCAACTTTGCAAGCTCGGTGATCTTGTATAACCAAGAAGGAACTTTGTGTCCTTGATTAATGAATCTGTGTTACGTTAAGAAACTTTGCGTTCTGGCAGATGTTATTTACAGAACTTTGTGTCTTTAAATTCCATCTTACTTGTTCTATACGAATGATCTTGTTTTCAATTCACGGTGACTTCGCATACATAAAGAATTACTCTGATATCTATAATTCTGTATGTTTTCCTTTCTGCTCTTTTCCATGCTCTCATTTCCTCAATCCTTTTGTAATTGATGACCTTCATAGAAAACACTTTCGTGGTATCCAAGTTTAACCAACAAATCATGTCCTGTACATTTGTAAATAGGTTTGTTTCTGAATAAGGGAACCTCTCCCATTAAAGAGGAGGGACTTCTTGTCCCCTGACTGTTGCTCTTCTAAAAAGTCCTATTTGAAAACCAACAGTTTTTGGCGACTCCGCTGGGGAAAATCACATTCCAGTTCTGTAATTTTTGATCATCCTTTGATCTGGCGACTCCGCGTTTCACTCGAGGGAGAAGGGCCCTTGGTATCGAAGATTCTCAGTTTCAGCTTTTAGAACAACAAGGTTTTCCTTTCCCTTCAAATTCAACAAGAAATAGAAGGACCCGTTCGACAAGCACTCCACCTGTTCAAGATAGAAGTCCTACGGGTGGTATTCCTTCAGAGCCTGCTAGTCCCAATCTACGAGCTTTGATCCTTGCCGGTGTTACAGTTCCTCTCCAAGCCGTTTTTCCAAGAATGGCAGCACCATTACCATGGGGTCATCATGTCGGGCCTCTGGCCCTTGCTCAGCCTTTGCATGAGTTACCCAGAGGAAACCGGAAGAACTTCCCCAAATTCAAAGGCGATGGCAAAGTGCACCCTGACGAACACATCGCAGCCTTCGTTGTTGCATGTGGAGTTCTGGGAGTCGAATATGAAGACGTCTCCGTAAGGCTGTTTGTTGAGACGTTACAAGATAATGCTGCTGATTGGTTCTATCACCTTCCGGCCGGTGCTATAACCGACTGGGACACAATGAGAACTCAGTTCGAGAACTGTTTCAAGCCGGCAGAAGATGTGCATGCCTTGCTTGCCCAGGTCTCTCAGATAAAGAAAGATTCACAAGAGCCCATGAGGGAATTTGTGGCCCGGTTCAATAGGTTGGTAAATAAAATTCCAACGCCTACCCGACCTGTCGACCAAATTCAAAAGTGTTTCTTCCTAAATGCTCAATCGCCCAAAGTTAGTTATGCACTAAGAAGGGCTAATCTCGGAACACTAGCTCTGGATCAAGAACTGGCTGTTAGTATCGAAGATGACTTGATCATGTCAGGGAAGTTGAGAAGAGACCCTCCCAAATCTAAGTCTGCTGCTTCTTCCTCTTCCACCCCTGGACCTAGTACTGATCCATTAGTCCAGAAACTCACAAATGATCTTGTCGCTATAAAGAAACAGTTGGCTCAGCATGCCCCGTATGCAGATGTTCCAAGAAGAAATTTTCAGCCCAGAAATCGTTTGCCTGCTCCTCACACAAGACTAGCACTTGAAGGACCTCCTGTTAAGGTTCCTGTGAACGCAACCTGTGAAGTTGAAGAGCCAGATGATGATGAAGCTTGCGAGGAGTTTGTGGAGGAATTTGATGATGAAGCAGAGGAACTTGAGGGATCTCGGGTTAATTTCTTTACCACTGAGGGCATTGATGATTATGATGAAGTGGTAGTAGACATGAACAGTGAATATTTTGCTGTCATGACTCGAGAACAGACAAAGCAGAGGGAGAAGGTGACCCAGCCACCTAAGAAATCCAAGGAGCAGTCAGCAACTATCCCTGTAATTGCAAGAAGAGGATCTCCTATCCCTACTTCATCTACACAGAAGGTGAGTCCTATCAATCCCGCTACCAAAGTTGCTTCTTTTTCTCCTAAAGTTGATAAGCCTAGAATTCCAAATGACGATGGCCCGTCCACTTCTAGATCCTTTGATATTGTTGATCACCTGAAAAAGACCAAGGTACAAATCTCAGAAGTTGAGTACTATCAAACCCATCCCAAAGCCTTTGCCAAAATGATCCACTTTGTTAATTCCAACTCTAAGACCACCTCTAAAGGCCTTTTACCTACTCCTCCTTCTGCACCACAGCCAAGTCTGGTAGCTGCTGTCACCTCCCCTGGTGACAAAATTAAACCATTTTATGTAACACTTCTCATAGCTGGCCATAGGCTCAGTAATTGTGTCATAGATTCTGGAGCCTCAGATAATGTGATGCCTGCTAAAGTAGCTCATGCTTTAGGCTTGACCCTCACTCGTACTTATGGATCCTGCTACTCCATGGAGAGTAAGGAAGTGCCTTTGGTTGGAAGGATTAAAGATGCACAAGTGGCCTTTGCTGCTTTGCCTGAAAAGAAAGTCTTGGCTACCATCCTAGTAGCAGACATTCCTCCTTCTTATGGAATGTTGCTAAGTAGAAACTTCTGTAAAGATGTGGGCGGGGAGATTCAAATGGATTGGTCACATGCACTCATACCTGTCAATGGACACATGAAGAAGTTACTACCTGAGAAGCAGTCTGAGTATATTGTGCAAGAAAGAGATGATCCTAAGGCACAAATACTCTATGAGGATATGGGGCATGGTAATTACATGATTTTGTCCCCGATGAAATCCAACCCTCCAAAGTATCACTGAAGATCCCAATGGTGTTTGGATTTTAGAATTTGATGGAAGTTGTTCCTCAGCTGGTTCTGGAGCTGGTGTCCTGCTAGTGTCACCTGAAGGATGCCTACATCCTTTTTCATTTAAGTTGCAGTTTGAAAACACTAATAATACAGCAGAGTATGAGGCTCTCATTCTTGGACTGCAAGTGGCCAAAGAACGAGGTGTGAAGAACCTTCTGGCTCGTGGTGATGCAGAGTTGATTGTGAAGCAGGTCAGAAACCTCTTTCAGGTAAAAAATGGGAGGCTGAAGCATTACCGGAATCAGGTTTGGGATTCCATTGAATTCCTTGATGCTTTCTCTATTGAAGCAATACCTAGAGAAAAGAACAGCAGGGCTGATTCACTGGCTGTCTCAGGGTCACTACTGATTCCCCATCCTGAATTCTCTCAGGATAAGTTCACTATTGAAATGGTCCACCGGCCTAGTGTACCTGACAATACCAATAACTGGCAAGTTTTCAACGATGACCAGCATTTGCTTTCCTTCCTGGAACTCAAGGGTAATTTCGAACAACTGTATTTTGAGGGAAGTGACAACCTGCCTCGTGAGAGTGTGTCCTCTGACCAAGCCGTCACCCAAGGAGAAGAAACAGATCAAGATGGATGCATCAATCTCAAAGGAAACAAGATTCCTAAAGGGTTGGTGAGTTTGGAGGAACTATTTGATAAGCATGACAGGTATGTGAAATCTAAAGCTTCTACTGGACCTCAGCAATCAGCTGAGTATGATAAGATTGATATTGGGAGTTCTAATGACCCTAAGCTGGTAAATATTGGAAAATGTTGTACAGCAGATGAAAGGAGAAAAGCAATTGATCTTCTAAAAAGGTATAAAGATGTTCTCGCTTACTCTTATGAAGATTTGAAAGCTTTCAAACCAAAAGATATGCAGCACTCGATTCCTCTCAAACCAGGAATTAAGCCTTTCAAGCAGAAACAAAGGCAGTACAACCCCAAAATAGCTGACACCATCTTTCAGGAGATTCAGAAGTTGTTGAAGGCTAAAATTATTTTTCCTATTCACCATTCGACATGGATTGCAAATATTGTGCCTGTCAGGAAGAAAAATGGTGAGATCCGCATCTGTGTTGATTTCAGGAACCTGAATCAGGCTTCTCTGAAAGATAATTACCCTTTGCCTATGATGGATCAAATATTGCAAGCAGTAACAGGATCTGAAATGTTATCTATGCTTGATGGATTCTCTGGATACAATCAGGTAGAGGTTGATACAGATCAACATAAGACAACCTTCACCACTCCTTAGGTACCTTTGCCTACAAGAGAATGCCTTTTGGGCTTATTAATGCTGGTGCCACTTTCCAGAGAGCTATGGATCTGGCTTTTGGAAGCTTAAAAGGGAAGTGTATTGTCATATACCTTGATGACCTGACAGTGTTTTCCAAGACAAGAGCGGATCATTTTGATCACACCGGAGAGATTCAGTTCTGCTGAGATGCAGAGAGCATGGAATCTCTCTGAACCCTAAAAATCATCTTACGTGTGTTACAGGGAAAACTATTAGGGCACATTGTCTCCAAGGATGGTATTAAGATTGATCCTGAACGAGTTCAAGCCATCCAGCAAATTCCTCTCCCAACCAGTAAAAAGGGCGTGCACTCCTTCGGTAAGATCAATTTTTTAAGAAGATTCATCCCTGATTTTGCTGAATTAACTTTGAATATTTCTCAGATGATGAAAGGGAAGCAAACATTTGGTTGGTCTTCTGAAGGAAAGGAATCCTTTGAGGGTATCAAGAAAGCTATCGCTAAAACTCCAGTTTTGGCCTGTCCCGATTTCAGCAAAGATTTCATCATCTATTGCTATGCTACAGATAATACCCTGGCTGCTGTCTTAACCCAAGAAGACTCCGATAAACATGAGCTACCAATTGCCTTCATGAGCTATATCCTGAAGAATCATGAGCTAAAATACACCATGATGGAGAAGCATGCTTTTGCAGTAGTCAAAGCTGTTAAGCAGTTCCGTTTCTATATCCTCAACTCTCACTCTATGGTGCTGGTTCCAGATACAACTGTTAAGTCAATTCTTACACAGCAAGAATTTGGATCCAAGAGAGGGAACTGGGTGGCTAAGGTCCAAGAGTATGACATTGATATCAAACCAACCAAGCTGGTTCGTGGAAAAGGTCTTTGTGAGCTCATTGCTGAAGGGGCCAAACATGAGTTCTTTGGAGGAGAAAGTGACCTTCCTACGTTTACATTCTGAGTTCGGTTGATGAATGGTATGCTGACATCGCCCATTTTCTCACCTATGGGGAATGCCCCTCTCATTTAACTGCCAAAGAAAAGAGGACTGTTAAATTGAGGTCAGCACAATATGTATTGTGGGAAAATGCCTTGTTCAAGCGTGGGTTAGATGGGAGATTTTTGAAGTGTGTGGACAAGGAACAACAGAGAAAATTGCTCTCAGCTTTTCATGATCAAGCATGTGGAGGACACTATTCATCAACGGTCACTGCTCACAAGATACTCCATGGAGGTTACTACTGGCCTTCTTTGTTCAGAGATGCGTCCAAGTGGGTGGATAAATGTGAGGCTTGTCAGACTTTTGTGGGAAGACCTAAACTGGCGTCGTTGCCTCTCAAGCCAGTTGTGATTGAGGAACCATTTCAACAGTGGGGTCTAGACTTCATTGGTACACTTAATCCTGCTTCCAGTGCTGGTCACACTCATGTGCTAACTGCCACTGACTACTTCACCAAATGGGTGGAAGCTATTCCAGTCAAGAGCACTACTTCTGAAGTGGTATGCAATTTCATCAAAGAGAACATCCTGGTGAGGTATGGTGTACCTAATAAGATTGTAACAGATAATGCCTCGAATTTCTCTTCAGCTGAGATAATGGACTTCTGCTATGGGTATGGCATTTCTTTGGCTCATTCTTCAGATTACTACCCCCAGGGAAATGGTCAAGCAGAATCCACAAACAAAAACCTGGTGACTATCATAAGAAAGTTGGTCAATGAGTCTCAACGAAACTGGCACAAGAAGCTCTATGATGCTCTTTGGGCAGACAGGATTACACCAAAGAGAGCTATTGGAATGTCTCCTTTTCAAGTGGTATATGGAGTTGAAGCTCAGTTACCAGTGACAGTGGAGCTGCCAGCCTTGCACCTAATGAAGGCCATTGAGGATACTAGTTTCAGTGATGCTCTGGATAAGAGAATTATGTACCTGCACAAACTGAATGAGGACAGATTGGAGGTTGCTGATAGGATATCTGTTCACCAGCAGAAGGTAAAGGCTCTGTTTGACAAGAAAGCTAGGTTCAGAGAGTTCCAAGTTGGAGATACCGTGCTGTTATGGGACAAAAGACATGAACCTCGTGGCAGCCATGGAAAGTTTGATTCCCTGTGGCTTGGGCCTTTCAAGATCAGACATTTTGCTGGTGAGAATTCTTTCTATCTTGATTACATGGATGGTTCTCCTCTCCCACTTCCCTATAGTGGGCAGTATCTCAAGTTGTTCAAGTCCTAGGTGATTAGGGAGTCCCTTGTATATTCTGTACAGTGTTTTTGCTTCTCTGCTTTTTGTGTGTTTTCCTTCTGTTGTTTTGGTGTGTTTCCCTTCTGTTGTTTTTGTGTGTTGCCCTCTGTGTTGGTCTATTTTTGACTCTGTTGCCCAAGGGATAAGGCACTGGTCTGCTTCACCAAGTTTGTCTAAGTTCTTGCCTTGCCTCATTCCTTGAATTTATACCAAGTCATCCCCAGAAGGAGCCAACTGTTGTCCACTCAGAATTCCCTGCCCTAATGAAAGTAAAATTTCAAAATTTTGAGTCATGAGTGTTTTCCTCTAAAGTGCCTAAGTCGTGAAAATTGAGAAAATCATGTGTTTGAGGTCATTTTGTATGTATTTGGGCCTATCAAACATTTTTGTCCCTTTGTCCCAAGTATGAAAGTGCATTTTGTTCCCGATCGCCGAAACCTCCGAATTTGTCCCATTTTCGGGCTCATCGGAAGTTTTTGTCCCAAGTGTCCCAAAGTTACTGTGCGAGACGTTCCAATTTCGGCCGAACCGCCCGAACCGCGTACTTCTCACATTCTTGTCCCAAATGTCCCAATTTCAAAAGTGCGCTCTGTTCCAATTTTGCCCGAACCGGCCGAGTCGCGTATTCCGAAAATTTTTGTCTCAAATGTCCCAAGTCCAAACGGGCCTTCTGTTCCATTTTCGGCCGATTCGCCCGAACCACGTCCTTCGGAACTTTTTGTCCCGAATGTCCCAAAGTTAAAAAGTGCACGCTGTCCCATTTTCGGCCGAAACTCCCGAGTCAAGTACTTCAGAGCTCTTTGTCCCAAATCAAAAAATGCAAACTGTTCCATTTTCAGCCGGTTCGCCCGAACCGCGTCCTTCGCACATTTTCGTCCCAAATGTCCCAAAATGCATTTGTGCATCCCTCTCCTGTTCACCCGAATTGGCCGAGCCGCGTGTTTGCGCGATTCGCGTCTCACTTGTCCCAAGCGAACCAACGGTCATCCATACTTAGTTTTTCCCGCTCTACCCGAATATGCTAAATATGAATTTAAGTTGCGGCTCTGATACTATCAATCGAAGATCAAATTCCAAGGACAGCTGGCAGAAAGACGAAGCTTTCAAGACTCGGTTATATCAGTTTTCAAAGATATCCATTGTCATCTTCAAAATGAAAATTCTTGTGTGTCCCTCGTGGCAAAGACATAGCTGAGACGTGGAAGAAATTCAAGCAGCGGTTTCTAAAGTTGATGGGTCCCTCTCAGTGACCGGCCACCTGTCTTCTTCCCCATACGTTTCTCTTCTTCCCTTTCTTTTTCAGTTTTCTTTGTAATAGATTGAGGTACTGCGATTTGGCGGTCCTTAACTATTCTTTAGTTGAAAGAAACGGTTACGAAGAGTAACTGAATTGTAAGCTATATAATGGTATTTTCTACGCCATTCGAAAGGAGGAAGAACTTGGCATATTTTCTGCAAGTGTAAATAGATTATAGAGAAATCAATACAGAAGGACTTTCCTTTCTTTGTCTATCTGATCTCTGTCTGTTCTAAGCTTTCATTTGTTTTCTTTGTGAAGATCATTTATCTCAAATTCGTTAGTCTCATCGATTGCATACTCTTCAACTTTGCAAGCTCGGTGATCTTGTATAACCAAGAAGGAACTTTGTGTCCTTGATTAATGAATCTGTGTTACGTTAAGAAACTTTGCGTTCTGGCAGATGTTATTTACAGAACTTTGTGTCTTTAAATTCCATCTTACTTGTTCTATACGAATGATCTTGTTTTCAATTCACGGTGACTTCGCATACATAAAGAATTACTCTGATATCTATAATTTTGTATGTTTGCCTTTCTGCTCTTTTCCATGCTCTCATTTCCTCAGTCCTTTTGTAATTGATGACCTTCATAGAAAACACTTTTGTGGTATCCAACTTTAACCAACAAATCATGTTCTGTACATTTGTAAATAGGTTTGTTTCTGAATAAGGGAACCTCTCCCATTAAAGAGGAGGGACTTCTTGTCCCCTGACTGTTGCTCTTCTAAAAAGTCCTATTTGAAAACCAACAAAACCTCATTTGGAAGTAGTTAAACCCACTTCCAAGTGGTTTCTCCTACATTTTTTAGATCGCAAGTGATTATAAATAGATCCAAAAAAAACTTTGTAAAGGATCTTGAATCATCCACAAGTGAATCTTTGTTACATTCAAGACCAATATAACACCAATACAAGTATCCAGACACTTTCATCACATTAATTGAGCCCCTAGAGCATCCAAAAATTTGTAAGGCTTCTACAGTTTTATCTACTTATTTACATAGTCAAAAGTGAGTATCTTCATCCAAATTACATTCTAATTTCCTTAATCATAATTTATCAATCAAAATCAACATTTAATTTAATCATTTTGCATTCAATATGCATTATATTAAGGAATTCATCTTTTGACACTAATCATCAGTGATTTTGTAAATCATAATCAATCAATTCCCCTTGAATCACCAATGATTATTATCATTCTATCATTTAATTGCATTTTCATGCATTTAGTCATTTTTATATCTCTATTTTTATCTAGGCATCCTATTTTCAAGATGAATCTCCTTGTGGATGATAGTTCCAAGTGATTCCCATATCATCACCAATATTTACAATATTTTGATCATGTAACAACCATTCATGTGGCGGTGGTTTGATATTTTGTAGGAACTCATCCTAAGTTCCATTTCCATCACACTTAAATTCAAAGATATTGAGGATCAACTTGAAGTGATATTTGAAATATAAGATACAATAGAACAAGCCTAGTTTGAGTACTTCTTGGACTTCAAGCTTGTTGGGGCCCTTTCTGGGCCACCTATCAAGAAGAAAAGGATGTCTCCATCTCTCTCAAATTCTAAACATATTGGAATTATATTATTTCATATCATATCACTTAACGATAAGAAAGAGTTGAAATTATATGAGGAATCCCATTAGTTCCCAGGATCGGCCTTTCCAAAGTAAAATCATTCAATATTTATCTAATATCTATCTTATTTAGTTGTATTTTTAGGCGGGATCTCCCATTCATAGGAAGAAGGATCCTCACTTACATTGAACATCCATTTATACCAACATTTTACTATTGGTGAAGCTATCCTTAAACCTTTTTTTCCTCTAAGTTTTTGGTGTTTATCATATTATTGACTAACCAAAATTCACCTCAAAGATCTAGAGAAAAATATTTGACATGATAACTATATGCTACTAGTCGGATACATCATCTTAAAAAATTAGAAGAATTTTGTTTAAGGGAGGGGATGCTTTAGGGATGATTTATTGTATAATTTTTTCATTGATCGATTTTTTATTAGATTAGGTAAAAATAGGGATCCGCTCCCAAAGGCCTTATAAAGGATAATACATCGTGAAAGCACATAAAATGAAAAAATGAGATAGGACCATAATGAGTTAAACACACTTAACTCAAAAGAAAGAAGGTATAAAAACCCAACCATAGAAAGAGACAAAACAAAACAATCTATAACCAAACTGGAACAGTTCACCTAAAAACAACAATAAGTTGAAAGAAAAACTAAATTTTCTTTTGACATTTGGGGGTTAACCTGAATTACAGGTAGGTTCTTCTTGTTTTGTCTCATGATCCAGCTCCTTCTAAGTCTAACCTCCATCATCTTTCTCCTCCGAGCTACTAATGAAGGCTTCGAATTTCCTTTCCTTCAAGCCCTCCTCCATAGTCTCAAACCAAGCCCACATAGCTTTCACCAGCTTATACAACTTTGTGACTTCCCCTTGATGTTCTTCTGAGACATACATATCTACTTAGTCACCTCAATTATGTCTATTATCCCTTCCCTCATGTATGTAAGAGAGATATATCATTTTTGATATCTTGTGGATGGAAGTTATTTTATATTTACTTTTATGATTCCACTTTATTATGTATACACAAATGTATGGACATTGTTGTATAAGAAAATTCCTCACTAGTCAAATGAATGAACTAGCAATGAAAGAAAATAGAAATTAAGAAATGTTGGAGGTTTTATGTTACCTCGGATGATATGTGATGGATACAGGCATAAAGTAGATGATGGATCCTACTACTACTAGCTGATAACCTACAAATAAGTACCAATGAAAGAAAAATGATTAGATAGGATATGCGGGGTTTCCCAATAAAGTGGCTCCAAGAATTCTTAGCTTCCTTTTATAGATGTCAACCCTCATTTATTTAGAAAAAATGATGTAAATTATGGAATAGAAAAATCATGCAGACAAAGAAATATTTACTAAATCTAAAAATTGACAAAGGTTGATCTAAAAGTTGATTAGATTGTAATAATTGTAAATTGAATGTTACCTAGTCTGGGTCGACGTCGACCCAAACTTTGCAAAGGATAGTTGACGGTGACCTAAAAGAGTAGATTTGGAAAACAAGATGACTATGAAGGCCTAAAAAATCCCGAATCCAAACTGGAATTAGAAGAGGTATGTGAATTCTAGAAAAACTCGAAGAAGAATGTCTAGAATAGGAAGGAAAATAGAATGGTAGAAAATAGTGATCAGAATGGAATGTTTAGAAAACAAGACCCCGGTCGACGGTGACCTAGGTTAGTCAATGGAAATTATATCAGAGTGTAATAGGGATGAGGATATATGGATGGGAAAGGAAATTTGCAAGAAAATAAGTTAGAAAGGAAGGTTGTTAAAGAATCTTTGAGTGTTACTAAGGCTTATCTAAACCTACAAAATGTTATACACCGGTGAAACCAAGATAATATGATAAATACAACACAAATAACATGAATATAATGATAAATCTCACAAAGGATGATTGTGAGCTATATAAGCACAATCAAAGGAGGTCCAAAAGATCAGTAACTATTGCAGGAATATTATGGCATGAGAGAGGATTCAAAGCGTCATTAGAGAGCTCAAAAATTCTTATGCATCCAATTGATTATGAAAAGAAAGGATTCAATTTTATAGGTTCGATGGCGACTAGGCTAGGTCGTCGCCGACTATGGGGAAAGTTTCCCCAATGGGTTAGATTTTTGTTTTTGGCGTGATTTCATGGTTTTGAGAGTTGGAAGGGTGATTTAAAGCATGTGTGTAGGATTAGATTACTTGGGGATAAATCATGGGTAGTTAGGGCATAAAAATAGATAGGATAAAAGCTTAGAAAAGTAAGGGGATGGATTTAGGATAAAATCATCCTAAATAGAAGGTACATTAGGGAAAGGTAATGGGTATTAATTAATTAATTTTAATAAATATTAATATGGATGGGATAAATGGGAATTTAATTAAGGGGGATGAATTAAATAAATATGTGCACGCAGGAAAATAAGGGTATAGATACCAAATTTAGGTGTCTACATTTTTCCCCTTTTTTGTTGAGTGGTTTACGCTAGCAAGCCATGAGACAAAAATGATGAGAATTGGATGAGGATTTACGAAAGTTAGATGATGAGCTCCCATCAAATGGGGGATCAATGATGCAACAGGGAATTGATGACACATTTGAATAAGGTAGATTAAAAATGGTGGGTGGGTGAAGAAAATGGGTATAATTATTACCAAGGTAAGATGCCCCAAGAAAAAAATGATCGCAATAACAATAAAAAAATATGGTGGTGACTCCAATATCACATCGGTAGAGGATGATTGTAGTCTCAATGGAGATGGGCTACAATGTTCAATGGGCTAGTGAGTGGGTGAATATCACTGTTGTATGGATGTAAACCGCGATGACCAATGGGTCACAAGAAAACATCAAATTATGTGAAACTAAATGTGAAAGGTATGTGAAATCCTTCATACATAAGGAATCAAGTGAATAATTATGCATCCGCAAAGGATGAGGATGAAAGGTATGGTGCCCGATGGGACATGAAAAATGTCCAAGAAGGAAAAATGGAAAGTAGGTGATGAAATAATATGCCCCAAGGGGAAAGTATGGCCACAAAGGAAAAAAGGGAAACAAAATATGCCCTAAGTGGGGAAATTATGGCCACAAAGGTGGACTTTGAATGAGAATATGGTGCCCCCAAGAAGGGCACGAATATGGCCACAAGAGTGGACTTGATATAATGAATGTAATTCCCAAAGGGAAAATGAATATGGCCTTAAAGGAGGACTTTGTGCACAAATTAGATAGGATTGTGAATTAAAATGCCCAAAGGAGGAGTAATTATGGCCATAAATGTGGACTTAGAAAGTATATATGCCTAAAGGAGGAATAGTTTGAACTTTGGATCAAAATGCTCAAAGGGGGAAATGAATATGGCCATAAATGTGGACTTAAAGGTAAACAATAGATGATGCCCTAGGAAAGGATGCAAGGAAGAGGGGAAAAGCCCAAAATAATTACTATTAAGGGGAGTCAATGGTGACTATTTCCAATTGATGATGACCCAAGGGGGTCGATGGTGACCCCATCGGTGGTTATATAAGCTTGGGGGTCGGTGACAATGCTCATTTTTATGTGCAAAGTTGATAAGAGAGGAATCAGAGTGATTAAAGAGAAAAATGATAAATGGAAGTATTTTGAGCTATTAAGAAGCACCAGAGGGTACGGAGGATGGTGAGTAATAAAACCCATGCTTGTTTATAATTAAATTTAATGTTTTATTTTATTTATTTGCATTTTTTACAAAATGTGGATGATGCTAGGGGCGGTCGGTGGTGACCCATATGGTTCTAAGTTAACTTGGCCCCTAGGTGTGTTGATCAACCCCACAAATGCATCGAATTAATATATGTCAACATCGACTAGGGTTGGATTAGGTAAATTAGGATTAGATTGAATTTTAGATGAAATTTTAATACATTTTGAATAGATTTTGGATTTGGGATCTGATGTATGCATTTTTATTTTTGTTTACGAGACCAAGAAGATAATTTACTAAGAGACAAAGTGTTAGCTCTTTATGATCATAATAGAGGAGATGTGACATATGTTGAGTGGGGTCACTTGGCAGTAGTGAGGTTGGGTGGATTCGGGAACTACCGCAGATATCTACTATCCCATGGGATGTGGGATTGATGATAAAATTGGTGGAGAGATAGGATCGATAGACAGGGACATTTTGGTTCAAAATGGGGAGATGACCATCACCTTGGAGGATGTATATCACATCATTAGGATACCTATTCGGGGGAAGATAGTCCCCATTACCAATGATAGAAAATTGGTAGTCTTGACATGGCTATTTAAATCCAATGCATCCCACATCATATTTTCTTCAGGGCTTTTTTCATATCATTTGACATATGAGGCTAGAGTACCACATAACCATTTGATTTACATGGTGATGATGGTTGTGTCATGCTATGCTTTTCCAGACTCTAGTGGAGCTTGGTTTCCATGGGCACTAGATAATGTAGTGGCATACATTATTGATCATTATACAAAGTATTTTCATTCAATATTTCCTTGTTGGATCAGGTTTACCATGAGCTTTCCATGTACATGGTAGGGAGGAGGTCAAGATTTGATGTAGGCTTCTTGTTGCATTGTTGGGTGTATGAGCATATAGTAGTGATTTGGCCACAAGGGCTTCGTGGGTCACATGAGACAATATAGATCTAGCAAGAGGATTCCATAGATGGAGGGTTGATTAGGCCCCGGGAGATATGAGTGAGAGAAGGGTGGAATTGTATGTGATTCATCTTGCAGAGTTGGATGTTTTCATATTAGGTGGAGGATGTATTGATATTTCCCTACATGGCCAAGGGTAGATGCAGAGTTGGTCGGGATGAGGAGGATGAGGTGGATACAAGGGAGACGACAAGAGATGATCAAGGCCATTCAGTTTGATCAAGTACGTAGACATTTTGGAGTCATCTAGACAAAGGCACCGGATCCTATTTTGTACAGGAGGGAGGAGTTTGATAGGGAGCTACCGATTCCTTTTATGGTAGATCTAGTTAAGGAGGAGGATATTCCATGGGATGAGGATGAAGATGTGGGAGTCGGAGTAGGATATGCTGACTAGAATACTATAGTGTTGGAAGATTGGGTTGTTGAGGAGGGAGGGAGGAGGAGATTGAGATTGATGTTGAGGCGGCTCTTAGAGTAGGTAGATATAATATAATAGAAGAATTTGTAAAGGTGGAACACTTACATTCGAACTAGATAAGATGAGGGTGGATATGGACCAAACACATGTAGTTATGGATATAATTCTACAGTAGTGGGATGTGGATGTAGGAGTGACACCGAGTTATTCAGAGAGAGACTACTACTAGTACGAGAGGGAGGCCTACAAGGCCCATTTTGAGATTTGTCTACTACTTTGGTGACAGATTCATATTGTATTCTTAGGAAGCTCCACAAGGATTGGGACAGTAGCACCTCCTAGCATGATTTCCATGGACAGTATAAATAACTAGCCGTAAAGGCTAAATATTATGAGGGAATCTTTTCGAGAAGCTATCAAGACATTGTGCTACTCGGGAGCACCTACAAAGGATAGTGGCAAGAGGATCGGGGTTGTCTAGAAGTATGGTGAGTGTAACACAATTGTAGTGAGAGGAGGTAGGCCTCGAATTTGGCATGAGATGTACAGAATCGGGTGTTATACCTTCCTCGGGAGGAGATGACTTTATGGTATCAAATATACACGTCATAGATTTTGATAGCATCTCTACTTTGAGAGAGGGCCTTAGAGGCTGACTATGATGTATTGATACACGTTTTGATATATATATATGGTTTTTTCATGGGTTATTATATATTTATTATGTCATGTGATGAGTTTAATTTGATGTGATGATGATGGTTTTATATTATATGTTGTGATGATGGATTTTAGATTAGATGTGATGATGATGTAATGGAACACATATTTGTTTTATATTTGATGATGATGGTGAAATAAATGTATGATTAGATGGTTATTTTGGATGTGTACGTGTATGGATAAAATGATGATGTAAATGTGTGATGTGTTAATGAGGATTAGGACTATATGTTTTACGTTTGAATTTGATCATGATGATTAGAATGTGTATGGATAAGATGTGATGAAAAAAAATTGAGAATGGATGTGATTAATGATGAATATAAGTAAGAGTAAATGTGTTGTAAGATGGATAGATAACACATAGGTGATTGAGATAAAGAAAGGTATGTGTTGCAACAAAATGAAATAGGGATGAAAGATAGATGTGATAGGATTAAGGATAAAACATAATCAAACAGTAGCGACCTTCCATGGGTATGAATGATGTTGCATAATATCAATAAATGTGTGAGGAAAATATGCTTCCAACTACATTAGATGTTAAAAATAAGGGGATCTAGGTAACACAAGGCACATGTGACCAAAGAAAATGCTAGTATGTAACCAATGACAATTAATTATACAAAATATCATAAGGAAGCAATGGATGAAATGAACTTATACACCAAATTTGACATGAAAAAGGGGTTTGAGATGTACTTGTAAAAGGGAAGAGGGTTCTCCAAAAGTGGTGTTCCCTAAAACTATGCCCCAACTCTGGGAAGGGGAAAGAGAAAACTGATCAATGTGGGAAGTCTGCTAGAAGAAAGTTGATCAATGTGGGAAGCTTTCTCATGATGCTAATAAAATGGAAGGTTGATCAATGTGAGAAGCCTTCAAATTCCATAAAAGAGTAGCCATCCTTTGAGGGTATGGTCTACTTTATACATAATATAGATGGAAATAATAATATATGATAGTCGTCCTTCGAGGGATCAGTCTATTTCTTTTGATTTGCTTTTGACTTTGATTTACATGCTTTTCTTTTTTTTGCATGAACAACTATCCTTCGAGGGAGCAATCTATTTTTGATAACTTTGATTTTGATTTGAGCATCCATGAATTTTGATTTTTGTATGGGGAGAGCTGGGACTAGCTAAGTAGACCACTTGAGAGGGGATAATGAATGTACAAGATACACCCCTGGACCCTTTTCATGGTTCCAATAGGTGAATAAGAGGGTGATGGATGTAATGATCATGGAGTTATCACCAAGAAAGGAGAACCTATCCATAAGGAAATATGCTATGGGCAAAGCCGTGGTGAACATATTTAAGATCACATCTAGTGTTGAGAAGACATAGTATTTTCCTAAGGAGAAGACACACATAGGATCCGCTCATGGGAACAAGGTGCATTTGAAGGCACAGAAATATAGGAAAGGATACATGCGCGTAACAAGTTAACTCAGGATTTAGCCATTTTTATGGATATGGGCTATTTTTGGAGATAGTGTGCAGGGCACACATCAGATGGAGACTTGTGCAACACAAAAATGGTATTTTGGGAATGATTGATTGATAAGCGTCATGCATGAGCTTGAGTTAATAATAGGATTACTTCTTCTAGTTAACTATAAGATGTCTATTAATAGTGTACTTACATGTGTGCGTGTTATTGTAAAGGCAATTGGCTATTATCATCATGCGGCCTATTTTGAGGAGTGCATAGGTAGTGAAGGGAAAGTCCCCACACTTATAAGTATGTATTGAACTATTTATTTTAGTAGTGGTGAATTATTTTAGAGTTATGTTGCTAGATCTAATGTGCGCATGACTTATGGTGATACTTTATAATGTAAGAAGCTTCGTGTTTTACATTTCTTAATGTAATGGAGTATGTTGGCTAATAATGGTGTTAAACATGACTGTAATTGGTTATTATATGGTTGATCTTATTATAGTTATTGTTTAATTCATGATTGTCTAAGATCTAGATCTAGAATATGCTCGAGGAATGTTTAAGGTTATCTATGGTTCTTAATATGCTTTATCTTCATCACACTAACATCCTATAAAATTAACTCTAAAGAGGGGCTGGTACCTTTACGTGCTTGGTGAGCACTCAACTCAAAGTTGGGTGATGTGCCAACACACTTGGGTTTTATACATAAGTGGATTCTAGGCTACACCATTAGTTCCATTTTCGGGACCTCTTTTCAGTTTTTTTCAAGATGGTTCATGATGAATACGTATTTAGTTGACCTTAGAAAGTGTTGAGGAGTGGATAAAATATCTGGAAGAAGAGTACACTCAAAGGTTTAACACTAGATCTAAGTTTTATGCACGTGCATGGGTGGAGTAGAATTTATATTACTATTTATATGAGAGATTATTTTATATTTTTCCGGTATAGAAGTATGAGTGGCTCATTACGTATGCATCTAAAAGGAATTGGAGGTATCGTACACTTGTCTAGACACGGGAAGAATTTTAATTCCTCTATGATGTCTTGACTGATTTGAACACACATTGTGGATACTTGGTTCCATGGTGTTTTGAATAGCTATAGTTTGGGTTATTTAATTTCCTCTTACTTGTGCCTAGAGGTAGCTGAGTTCTAGTTTTTCACATTATCCCAAGGTAATTTATTTGCAAGGCATTCCACCGGTGATAAAAATCTTGATGGTAACTCTAAACTTGAAAGAAAAAATGATGGCTAGATAAACCCACCATGCACGTGGGGTAAGAGTAGGTTTGGTGAAGGATGGCATACCTAGTGGTAGAGAGGCAAGAGAAGAAAGGTGGCTTAAGTACAATGAGACATGCGAGAGGGAGATAGAGAAGTAACTCGATATTGCATAGCGGATGGAATTGAGGAAAGAGATGGCTCGTGAAGGATTTGGAGCTCATGTAGAATGCATGGAGCTAGAGCATCTAGAACTCCCCATTTGGGAAATAATAATAGGGAACTATCCCTAGCCTCACATGGGAGCATGCCAACAGAGACCACATGGACCACAAGAGGGCATCCGAATCTACCTGCAACCTAGCCCTTACATTTTATTTTATAGTATCTAGTACAACTAGTAGTCAGCAAGCTAGTTTTGGCAGTAGGAAAGCAGGAGTAAGTCAGATAGCAAGTACATCTATGGCTAGGAAAACATCTTCTTTGTTGTTTAGAGGTATCTTCTCAAGCACATCATCAGCACAGAACTCAAGTAGGGAGAATTTTGGACTCACTTCTAGGATTAGTACCACCTCACATATTGTAGGAGTTTAGTTTAGTACCACTGTTGGGACATAGGGAAGTACATCTATTGGTCCGCTTCGACTATAGGTGGAGGATAAGGGGGCATAGGTGACTCTAGTTCTAGTGGAACCGGTGGTTTTGGGGGAAAAGGTAACACAAGAGGTTCCAGATCGGGTAAGGTGGTCCTCATCAACCCTAGAATATTTGCATGGAGATGTTTCTCCATCTTTTAGAGTAGAGGGGCATAGAATATGTTGCTAAACATGTGTAAATGTGTGAGATATTGTGGCATGAAAAAGGAATTAGAGCTTCGAGAATTAAAAATTTAGTTTGAAACTACATTACAGGACACACACATATTTGAAACAGAAGTTTGAACCTAATCATACTTGCATAGATTATGCAGCATTAAAGGATGCTTTCCTTAAGGAGTTTCATATCCTTGAGTTTGAGTAGAAGATTATACGTGCGCTCAAGGATATTAAGCAAGGAACTACTAAGAGTGTTTGGGAATATGATTCCCATTTCAAGATATTATTGTCTAAAATTTCTTATGATATTCATGCAAGCCAACATGCACAAAGTGGTTCGTTGGGGGCTTGATCACACCTTTCAGAAGGGCATTGTCACATAAATTATATCTGATTTGAGTGAATCACTTGAAGCCATTTTACACATTGAAGCATTCGGGAGTATAGAAACTAGAGTGAGCCCACTTCTAGAGGCACAGATTGTAGTTATGGCAAAGAAGTTGGAGAAACTATCAGCAAATTCAGCACATGAGATGCACACTAGGATTTGGTGTACATATTGTGAAGTGGAAGGGCACACCGAGGATAGTTTTCCTATAGATCATTGTGTTAATTGTCGCTAGACTATGATATATGTCATTTGGAACACGATGCAAGTTGTTTCCCATTATTACAACATGCGATAAGAAATAATGTATCTTGTTATTATAAGATTTTTGGTCCATAACTCACAACATAGAAGACTGTACGTTGATTGGTTAGATCGATGATGCCATAGATATTAGTGTACGACAGACAGGAGTATCAAATAAATGAAAAAGTGAGCACCATGATCTTTACCACACCGAAACATGTTATGATTGGAATGAAGGGTGCTTTGAAAGAGGTTATGGTAGAGGTCAAGGATACCATGGTGGATTCAGGGGTTAAGGCTATGGTGGTGGATGAGGTGACTTCCCTTACAAAAAAATGTTTTACATTTGGATATCTTAACCACTACAGAAAAAATGTCCTCATAATATTACTTTTTCTTTTTATGGGAAAAATCACAACTATGAGGAATTCCCAGTCTTATATGAGCATCTTAGAAAGAAACATAAACAAGAGAACAAGGGTGAAGGGATGGTTAGAATATAACACACTATGGAAAATCGGTGGATGCCAAAGTGGTACCGAAACCCGAGGTATTACCTATGAATATTACTACATGCACTAAAGTTGCGCGCACTGTGGGAAGCATTAAAACATAAGCCTACCATCACTAAGGAGGAATTTTTACATGTAAGGTACCTAGAACCTACACATCGAAGGATTTTTATTAGAAGACCATGGAGGTACTCAAAATTTTTCAGTGGTGAAATATAGTGTTTAAAAGAAAAATCATGGAAGTTAAAAAAAAAGTAGTAGAGACAAAGTCCAATCATATATTGAATACTTAAAAGAGGTATGCAAGATGTTGCACTAGGATAATATCATTGCATTATTAAGGAATTGGCTAAAGAGAAACACTCCATGTTCAAGTATTTAAAATGGATGGTAGATCTTGCATGCTAATCTTACCCCTCATAGCTTGGATTATGATAAGGAGATCACTCGAATGTGGTTTTGGATGGGTGGCTTTTGAGAAATATATTGATTGAACCAGGAGTGGAAGTTAGATGCATGGGTATAGATGGGCGTACCTCCATTACAGCCATCCTCTAATGTATTGTTTATGGCTAATCAAACTAAGGCTACCCCCATCATATTTTTAAAGGATGCATCCATTCCTATATAAGGGGCCAAGTTCACTGGGGAATTTGAGGTCTTAGCACTTAAAGAAGTAGATATCTTCCCATCTATACTTGGGAACCCTTGGTGTTATGAAAATAGTGTTGATCTACGATTCAACAAGGGGTATATAAGTTTTGAGAACAAGGAAGAAAAAGTGATTATCCCTTTGAGAGATGGGAAATCTACACCCTTTGTTGAAGCTTTGAGTGAGGAAAACATTAAAATAATTTATGTATGTGTCATTTGGAACCCGGAAGTACTTGACCCATCTAAGGAAGGAATACTCGTAGTATAAAGATGCATAGTATATTAGTGATACTATAAGTATTTCTTGTGATAACTAGGCACATGGCACCTATGATATGGTTGGGCACAAAGTAAGAAGTGCATTTATACAAAGAAGAAAATATCATTGTGTTATGAGGATAGGTAACTCTATACCTCAGTACACTGGAGAAGGAGACCCTATGGTATTCCTTCATGCCATGAAGAAGCACTAGACAGATCAAGTGGAAAGAAGAAATATGTCAGTGTATACCCTATATGGGACAACAGTGCATTGGTGGATGGTTCACAGGGATAATCTCATAGTATGGAGTGCAGTCATAATTATTCAGTAACCACTCAGCTCTTTAGGAGCAATGTGCCTACTCAAATATTCATGTATCATGGTAATCAACCTATTCAGCACCACGTTTAGTAGTGTGAGAGAATCTGGATAGAGGGGTAAGAAGCTTTACCACCTTCATTCACTATGGGTGCATAATCTTTATTCCACTTTACAAGGTTGTGCACGTGCTTGGTATGTTTATTTAGAGCTACATAAGGAGACTAGAAATTGATAGGACTTGATTGTAGGAATGATCCAAACTTTTGACTACTTCTTTACTAAACCTCGGTGGAAGAGGCATTAAGGGTTATAAAGCGCTTAAATATGGGAGACAGTGCAAAGGCTGAAGAGCTCATTCAAGATTTATTTGGTAAGGTAGACTTAGGAGAGTGTTTTGATGAAGTAGAAAAGATAGATGCCACACTACTTAAGCACTCTTGTTGTGAGAAAGTAAAAGAAAATATGATCTACATAGTGGATGATGAAGAAGTATAAAATATGGATATAGATCATTCATTAGATACAAGTGAAGTGCTAGATAGTGTGGATAATAACACGTGTGCCTAGAATGAACCTATGAAGACAAGGAAAGTGAACATTGGCATGAATGTTGAACCTAAGGAGGCAATAATCAGGAATTATTGGTATAATTATCAGTGGCAAATATAAACTGAATTACTACATGATTTCTAGGACTTATTTCCTAGGGGCTACCATGAGTTAAAAGGAGTGTATGAGTCATTAAGGGAGATGAATATTAAGCTAAATGAAGGTGCATGCCTGGTCGTGAAGCGACCTTAAAGGATGAACCCTAACCTCTACGTAAAAGTTAAAGAAGAAATTGATAAAATGCTGAAATATGGTATCATTAAGCCCCTAGAAGAGCCGAGTGGGTTATCCCTATGGTAATCAAGTATAAAGAAAGATGGTTTGATTAGGATTTGTGTTGATTACAGGAGTTGAATTTTGCGTAGGTATTTGATCCCTTTCCTACACCTTTCACCAAGGAAATATTAGAAGGTGTTGTAGGGCATGAAGTTTACTCTTTCATAGATGGATTCTCAGCGTATCACCAGGTTATAATTGCTCGAAGGATCAAGAGAAAATGACTTTCACCACTGAATGGGGAAGTTTTACATATATTGTGATTCCCTTTGGTTTGAAAATGCACCTGTTGTATTTTCACACATAGTTGTTCAAGCATTCCAGGATTTTATTCACAAATTCTTGCAAGTTTACTTGGATGATTGGATGGTATATGGGCTTGTTAAGGATCATTGTGAAAATTTGTGCTTAATGTTTGAAAGATGTAGATAGTTAAACATCTCTTTAAACATCAAGAAGTGCATGTTTGCTACACATTTTGGAACTTTGTTAGGGCACATCATCTGCAAGGAAGGTTTATTAGTAGATCTAGCTAAGGTTGCAATTATTGTAGGCCTAGAGGAGCCTACTAATTAGAGTGAGGTGCATGGATTCTTGGGCCACACAAGGTATTACAAAAATTTATCAAAGGATATGTGAAGATTTCCACACCCCTGGAATAGTTACTAAAAGGAAAAGGGACATTCTATTGGGGGAACCACAAAGAACGTGCATTTGAGGCATGAAGGAGAGACTTACTACGGTGACTATTTTGTGTTTTCCCTCATAGAACCATCCATTTCACATACATGTGGATGCCTCGACATAAATATTAGTGCGGTGTTGGCTCAGCCTAGAGAAGGTATTATAGATCATCCTATTTTTTTCTAGTAGAAATTTGACTCCTGTAGAAACTAATTACACAACTACAGAGCGTGAGGCCTTGTCAATGATTTATGCACTACATAAATTTAGATAGTATTTGCTAGCAACACCCTTTGTATTTTATACCTATCACATGGCATTCAAATACTCAATAAATAAGCCTATTTTATAGGGTTTCATATGTCGATGGGTGCTCTTATTCCAAGAATTTGACTTTACAGTCATGGTAAAACTAAGTAAAAGTAATTCTTTCTTGGAGCACTTATCACAGATTTAATCAAGGGAGGATGCATAGAAAATTGAAGATACAATGTCGACGCATAGTTATATAATTTACATCATGTGCCTTCGGAATTGGAGGATATTGTTTTCTTTTTATGCATAGGTATGGTGCTAGAAGGAATGAAATCATTAGAGAAGAAACAACTTGAAATTCACATTGCACCCTTCATGTTGATCAGTGGTGACTTAAACAAACTAGGTTGAGATGAAGTATTACACGATGTGTACTAGAGCATGAGCGCATAGATATCATAGAAGAGGCTCATGGTGTTATTGCAAGTGGGCACTATGTAGGTGATGCCATTGTGTGCAAGATTCTACTCATTAGATTATGGTGGGAGACCCTGTATAAGGATTATAAAGAGTATTGTAAGGCATGTGATCTTGTCATCACCTTGGAAAACCACGGGTAAAGAGATAAAATGACTTTGAAACCTATTACTAGTGCAGAACCATTTGAAAAATGGGATATAGACTTTGTGGGTCCTATTTCCCTAGCCACGCGTAGAACTGGATCATGTTATATCATCACTTACATAGATTATCTTACTAGGTGGGTAGAAGAAGCACCTATAAAGGATTGTTCATTACAACAACCAAGTTCTTATGGGAAAATATTCTTACTAGGTATGGATGTCCATTGAGCTTGATAAGTGATAGGGGTACACACTTCTTGAATGAGACAATCAGGATATTGTTGGATGAATTTATGGTTGCGCACCACAAGACTACACCTTATCATCCTTAGGAAAATGGCACTCGGCAGAGGCTTTTAACAAGATATTGTGTCGACATTGAAAAAAATTATGATGTTGGAAGGAGAGATTGGGATGATAAATTTTATGTTTTGCTTTGGGCGTATAGAACAACCTATAAGAGGTTGAATAAGACCACACCCTCTTAGTTCATGTTTTGTGCAAAAGTGGTTCTTCTAATGTAATTCATGTTACCATCATTACATATTGCACATGCTAGAGGTATAGCTGATGAACAAGCATTAGAAGAAATAATTGATAGATTAATATAGTTGGATGAGAGGCACACCATAGCACATTTGAGTCAAAAGTAGGAAAAGGACAGGTAGAAGGCATGGCATGACAGACACATCAAGGAAAAAAATCTTAAGGTTGAACAGATGGTACTTATTTATGATTCTAATTTTTTGTGGCATCTAGGAAAACTCAAGGTTCATTTTAAGAGACCTCTTAGAAATCAAAGGTGGAAAATACCTAGCGAATATCCTCAGAACTGGTTTCATGGGAAGGTGAAATTTTTGGGGGTCCGATAGCAAAATTTTTGCCTAATTTTTAAGTGGTGTGATAGAAGGATGTAGAGGTGTGACAGGATATTTGTTATCACACATTAACAAGGTTGTTGTCACATGTCAACTAACCTCACTGATGCATGTCAACAGCCTTGTTGATGTGTGTCAATGAACCTCACTGACGCACATCAAAAACCTTGTTGACATGCATTAGCGAGGTTTGTTGACACACGCCAATAAGGTTGTTGTCACCCGTCGCTGAGGTTCATTGACATGCGACAACAACCTTGTTGACACACGACAATAAATCTCCTATCATGTGTCTGTAACCTCCACCCTCTGGTCATGCGACAACAAAATCTCTTGTCACACGTCAATAAACTCTCCCTATCGCATGTCAACAAACTATCCATGTCACGTGTCAACAAACTCTCTGTCGTGCATCTACAGCCTCTTCCCTCCTCTCACATGTTTACTGTACTTGATAATACATATATCCCTAGGTGGTATCAGTGAGCTAGTAGTGTTCTACCTAGAAAATAATATAGGATTATATAGGGGATAGTTTCAAGGGTAGGTGAAGCCGACCCCTAAAAAAAATTAAATTGTAATTTTTAGGCAAACAAAGTCAAGAACCCGTGCCATAAAATTTTCCTTTTCAAATTTTTCAAAAATGGAATATTCATCATATTATGAATATTCTCCACTAAATATATCCCCGGGAAAGCTTAAGGTGCATTGGTTGGGACTGTATGTTATCACTCATATACTTGAATCAAGTGCTTTCCAGATTAGAGGTGCTTGATGGAATATGGTTACCCGGTTACTTCAACGAGAGTAGGATGAAGCCCTACTATAAATAAGTCTTCTTGGTGTTTGTAATAAGACATTATTTCCATTTAGTATAGGTTTCCATTTCTATATTTCTTTTAATGTATTTCCTTCTTCGTCTTTATACTTTTCCTATTTAGTTTGGTGTTTTGTGTAATAACCATGTTTACACACCTGGAATGTACTTAAAATTTGAAGTATTTTTATACACAAAGGAATACACATACCATTGGTGTGGGGTGGTTGTTATTTTTATTCACAAATGGTTACATGTGTTATTCAAATATGGAAAGGAGCTTCCGAGAAGGAAATTTCTTCTAAAGAATACCTTAGATGGAAATGAATGAATGAACAATATAACACAATGTAAGCAAAGTGGCTATGGAAACTACTAAAGAGAGGGTGCAATAGCAAGGTACTTCACACATGGAAGTGCATGGAAGATAATTTTGTAGCCAATAGGTTGGAAGGCACACTAGAAGGTTATAGCTAGAGCGTGAAGGTGTACTATGTAGAAAATAGGAAAATGGTTAATTAATGAGAGGATTGGTGGTAGGTGAAGGAGTATTAAATGCACTAATTTTTTGAAAATCTATATAAGGACATGATGTGGGTTTATTTTTACCTTTACAATCAAAATTATTTAAGTGAGCTATGTGCGAATGAGCCAAGAGAATCATATTGAGGTGCAGAGAGCTAAAACCGGACATGGAGAGCATATTTGTGCGTAGAAGTGGTTTGAGTGCATCCGAAGCATTAAGAAGGATCTAGGACATATGGTTTCAAGCTAGGGCATGTGATTTCAAGCTAGGGTTTTATCTTACTTGATACTGAGAAGAAAAAAGGCAATATTTTTACAATAGCACCAAAGAAAGCACCTGCAGCAGGCACAAAGGGAAAGAAAAAGGTGGAGGTTGAGGTCGAAGCTTTTCCGAGAGAAACTTTTCAAAAATGTAGAACCCAGAATGAGTGATAGTTAGAGGGGATTGGGATTCCCATGTTCTTTGATGTAAAGTAAGTGATTAAAATCATTGTACCACCGATAACTAGGGATAATTAGATGTGTTATTGAACAAGAAGACCAACAAGCGCATGGTGGATGATATGCCAATATATGATGATGTTGGGGAGAAGTTTATTAAAAAGGTAGGGGTTTATCAATTATATGAACTCCCATATTTTGGAAAACTAGAAGCTTTATACCAATGGCTTATGAGCAGAGTCCATGAGGAATTTTTCTATTTTGTTGGATAGAGGGTAAGGATCACAACATCCCTGATTACCATGTTGACAGGACTGAAAGGCATAGGAACAGTTATTATGAGTGATTTGACTGATAAGGTAATTGTTATAGCCACCAGCAAGGAGTTAGGATACTCCAAAGGTCCACATAGAATGGACATAGAAAAACTAAAGAAGTATCTTATAGTACAGGAAGTCACACATCTGCTCACAAAGTTAAATGATCAAGAGAGATGGTCGTAGGTAAACACAATGTGGCTACATATTGCAAAGAAAATGTTAGAGGGTGAAATCTACAACTTGGCTAGATACATTGCATGGAAACTATTACTGAGGAAGCACGCATAGGTGAGAAGATAATTTTTTTGCTATCCTATTATCCCTTATTTTTGTAGAAATTGGAGTGCCTAATGGGCCAAAGAACAAAATTTGGGAATACCCCATTGAGAAGAAGTCCTCGCAAAAGGCTTGAGAAATATATATGTGAAGGAACAATGAGTGGCCCATTTAGAAAAAGGGAATAACTATGGTATGACCAAGTTTGCATGGCATTTGAGGAGGAATGGCACATTCCAAAGGAACTACCTTCGGTAGTAGGAAAGGTAGTACAGTTCATGGTGTATCAACATTTCTACATTACACGGTTTTCCATGAAGGATGGGACATGGATTCCATGGTGCAAACTACTCTATGCCTTCACAACACACTACTTCTAGGCCTCAATTCACATATTTACTAATGTGCATCATCTGAACTTCAATGCAGACAAGGTAGGTTATGACTACCACACTCTCAAGAAAACATATGTATATTTAGGTTGGCCTGTATACATTAAGAGGCTCATTTCAAATGTAATAAATATAAATCTAGTAATTTTGGTTATTGGGGATAGTGGAGCCACACTCATATATCTTTAACTCAAGCCTATGCTGGAGAATAACAGGTATGTGGAGGATGATTTCATGCTCCTAGGGCCACCTAAGGGAAAACACATGATGGAGAATGTGTCATCTCCAAATATTGTAGTGACAATATAGGTAGACAAGGAAGAAGAACATGAGGATAGTGGAGGCTTGGACCATAGAGGTTAGAGGAAGTCCATAAATAGAGTGGAGAGTGAGTGTGTAGATAATCCACCACATGTGTAATAAGGAGAGGAGGACTTGGATGTGGATGCCCTGATGAGCACCATTTTAAAAGGGTATTCAGAAGAACTAGGACCCAAGGCATAGGAACATCATAGCATATAAGAAGATCACCTTGAATCTCCCCTAAGAAAGAAGTGTCTGAGAATAAAAGAAGGGGAAAATTGAAGCTTAATGAGGAGGTGGAGGAGGCTAAAGAGAGCACACCTAGAACTCAAAGACAACCGAAGATGTGGAGGAGCCTAGGGATGAAGAAATGAAAGATGAAAAGAAGGGGTGAAACAAGAAGAAGAAATTATGCATGAGTAAACCAATACACTAGTTACAACTCAGATAGGAGAAGGGCCAACTCTAAACCTTGGCACTCAGGTTCCTAAGGGGAAAAGGACAAAGAGAAGTGAAGAATATTTTGTGCCAAGTATGGGCTATGTTGAGGACACAAGAAAAAAATTTAGCACCAAATCTTTGAGCATAGTGGACCTTAAGGAGATATATGTGTGGGAGGTGATGGACCTAGATATGGCCACTATGTGCACAAGGAAATAGCTATCCTGGTCCATGCAAACTCACATGGACAAACCATATTTTGATGTGTGTGAGGATTCTTGTGTCTCAAGGAGAGTAAATAATGCACCTCAGAGCAGGAACATGACTATAAAGCCAAACACTCATGTCGATGAGCAGTCAAGCAATGCCTTAGTCAAGGTATCTACTGAGGTGGCATGGAGAAATATTGATAAGGCCACCACCATTAGAGCACTGATGGAAGATAACAAGGATAAAACTATAGAGATAGAGTGCTTAAAGGTAGAGAAGGAGAGATAATGAATAAAGAATGAGGCCTTTGTTAGCATGGAAGAGGAGATCGGTGATTACATTTCAAAGAAAGGCCCCATCAAGAATCGAAGGTACCTAAAAAATTTCCTTCGCAATACATTATGTACGCACAATGGTTGATTTGGTGCTAGAAGATGGACCACTTAGAATGCCTGCACCAAAGGACGATGAATAAGAAGCAAGAGAGAGAGAAAGGGCCTCTATGGTCGAAAAATTTCAACGTATGAGGCATTGCTCCAAAATTTGAAGGATGAGCTGAAGAAAGAAGACCAAGCTCTAAATTTGTGTGCAGCTCTAAAGGAAGTAATAAGGACTAGAAATTTGGTTG
Source organism: Taxus wallichiana var. yunnanensis (assembly GCA_018340775.1). Lineage (NCBI taxonomy): Eukaryota > Viridiplantae > Streptophyta > Pinopsida > Cupressales > Taxaceae > Taxus > Taxus wallichiana. The sequence goes on along the minus strand of CM031235.1, from coordinate 544,989,919 downwards.
AGGATAATGAAGTTCGACAACAATGAAGGATGAGACTTTAGGGCATGTAAAAATATTGGCACTAGTGAAACAGAAGCGTGAAGCCCTTGTAGCATCCCAAGATCCACATAAGGAGAGAATAGATGAGATTGGGAAGCTCATAGCATAGAAGATGGATCTTCTGGAGGGAATGATGTCTATTATGGCCAATATTGTCTATGTTTTATAGAATGAGAAGGAAAATATTACTCAAGATGAGTTAGATGCCATCGCTACAAACATTCCTAGAGAAGAAAAGGACTGCATTGGATGACTGGAAAACATTGGAGGCTGAGATTAAAAGTGAATATCCAAAGTTGATCCTCCTAGTTGAAGAAGAGGAAGTTGTAGAGTAAAGATCCATTATTTTGTATAGTGATTCTTTACATTATTTCAATTCTTATTCTTTATTATTTGGGAACATCAGAAAGAATCCCCATTGTCGGGATGGAAATGTACTTTAGTGTGGGGTAATGTTGATCAGACATAGCATTTATCTAAGGAGAATATACACAAAGGATTCCCATGTGGGAACAAGGCGCATTTGAAGGCATGAAAAGATAGGAAAGGAAATGTGCGCTAGAACAAGTTGACTCAAGACTTAGCCATTTTTATGGATATAGGCTATTTTTGGAGATAGCATGTGGAGCACACATTAGGATGGAGACTTGCGTGACACAAAAATGGTATTTTGGGAATGAATGATTGATAAGTGCCATGCATGAGCTTGAGTTAATAATAGGATTACTTCTTCCAATTAGCTATAGCATGTTTATTACTAGCGCACTTTCATGTGTGTATGTTATTGTAAAGGCACATGGTTATTATCATCATACGACCTATTTTGAGGAGTGCATAGGTGGTATTCCCCACCCCTATAAGTATGTATTGAACTATGTAGTTTAGTAGTGGTGAATTATTATAGAGTTATGTTGTTGGATCTAATACGTGCATGACTTATGGTGATACTTTATAATGTAAGAAGATTCTATGTTTTACAGTTTTTAATGTAATGGAGTATGTTAGCTAGATAATGGTGATAAACATGACTATAATTGGTTCTTGTATTGTTGATCTTATTATAGTTATTATTTAATTCATGATTCTCTAATATCTAGATCTATAATATGCTCTAAGGAATGTTTATGGTTATTTACGGCTCGAATATGCTTTATCTTCATCACACTAAAATCATGTACAAGTAATTCTAAAGATGGGGTTGGTACCTTTGTGTGCTTCGAGTGAGCACTCAGCTCAAAGTTGGGTGATGTGCTAGCACACCTAGGTTAAATATAGTGGATTCTAAGGTGCATCATCTAGGAAGTGACAAAATATCACATAATTCCAAATCATTACAATGAGAGATGGAAAGAGCTAAGATGAACGAAAGATCTAAATACATGACTAAGAGAACCGATAGACATGCTAATAGTAGAATGTTCATAAGTGCAATACGTTAAGTGGTTATACTTCTAGTTTACCATCAAGGGAATCTAATTGATAGGCTCTTGACCCATACTATGCATAATAATGTATGGTCCAATCTAGTTGGGAGAAAAATTTCCACATTGGCTCCTTTCTAGAGTGGTGACATTCTAATTTTATTTTAGGATGAGGTCACAAACATTAAAGTCACTTTAGTATATGGTAATAGATTTCAAAGGATTAGAAGATGAATGAAAAAACTATGTGCTTAAGAAAGCAAAGATATGTGTCCCTAACGAGATGAAGATATGGTTACTTAAAACAAAAGTATGATGCCCTAAACAGAGAAAAAACATGGCCGTAAGAGTAGACTTAGGATGAGAGTAGATTTTCCCCAAGAGGAGGATAATTATGGAGAAGATAAGTTTAGATAGGATGAGATGAATTAGATAAAGACTATAAAATATGCGCAACACCTCAGAAATGTGGAGGTGAGAATAATGGCCAAAAAAGTAGATTTATAGTAAGGATATGGTGCCTTTAGGATAGGCACGAATATGGCCACATAAGTGGTCTTTAGGTTAATCCATGGTGCTCCTAAGGGAAGCACATATATGACCACATAGGTGGTCGTAAGAGGAGAAGAAAATAGGCGGATAAGTTAAATAAGACTGGATGAAGATAGGCTAGACAAGATCAGATGATGTCAAGTATGGAAATAAACTCATCCACAAGCGGACTGATCCTAGAAATAAGTGCCCCTTATTATTGGAGGATGAACCAATAGGGATAATATGTGTAGATAAGGAAGGAAATTTAAAAGGATCAACGAGAAAGGGGGATGCTCCCCCAGCGAGAGGGATATGGATAAGATAGTGGATATCAGAAGATATGAAATGGATGTTAGAAGGATGGTGTAGCAAAGAAAATAGAATTAATGAATAAGGGAGGACCCTCATCAAGAGGAATGATGTGTGGAGGAGGGATAATAGAAGATGATGTGGACAAACGAGGAGGCTCGGTAATTTGGATGGATGGGGATGTAGAAACAAGGATTGGATTGGTCATGGATGAAATGGTAGAAGAAGAGGAAGAAGCCTCAAGAAGTTCATCCCTCTCAATAAGGTTATGGATGATGGTCTAAAGGGCCTTACAATGTTTGGTGTCATGACCCAATATATGTTGAAAGGTGTAGCTATGATGGGAATTAAACCATGAGGGCTTCAGATGTTTGGGTCAAAGGCCCAGATGGGTGGAAGTGTGATGGTAGAAGTTTGGAGTAAATTTTGGAGGACTTCGCATATGATTTAATATAGATGTTAGGAGGGATCTTGTGAGATGATGTGGATGTCGAGGATGAGGGTGGATTGTTTTAAGATCTTGGTGCTTTGGTTGTGATTGGTGCTCTAGAAGAAGAAGGGTTGGATGATTTAGGATTGGATTGATTGGTAGGTGGAGGTGGAGGTGTTCTTGATGAAGAATTTGGTCATAGGAGGGAATCAGACTATTTAGATTTGGATTGGTTAGTTAGTTATGATGAAGGAGGTGGTCCTAGGATAGATGGATGTGGCCCCAAGATGGAGGATGTAGATTTGGTCTTAGTTGGAGGAATGTTTATATTTCTATGGGGATGTACAAGAGATCATTTTGGAAGGGTGCCAAGTTTTTGGGTTTGGATTGTTGAGGATTACATTTGAATGAAAATAATTTCAACTGGAGGACCTAAAGATGGTGTTGTGGCTGATGGGGGAGTAATTTTTGCATGATATGATCTGAAGAATATGGATATTGGCTCGATGTGGAGATATCTTGTTGTGTGGATGAGATAGGAGGGTCACCTATGGTTCTTTGCAAGTTGAATTTCCTCAATATCTTTAAATGATGAATTTGGTGTGGAAGAAGAAGGATATAATGGAGATGTGGTCATAATGGTCAATAGGGTGGGTGAAAACAAGAGTAAGGAAAGAGGAACTAGTATGGATTCTAAGGATGGTATGATGGGAAAAGGTGGAATATATGTGGATGGGGGAATAGAGTCTAATGAAGTGGATGGAGTAGGTATGGGTGTGGAATCAATGATAGGAGGAGGTGTGGATATAGAAATAGAAAGGGGTGTTTGGATGATGTAATTGATTAGATCTATGTGAGAGGGAGATGATGTAGATTATGGATGGGTGGATGTACAAATGAGGGGATTTTTAGAAGAGGTATGAATTCCTTTTGTTTTTTTCTTAGGTGTCTCAAGAGGCATCATGGATGTAGATATGGATTGAGAAGATGCAATGGGGGATGTAGATGTGGGAATGGTACATGTTGAGGAGTCAGGTGTAGAAGAGTGGGATGAAATGGATGATGTGGGAATTGGTAAAGAAATGTGCAATAATTATGTCAAGGTATACATGGGTGGATTTTTAGATGTGGTAAATATAAGTGTAGTGATGGGTGTGTGTGGGAGAGATGTAGGTAATGATCTAGGTATGATAGGTGCGGATAAAGAGGTGGGGGTGGTCAAGGCTAATGTGGATGTGGTAAGAGTGGGACTAGATGTAGATGAAAGAGAAGCGGTGGAGGTTAAGGTGGTAGGTAATGTAATTATGGGTATGGGTGATGTGGGGATATCCCTAAAGGAGGCATAGGCACAATATCTAGGATGGGAGTAGATGATAAGGTAGATAAAGCAGATGTGGAGAGATGTGTTATGTGCATAGTGTTAATTAAAAATGGGTTAAATTGATATGGTGTAGAAGGTGAAGATGAATTCTCTGGTGATGGATTAGGAAAGGGTTTTTGAAGATATCAGGTGGTGAAGATTGGATTGGTTGTTGGGAAGTAAGAATATGATGAGGTGATTGGGATTGAATGGGAAGATCTGATACTTGAGAGATGGGAATGTCAAGAGGTTGGATAGGCATGGTGATGTCAGCTGAAGTAGGGATGATACAAGGTGATGGGGGTGGAACAAGGTCCACTAGTTGACATGATCGAGAGGTGGTAGGTTTATGACATACGAAATCATAAATAAGACTATAAAAATACCTAAAAGTAACCGGATTGGACAAGATAGGGGTCATGGTGGATTTTTGTGCAGAATTGTTTGAGGAAAAAAACTTTACATTTCAAATTAGAAAAGTCAAGAAAAAAATTATTTTAATATTATGAATGTGTGAAAAATAAAAGGGGGTGGATAACAAGGTACCTAGAAAGAGGCAATATATGTCTAGTTTTAGGTTTGTTATGGTGAGGGAATTCTCAAGCGGCTTCATGTTGGGTAATGAAATCCCAATCAGTCAACTAGTTAGGGGGATGTTTTGATGTGTGATTTATATGCATGAGGTTTGGTTGTGTTTGATGTAGAAGGTTGAACCCCTATTTAAGCTATGTAACCAAGAAGAATGCAGAAAGTAAAGGATCTTTTTAAATCAAATCGAAGTGTGATTTTTTTATGAGGAAAGGGAATTACAATGCAAAAAGAGAAAATAAGGAAAAATAGAGAATACGGATAATGCTCTTCCTTTTATTTGCACTCTTGAGTGATGAGCCATCCAAGCATATGAACACAACACAAGAAAGAAAAAATAAAGGCATTAAGTTGTTGTGTTAGTAGAAAATAGAAGAAGCAGAAAATATGTAAAGGATCACCTAAAGGGTGGTCCCACCAAGCATGCCAAAAATGTTATACAAGAAAATTCCTCACTGACCAAATGAATGAACTAATAATGAAAGAAACTAGAAAATAAGAAATGTTTGAGGGTTTATGTTACCTCGGATGTAATGTGACAGATACATGCACAAAGTAGATGATGGAAACCATCGCTACTAGTGATAACCTACAAATACAAACCACTAAAATAAAAATGATTACATAGGATATGTGGGGGTTGCCCAACAAAGTGGCTCCAAGAATTCTAAGCTTCCTTTCACAGATATCAACCCCTGTTTGTTTATAAAAATCCATGTAAAGGATGGAATAGCAAAAGAATGTAGAAACAAAAATATTTACTTAATCTAAAAATTGTCAGAGATTGATCTAAAATCCAATTAGATTATAATAACTATAAATTGAATGTTACCTAGTCTGGGTCAACGGCTACCTAGACTATGCAAAGGATGGTTGATGGTGTCCTAGAAGGGTAGATTTGAAAAATAATATGAATATGCATGCCTACAAAATCCTAAATGCAAACTAGAATTATAATAGGTCCTGTGAATGCTAGAAACAATCTAGAAAAATGTGTGGAACATGAAGGAAAATAGTGATCTAAATGGAATGTTTGGAAAACAAGACCTTGGTTGATGGTGACTTGGATTAGTCGATGGTGATTATATCAGATTATTATAGGGTCAAGGATAAATGGATGGGAAAGGTAACCTATAATCAAATAAGTTAGAAAAGAAGGTTGTTGAAGAAGCTCTGAGTGTTACCGAGGCTGATCTAAACCTGTAAAATGTTAAACACAAGTGAAACCAAGATAATATGATAAATACTACACAAATAACATGAAGATAATGATAAATCTCATGAAGGATGATTGTTAATGATGCAAATGCATCTAAAGGAGGTCCAGGAGATCTATAACTATTGCAGGAATGTCTGGCACAAGAGAGGATTCACAAGTCATGAGAAATCTTTAGAATTTGCATGTATCTAGTTGATTATGGAAAGGAATGATTCAATTTTAGAGTTTCGATGGTGACTGGGTTGGGTCACCTTTGACTACAAGGAAATTTTCCCTGATGGGCTATCTTTTTGTGTTTTTGAAATGATTTCATGTTTTAAGAGTTGGAAGGGTGATTTAAAGCATGTGTGTGGGATTAGATTGCTTTGGGATAAATCATGGGTAGTTAGGGCATAAAAATAGATAGGATAAAAGCTTAGAAAAGTAAGGGGATGGATTTAGGATCCTAAATAAAAGGTCCATTAGGGAAAGGTAATGGGTATTAATTAATCAATTTTAATAAAGATTAATATGGATGGGATAAATGGTCATTTAATTAAATAAGGGGGAAGAATTAAATAAATATGCACACATGGATGATTAAGGGTATAGATACCAAATTTAGGTGTTTACTGAGACATATATGATTTAGAGAAAATAGATGATAGAATATTTTGTTGATGTAGATAGATTAGATATGGAGGATAATAAAGGATGTGATGGGAACTAATGATAAGAACAGCCTAAGTGATAAGAGATAGACCCAAGTAGGAGATAATAGGGAGTAACGTTCATGGTATCTAATGTCGGAATTCATGATCATATAAACCTAAGAAAGAGATAAGATATTAATTAAGAAAGTATACAAAATAGGAATAAATGGTCATATAAACCTAATTAGGATGGAAGAACCCAAGCACAATGGAAATAAATCCATGTGGGACTCGGTAAATAAGAAATAAAATAGAATGGAGTTTGAAGTATTAAATGATGATGTGTAAAGGATTGATATGCATCCTTAATGATGTTTGATATGGCATGCATGATTTTTTGGAAATTATTAATCATTATGTTTATGAGGTTATCTTAGATTAGATTAATACCACGATGAACTTCTAATTAAGTGGAAAAGAGGGAGATAGCAATCCTAGTAGAGATCCATGTAAGCAGATCATGATAAATATCATTTAGGGAAGGATGAGAGGGTGAATGATGAAAGATAGAATGCCACAAGGGATGGAATTGATCTTGATGATTAGACACATAGAGTTGGTAGGGAAAATTTTAGTGGTGAATATTCATTAATTCATGAATATTCCAATTTTCAAAATTTGAAATTGGCAAATTTTTGGGTATGAATAGGACTGGGTCGTAAAATAATTATGGGCACAATTTAATGTTAGGGGTCGATTCACCAAGGATTTTCCATTGATAGCCAATCTGTTATCGTTAAAATCACCCTTATAAAAAAATTAAAATATATCTTGCCAAATTGGGCTCATATATATTTATTTATAATTCATTTTCATAGTTCTAAACACCGAACTTTGGAACATGCCCTTCCGTAAATTCACGATTACCAAATATTTCATTTAGGCTTTCTACTTTCAAAATTGGAGGACTAGTCACCAGAGGCAGATATTTTCTTTCTACTTTCAAGGTACTTTACTTTGTTTTGTTGCATGTGGGTAGTATACTGTCTGGCATCTACATGATGTCATCCGGTTGCATGAATAATACTACCGGCTAATATCATGCTCCATGCTACCGTTTGGTATTATTATACATGATGTTGGTGGTAGCATGCATCATGCTATCATCAGTAGTATACTACATGTTACCAAAGCTGATAACATACTACATATTACCGATCGACATCATACAAAATGGTACCATCCATTAGTATACTGACATGCTACTAGCCGGTAGCATGGAGCATGCTACCACTAGTAGCATGATGTGGAAGAAATAATATATGACAAGTAGATTTCTACCCGAGACTCACGCAGAGGCAGTTGATGGTGACCTAGGACGATAGATCTATACTATAGGATGAATATGCGAGACTGAATGGTCTAAATAACAACCTGGAGGATTACATGATCCTGTGTACACTTTGAGTAGTCGAAAATAGAGACCAAGGGTATAAGAGCTCTATTTGAAAAAATGGACCTAGGTCGTGGCAATCTAAGCGGGTTGGGGAAGCGTAGTAGAATTGGATAAAGGCGAGGATAAATTGTCGAGAAAAACAACCGGAAAGAAAAAAGGATAAAGGGGAAGCTTGTTCAAGAATCTCTAAGTATTGTTGTTGATGGTCTAGACCTGCAAGAGATTAGATACTAGAAACACCCGATAATATGATAAAAATCTGAATAAATCAACACGATGATAATGATAAACCTCATAAAAATGATCGTGAGTGATGCAAGCACGCTGAAAATATGTCATGAAGATCTGTGGATGTTTCAGGGATGTACTAGCATGGGGAAGGATGCTTAGCTTGCATGAAATCCTGAAGTTACATGTATCCCATCTTGAAGAAGGAAAGCATCTATGTTTATAGGGTCGGTGGAAACCAAGCTAGGTCACCACCAATTGTGGGGAAAGTTTCCCTAATGGGCTATTATTTTGTTGTTTTGACAAGATTTAGAGCTTCTTAAAGAATAGAAGGATTCTTTAAAGCACTTAGGTTGGATTAGGTTGTTTGGGGATGAATTTAAGTTAGTTATGGCATAAAAATAGATGGGAGAAAAGCTTAGAAAAACAAAGGGATGAATTTAGGATAAAAGCATCCTAAATGGGAAGATGAATGGTATTAATTAGTTGGTAGAAATTAATTAATTAATAAGAATAAGGATTAATGTGGATGAGATAATTGGGCATGTAAGATATTAAAATGATTAATTAATTAACATGGCTTAATTAATTAATGTGGATTATATGGTATTTAATTAAATAAGGGTGGATGATTAAAATAAATATTCATAGGTGAGCGATGAAGGGGTAGGTACGAATTTATGTGTCTACATTTTTTCCCTTTTGTTGAGTGGTTTTGGCTAGCAATCCATGAGGAAAAAATGATGAGATTTGGATAAGGATAAAAATAATTAATGATGAGCTCCCCCTCAAATGGGGGATCTATAACATCAAAGGAAAAGTATGACTTGTTTGAAAAAGGTAAATGATAAGGGGTGGGTGGGTGAAAAAATATTGGTGAAAGCATAACCAAGGAAGATGCTCCATGCAAAAATCATTGCTATCATGATGAAAACTATGGTTGTGACTCTAATAACACATCCGTAGAGGAAAATTGTGGTCTCAACAGAGCAGTGTGACAATGTTCTATAAACCAGTGAGTGGTTGAAGATCACTAAAATATATATGTAGGTCGGGATGACCAACGGTTCATAGAAAAGTCATCAAAGTATGTGAAACTAAATGTGAAAATTATGCAAAATACTTTATACACAAGGAATTGAAAGAAAGGGTATGTGTCCACAAGGGACAAGGATGAAAGGTATGGTGCCCAGTGGGGCACGAAATATGGCCATGAAGGAAAGATTAAAAATTGAGTGATGAAGTAATATTCCCCAAAGGTGGCAAGTATGGCCACGAAGGAAAAAAAAGGAAAATTTGAATATTCCCCAAGTGGGGAAAGGTATGGCTGCAAAGGAAAAAAAGGTATGCCCCAAGAGGGGAAAATTATGGCCACAAAGGTGGAATTTGATGAAAATAATGGTTCCCCAAGGATGGGCATGAATATGGCCACAATAGTGGACTTGATATAATGAATGTAATTCCTAAATAGGAAGATGAATATGGCCTCAAAGGAGGACTTCGTGTGCAGATTGGATAGGATTATAAAATAAAATGCCCAAAAGAGGAGTGATTATAGCCAAAAAGGTGGACTTAGGGAATAAATATGATTAACAAGCTTTGAAGGAAAAGGAGATGGCCATAAATGTGGACTTAAAGAGTTACATATGCCCAAAGGAGGAATAGTCTAAATGTTGAATGAAAAAAACTTGGAGGGAAAAAGATATGACCACCGGTGTAGACTTAATGGTAAATAATAAATGATGCACTCGAAAGGGATGTAAGAAAGTTATTGCTAAGGCGATCGATGGAGATTGAGGCCAATCGACGGTGACCCAAAGGGTCGACAAAAACCAAGTGTCGATAGGCTATATAACCTCAATGGTGGCCGACAATGCTCATTTTCACGCGGAAACTTGATGAGAGAGAGTAAAGTGAGAAAATAGAAACTAAGAGATGGAGGCTATTAGAGCTACGAGGAAATTTCGAGGGTATGGAGGATGGTCGATAACAAAACTCACGCTAGTTTTATGTTTTATTTATTTTTAGCATTGTTTGGAAAAAAATTGATGGTGCTGGGGCGGTTGGCGGTGACCCAAGTGGGTCGACATTGAGTGGGATCTAAGGCACGTCAATTGACCCTAAAATGTGTTGACTGATATGGTTCAAAGGTGTTGGATAGGGTTAGATTATATAGATTAGGTTTTAGATTTAAATTTGGATGAAACTTTTGGATTTTTGAATCAAAGGTCTAATGTATGCATGTGTTTCTTGTGATTGGTGGCCAGAGAGACCTTATATTTCATAGTTCAAGTGTCGGCTCTATCCGATTAGATCGAGAGGGGTTGTGAAATATGTTAATTGGGATCATCTATCTAAAGTTGGAATAGGAGGATTTAGACATTATTAGAGGATCCCACGGGATGTGGGGATTGTGAATGCTTTTGTTGGGAGGTTGGATAGGCGGAGACATGTACATTTTGGTTGAGGAAAGAGGAGATGAATATCACCCCCGGAGGATGTGTATCATATTCTTAGGCTACCAATATCATGCAAGAGCATCAATAACATAGATGTCTTAAATTTATGAGAGGAGTGTTAAGCATGTTCATGTCATGTACTTGAGTAATTTTTTCATGTTGTAAGTATGAAAAGTGAGAGTGTGAGTGTAAGTGCTTATTCGTGTAAGAATTAAGGGTAAAGGGAGTGAAATTGGTTAACTTCAAATTTAATTAAGGCTATATTGATGTTTAATTAATATAAATAGTATTTTGAATGAGAATTAGAGATTTTGGGGATGTGATTTAATCCCACTCTAATCTTGGAATATTGTTGAGCTCATCTAAGAGCTGAAAAATAGATTTTAATGTATGAAAATTAATGAAATAAGAAATAATCTAGCATGAATAATGGAGAAGGAGTTGGTAGAAGGGTTTAGGAGGAATAATTAAATTGTATAAATTATTCTACATGTGAAATGAATAAAAATGAGGTGTGTTTTGTGTGTCATATATAAATTTCCATGTTAGTTTTGTCTCAAGCCGAGACATTGAAATTAGATATTCCTTTAAAAATGCATTCCTGAGCTCTATGATTATATGGATAGGTAAAGGAGGGTGAGTGGTTGAATCATGAATTTTTGTGGATCTTGAAACCTAAGAGTATTGTCTGTAAACCTAAGTTTTCCCTCTCAATCCCTAGCTAGGGAAAACAATGTATTTAAATGTAACCCTCAAAATTAAACCTAATTTTATGAAAATCTTTACTAAGATTATTTCTATGAGTATACAAGGTTTCATATTTTATCTCGCATATGTCAAGGAGTTATACCGGTAATTACAAGTGCATACTAGGACTATGCAAGGAAAGAAGGATTTTTAGTTGCATGGGAGATCAAATATTCAAGACAAGAAAGAAACTTCATTAGTAATCATCTTGGGAGCATGCTATAGGTGGTTCAATCAATTTTTAAGTGATTTTATAGGACTAAGTACCCACTATCATAACTAGGTCTGGAAGAGACCTAATTAGCCCCTAGGAAAGCTAGAAAATTCTATATTCGTACAAAATACCAAATGTTGATCTCTACATCTGAGTAAAGAATCCATCCAAGGTATCCAAATAACCTTTTAGCTCATATAGTTGTTTCATAAAATATTGAGATCCAACTCAATTTTTATGTTTAAAGGCTACTAGGAAACTAGGCCTAAATTTATGGAAATATGATGAAATCAATGATCGGGGTTGTAAATGAAGGTTCCATCCCTGGTATGAGTTAGATACAAATATTTTGAGCCTATAAATAAGGATTTCAAATCCTAATTCCTATTTGGATTTTTTAGACCTTGTAGGTCTAGAGGTTGGTATCTAGTAGAGAAAGGGGATAGTAAGTAAAATATGGACTAAGGTGTTTTAGGTGAAGAGTGGTTCATTTATATTATGAAAGGGAATTATATAAGCATGTATTGACTGTACAATAATATGGGAATATGAATAAATAATACTAAAGGTATAATGTCATGTTTCTCTCATATATGCTCGAATAGGATTATAATGATGTATATGCATGTAATATACTTTCTTTGACTAGATCTAATATAAAATCATTGGTGAATGAATAATGGATATCCTCATATCAAGAGCAGGGGAGTTTGGGGAATAACATTATAGTACATGTTCTTGTATATACAAATGGAATGTCTTCAAAAGGTAAGTCTACCCAAAACTAAAAAAATGATTATTTGTGTTATCTGCTACCATCAATTGTGGTATCGAGCTTAGCTTTGTTAGAATAACAAGTATTTTAGAAGCTTATATAATTTGAGATTGTTTGATAGAGTGATACTAATTAAAAATTGTGGAAGTTGTTAGTTGACAACATGGTGAAAGCAGAGAAAACATCCTTACAAGGGATCATGAATCTAATTCAAGAAGGATTCATGGAAAAGATAGACGACTTGATGAGTTCATAAATGAGTATGAAGCATGATATCAGAGGTTTAGGATCAATAATGATAAGAATATAGGTATTATGTTTATAAATGGAGAAGAAAACAATTTCATATGATGATCACAAGCATGGGGAATCATGGTTTCTAAGGAGAGTACTTATATAACAAAAAACCAAAGTTCAAGAGACTTTCTATAGGAGGAATCTTTTCAGGACCAGGTGCAAGACTAGAGGTAAGTGTTGTAATGTTATTATTTATAATGGAATCACATATAACATTGTCTCATAAAAAATGGTTTTCAAATTGGACTTGAGAATGTTAGTTCACCCTACTCCTTATAGAGTGGAATTGTTCAGAAAGATCATCAAATTTTAGTTAATCAGCAATGCATGGTTCCTTTTCAAATTGGTATCTAAAGAGATGAGGTCTTATGTGATTTTATGCCTATGGATGTGTGCCATCTACTCCTAGGTATACTTTGGCAATATGACATAAGAGTAGTTTATAATGGTATATTAAACAATTGTTTTCTAAAGGAAAATGGAATAGAGCATGTTTTGTTACCTTTGATGGATCAACATGCAGGTAATGAAAGGAGAAGCATGGTATTTAGATTCAAGGAGTTTGTTGAAAATACTGAATATCATTTTTTAACATTCTGAAGGAATAAAGAAGGATGGGTGAATCTTTGGAAAAAGAGATAATACAAATGTTACCAAGAAGATGTAGCAGTTGGGAGCCATAGAAATGGATCAAAAAGACAAATGGAAGGAAAAGAGAAATCCCAAGTGAGGATAAGTGAGAACATGAAGTTCTCAAAGAGAGAGGAAGGTGGCCAAGAAGTTCCATTAAGTCACGAGTTATATGTGACAAAAAAATCAGCAAAGTAATGGAAAGAGAGAGAGTGTGAGTTTGTCTTATAAGACCTAAAGGAAGGTCATAAGAATGATGATCAAGGGATGAAATAATTGGAACTAGTACCAGAATACATAGAGGATGATCTACATAATGAATGAATAGTTGACAAAAAGAGTCAAGAAGAGATACAAAGACTTGAGGAAGCAAGAAGGGAAGATAACCCTCTTGTATTTCAATCTAAATGTGTGTTTGCAAGTCTTGATAAACATGATAAGGAAGAGGAAGGGACATATTTGTCTCTTATGAACAAATGGAAAACAAATGAGTTTCAAATAACTCAAGGAGAAGAGGTGAAGGACAAGCATGAGGAGCAATTCAAGATTCTCCAAGATAGAGATGAGGACATGAACAAAGAAGACAATGGTGGAAAAGACAAATAAAGAAGAAGAAAGTATCATGCATGTATGTGGGTATCTTGAAACACTTCAGGAGCTGAGAACCAATGCAAGGAACACCTAGATATTGATCAAAGAGGTCTAAAATCAAAGAAGAGAAGGATAGTACAGTCAAATGTAAAAGTGAAAATAGGTAAGGAAAAAGAATGATATTTTGGGATGATTGCAATAAAGGATTGAAGATGCTAATATAAGAAGAAAAAGAGGAAAATCAATCTAAAATAAAGAAATTTCAGTCAAGTAAGGAAAAAGAGGAAATTTTTACGCCATAGCACAAGGAATCAGGTTAAGAAAACTAGGATTGAAGTTTAAAGATCAAAGTTACAGTTCTAAGATGCATGATGGTGATAAAGATGAAAAAAGTTCAGTCAAGGAAAGCACTAGGATTTTAGTCAAGAGAAAACTAGGTTTGTATGAAGAATATGTGAAGTTGTATGGAGAACTTATTAGCAAGGTGACAAGCATACAAAATTCTAAGAATACAGCTATGAAGACCAAAAGCATGAAACTATACCAAAGTATGCATGCAAGAAATGTAAGTACAACTCTATCGGTTGAGAAACTTCATTATGTTGTTTAGGTCCTTAGAACGGTACATTACATCAAGATAGTATACATAAGGATGATAGAAGTATAGACATAAAGGAGTTCATTGCATGGAAGAAGTTAAATCAGGTTAATGAAACAAAACAAAACTATAAAGGTGGTTTGATTACATTTATAACAGGAATGAAACAAATTTGAGGTTTGATACATGAAGTAATAAATACAATTCTTTCATATAACCATCAGATGAATCCTAAGTGGCTTGTATCTATTATATCTACAACAAGGGAGATTTTCAAAATGGAAGCACTAATTCAGGGTTGAAGACTGATATAACAATCCAAGAAGAAAGGTTGATATTTTAAAATCAAATGTTTACAACATGGTGTGGTCATTTTTGTTTTTGTGGATTCATAGAGAGCTTGAGCACATATGGTATTATCTAATGGAACAACAAGAAACACTCCTTATAAATTTGACAAAAGGAGGAACAATGGAAGATTATGCGAGATGTTATGATAGCAGGACAAGTACATAATGAACAAGAATAAAATAACAGGCAACATGAACGGATTCTTAGGGTGGAAAACAATGGACATGATAGGGGTAATTATACAATCAAGGAAGTTACAAATTTGAACATAGTAAAGTATGAGATATTCATATAAGACAACACAAATAAGGTTAAGTATGATGATCAAATAGTCATGAACAATTCTAAATTTATAAAAATGTATATCTATAATCATGAGGTTGAAATGATGTTCATCTAAGGAATGATAGTATGTCCATAACCAAGATGAAATCAATAAGGAGAACAATTAATACAAGATCAAAGAATACAAGGTATAGTCTAAGATGGAGAAAGTATCTTTGCAATATGGAGGCAAAAATAATAGTGAACAAGAATGGATAGTAAAAAAAAAAAAGGTAAAAGGAGGTGGTATGAATGAAAATGGGGTAAAAAATGACAAGAAGTTAAATGAAGTGAAAATAAAGGATTCATATGGAATAGCACATGAGTTGAACCTCAACATAAAATATTTCTATCTTATTGACAAGGTTAAGAAATATTATGAGAAATATATAGGTGAAGATGAAAATAAAATGGTGCTAAAATATGTTGAGGAAGCAATTAGACCCTATATTTTCATACCTAATCTTGTTATAAATACAGTGAATATAGGTGCAAAAGAGAAATATGACAAGGAAAATTTCCTATGGAGTTGTATGAAAGAGAAGGTTGAAGAGCACATAGTGAAGATAGAGAACATAAAGATGGAATATGAGGGAGAGTTCAAAGTGGAGGAAAAGAGTACAAAGACACAAGATGGAAAATCACACCAATAAAGTCAAGAGGAACAAATACAGCAACCACACGAGAAAAGTAATCAAAGTAAAAAGAAGGAAGTTAAGCACAAGAAGACAAGCAAACTAGAAGAGAAGGAAGGAAAAAGTCAAATTTTAAGGGTGTTCTTCTTTTAGGAGGGTAGTATGATGCAAGAGAATCAAGAACATGGAGGTCTTAAGTTCATGAGAGGAGTGTTAAGAATTTTCATGTCATGTACTTGAGTAAATTGTTCGTGTTATAAGTATGAAAAGTGAGAGTGTGAGTGCAAGTTCTTATTTATGTAAGAATTTAAGGTAAATGGAGTGAAATTTGTTAACTATAAAATTAATTAAGGCTATATTGATATGTAATTAGTAGAAATTGGATTTTGAATGAGAATTAGAGATTTTGGGGATGTGATTTGATCCCACTCTAATCTTGGAATGTTGTTGAGCTCATCTAGGAGGTGAAAACCAGATTTTTAGGAGTTTTGATGTATGAAACTTGATGGAATAAGGAAGAATAAATCATGAATAATGGAGAAGGAGATGGTAGGAGGGGTCTAGGAGGAATAATGAAATTGTATAAACTATTATGGAGGTGAAATGAATAAGAATGAAGTGTGTGTTTTTCTGTCATATATAAATTTCCATGCAAGTTTTGTCTCGAGGATGAGACCTTGAAATTGGACAGTTCTTTAAAAACTCATTCTTGAGATCTGTGATTGTATGGATATGTAAAAGAAGGTGAGTATTTGAGTCATGAATTTTTGTGGCTCTTGAAACCTAAGAGTATTTTTGTAAACCTAAGTTTTCCCTCTCAAGCCATAACTAGGAAAACAATATCTTTATTCAGAATCGTCAAAATTAAACCAAATTTTGTGATCATATTTTTAAGGGGATTTATAGGATTATACAAGGTTTCATATTTTATCTCACATGTGCCAAGAAGTTATACCAATGATTACAGTGCATATTGGGACTATAAAAGGAAAGAAGGATTTTTATTTACACCGGAAATCAAATCTTCAAGCCAAGAAAGAAACATCTTTAGTAAGCATCTTAGTAGCATGTTATAGGAGGTTAAATCCATTTTGAGGTGAGTTTATAGGCCTAAGTACCCACTTTGTTATAACTAGGTAGTGAAAGAGACCTAATTATCCTCTAAGACCACTATAAAAGTCTATATTCGTACAAAAGACCGAATGATTAAGGACTCTATCAATGGTATCCAAATCACCCTTGAGCTCATATAGCTGTTTTAGAAAATATTGAGATCTAACTCAATTTGTCTATTTAAATGCTACTAGGAAACTAGGCCTAAAATTGTGGAAATATGGTGAAATCAATTATCAAGCTTGTAAATGAAGGTTATATCCATTGGTACAAGTTAGATACAAATTTTATGAGCCTATAAACAAGTATTTAAAAGCCTAAGTCCTATTGGAGTGTTTAGACCTTGTAGGTCTAAAGGTTGGTATCTAGTAGAGAAAGGGGATAGTAAGTAAAGTATGGAATAAGGTGTTTTAGGTGAAGATGGGTTTATTTATATTATGAAAGGAAATGATCTAAGGGTTATTGACTATACAAGATCAGTAGAACTTGAATACATAGAACTAAAGGTATAATGTCATGTTTCTCTCATATATGCTTGAATAGGATGATAATGTTGTATATGCATGCAATATACTTTCTTTGAATATATCCAATATGTAATCATTGGTGGATGAATATTGGAGATCCTCATATCAATATTAAGGGAATTAGGGGAATATCATTATAATACAGGTGCTTGTATGTACAAAGGAAAGTCTTCAAAAGGTAAGTCTACCCAAAACTAAAAAAATGATTAGTTGTGTTATCCTCTACCATCACGATACAAGGGGAGAAGATAGTCCCCATTACTAGTGATGATAGATTGGTAATTTTATGAAGATATTCAGAGCCGATGCACACCATATAAGTTTTTCTTTAGGATATTATTCCTATGAGCATATATATGAGGCTGGGGTCAAAGGCAACACGACAGTTGATTTGCATGGTGATGATGGTAGTGTCCTGCTATGATTTTCAGACTCGGGAAGCTCGGTTTCCATGGGCACTAGCTGGTGTAGTGGCTGACATTGTGGACCACCATACAATATTTTCATTTGGCACTACCTTTTTGGCTTAGGTTCACCATGAGATATCTAGATACAGGGTAGGTATGAGGTCAAGGTTTGATGTAGGCTTCTTACTACTATTTGTTAAGGTTATGAGCATATTGTTGTGATTAGGCCACCAGGGCTTCCATGGTTAACATGATACCATATTTAGTTAGATGTGGTATTTCTAAGATGGAGGGATGATCAGGACTTTAGAGATAGGGATAAGAGAGAAAGTATTGGTACATAGATCGGCTTGTGAAGTTTCATGTTGATCGATTAGGTGAGTGCCTTTTAAGGATTTCCCTACCTAGCCTGGTGTAGATGTGGAGCTAGTGGAGATTAGGAGGATGACATGGGTATAGGGTAGATGGAAGGAGATGATATAGGTTGTTCAATTTGATAGGGTGAGATGATAGTTTGGATTCGATCAGTCAATTCCTCATGATCCAATTTTGTACAAGATTGAGGAGCTAGATAGAGAGATGTCAAATCCTACTAGGGCATACCCATTGGGGCAAGAGGTTGTGTCATGGGATGATGTCGATGATGTGGGAGTAGGATCAAGATACTCGATTAGCATATGGTAGCATGGGTAGCTCGGGTGGTTGATGAGGGAGAAGAATGATATAAAGGAGATGGAGGTTTAGGTTGAGGCAGCTCTAGGAGGTGGCGGAGATGGAGTAGGAGAGGCTGTAGATGTGGCATTCTTTTGTGCCAAGCTAGATTAGATGAGATTAGAGATAAATATAGCCTTGTAGTAGTTGGATACGGTCACTTAAGAGAGAGACCAATTATTCGGGAGAGGGACCACTACCTCAAAAATAGGGAGTCCTACAGGCCCATTTTGGAGATTTGGCTATTATTATAGCATCAAATTCAGCCGAGGTGTTTAGGTAGAACCACATATATTAGGATATATTGCACCCACTTTCATGATTGGCATGGATAGGTACTTAGCATTGGCCTCCAAGGAAAAATATTATGAGGATATTGTGATCGTAAGCTACCTTGATTGCTTAAATATTGGGATCATATCCAGAGGAAGGTGGTACATGGAGTTGGATCATCGAGGAGTATAGTGACTATAGCTCAGCCACAACAAGAGGAAGGAGGTCAACAGTTAGCGATGGTGTGTAGGGTTCAGGTGTTGTACCTTCCCTAGAGGGAGAGGACTTGAGAGCCTCAGACATTCACTTCACTAATTTTGATAGCATTTCTACTTTGAGGGAGCCCCTAGAGGGCCATGATGTATTGAGATACTTTTTGATATATGATATATGGTTTTGTCATGGATTATCATGTGTTCATTATGTGATGTGATGGATTTTAATTTTGATGTGGTGATGATTTTGGATTATATGTCATGATAGCTTTTAGATTAGATGTGATGGTGATTTTAGATTATATGTTTGTTTTATACTTGATGATGATGGTGAAATAGATGTATGATTAGATGGTTATTTAGATGTGCATGTGTATGGATGATGATATAAATGCGTGATGTGGTAATATATGTTGTGTTTAAATTTTATCATGATGATTAGAATGTATATGGGTAAGATGTGATGGAAAAAAATTAATAATGAATGTGATTAATGATGGATGTAAGTTTAAATAAATGTGTTGTAAGATAGATAGATAGCATATAGGTGATTGAGATGAAGAAATATGTGCTAAAAAGACAAATGCGATAGGATTAGGATAAAAATTCCTTAAAATGGTGGTGAATTATAGGTGAAAACAACACTACATTATAGTGAGGAACGTATAAGGAAAATATGCCTCCAAATGCATTGGAGGTAAAAAAGGGGATCTAGGTAACGCAAGACACATGCGACCAAAAAAATGTTAGCATATAACCAACGCTAGTTATTCATTTCAAAGATCGTAAGGAAAAAATGGATGAGATGATCTCATAAACCTAATTTTGACATGAAAAATAGGTTTGAGATGAAAATTGTACAAGGAAAGAGGGTTCTCCAAAAGAGTTGTTCCCTATTTAACCATGCCCCAACTGAAGGGGAAAGAAAAATTTGATCAATGTGGGAAGCTTTATTAGGATGTTGATAAAATAGAAGGTTGATGAATGCAAGAAACCTTCAAATGCCATAAGGAGTATTCATCATTTAAGGGTATGGTCTACTTTATTCAACATATAGATGTCAAGAATAATGTATGATAGTCATCCTTCGAGGATTGAACTATTTATTTGATTTTGATTCTAATTTCATCTTTTTTTATTTTCTTTTCTTTTTCTTATCTTTTTTACATGAATAGTTGACATTTGAGGGACCAGTCTATTTTTTATAATCTTGATTTTTTATATAAGCATCCATGAATTTTTAATTTACATGGGGGAGAGTTAGGACTAGCTAAGTAGACCACTTAGGAGGGGATAAAGAGTGTACAAGAGTCACCCTCAGACCCTTCACATAGCTCCAATAGGTTAATGAGAGGGTGATGGATGTATTGATTGAGAATTTATCACTAAAGAGGAGAACCTATCCATAAGTAATATGCAACGGGAAAATCCATGGTGCCCATATTTAAGGTCACATTTAGGAAGTGACGGAAGACCACATAGTTCCAAATCATCATGATGAGAAATGGAAGAGGTTGAGATGGAGGAATGATTTGAAGACATGACTAAGGGCACATTGGTAAATGTGCTAACAATAGAATGGTCACAAGTGCAATGCGTTAAGTGGTTCCACTTCCGATTTACCATCAAGGGAAGCCAAATGATAGGCTCTTGACCCATACTTGTGTGTAATAATGTATGGTATGATCTAGTTAGGGGAAAAATTTCCACATTGACTCCTTTATAGAGTGGTGTCATTCTGATAAAGTTACGAGGTCTCCAATGTTAACGTTGTGTTAGGAAGATGGGACGAGATGAACAAGTGAAAATAAGAGAAAGTGTTTCCTATTAGGGAAGTGAATGGTATACATTTAAGATGAATAAATGGTCCCCTATAGGGACAAGATAAATCAAGATCAGATGAGATGAGTTAAATAAATATTTATGAAATAGGTGCCATAATGGTGGGTTTTAGATAAAGTCATGGTACTTCCAAAGGAAGCATAAATATGGCCATGAAATTTATCATATGAAGAGAAGATAGGAACTACGATTGGATAAACCAAGCTAGATGAGATAAGATGATGCAAAATGTAGAAACGGACTAATATTTGAAATTAAAATTCCTAGAAATAAGTCCCCCTAGCATGGGAGGATGAATTGACGAAGATGAGAAAAAGACACTTTGAAGGATCAATAGCGGGGGAATATGCTCCATAGCGAAAGAAATGTGGATAAGATAGTGGATGTTAAAGGATATAGATGTCAGGAAGATGGTGTATCAAGGTGAATAGTATTGATGAACAAGGGAGGACCCTCATCAAGAGGAGTGATAAGAGATGAGTAGATGGATGAGGAAGTTCATCGGATGGAGATGCAATAATAGGGATTGAATGGGATATTAGTGAAGTAGTGGATGGAGAAGGAGAATCATCAAGGAGGTCCTATCACTCAATAATATCATGGATAATAGTCTGAAATTCCATACAATCCTCAGTGTTATGGCCCAAAGTGCGATGATAAGCATAGATGTAATAGGGATCAAACCATGGAGGCTTGGATGGCTCGAGTTGAAGGCCCGATAGAGGTCCTGAAGAAAATGTTTCATGACCTTTTCATATGATTCGATGTGGGCACCAGGAAAGGTTATGTAAGATGGTGTGGATGGCGATGGTGAAGGTGGATTAGGTCAAGGTCTAGGTGGTCTAGAATAATACGTAGTGGTGGATGATTTATTCCTAGATGTCTTGATAATTAGAGTTATTTTTGATGAATGGGTTGACCTTAGGAGGGAATCAGACTATTTGGATTTGGATTGGTTGATTGGTCATGATGGACAAGGGGGTCCTAAGATAGAGGGATGCCCCCCAAGATGGAAGATGTAGATTTGGTATTGATTGGAGGGATTCTAATCTTCTTATGAGGATGATCAAGGGATTTTTGTGGGAGGATGCCAAGGGTTTTGGATTTAGATTGTTGATGAGTTCCCTTGGAAAGGATAATGTTGATTTCAAAAGCGAGATCGAAGGTGATGTAGTGGTGGATGACGGGAGTAATTTTTACATGATTTGATCTAAGGAGGATGGGAATTGGTTCGATGTGGGAACATCTAGTTGTGTGAATGAGATGGGAGGATCACATACGGTAGATGAAATTTGAAGTCCTCTCTAATATTTTTCGAATGATGTAGGTGGTGTAGAAGAAGAAGGAGATAATGGGGGTGTGGTCACGATAGTCGATGCAGTAAGTGTGGGTAGAAGCACAGAAAGAGGAACCGGTATGGAATCTAAGAATGGCATGATAGGAAAAGGTAGAAGACATGTGGATGGGGTAACAGGGTCTGATGCAATGGATTGAGTAGACTCGGACATGGAATCAGTAGTAGGAATAGATAAGGATATGGAAATATAGAGGGTGTTTGGATCACATAGTTAATAATGTCTATGTGAGAGGGGGATGATATATATGATGGATGAATCAAGTGTAGAGATGATGGATTGTGTGGGAGAATTGTGAATTCCTTCTATTTTATCTTAAATTTCCCAAGAGGCATTGTGGATGTAGGCATAAATTAAGAAGATATGATGGGGGAAATATATGTACGAATGGTAGATGTCGAGAGGACTACATGGTGTGGGCAAGGTTAAATAAATATGTGATAGTGATGTCAAGGTATACTTGGATGGATTCATGGATGTGGAATAAATAATTGTGGTGACAAGTGTGTGGGAGAGATGTAGATAATGGTCTAGGCATGATAGGTGTGGATAGAGAGATGGGTGCAGTCAAGGCTAGTGCGGATGTGGTAAGAGTAGGACTAGTTTTAGATGAAAGAGAAGTAGTGGAGGTTAAGGTGGTAGGTAGTGGGATCATGGGTATAGTGGATGTGAGGATAGCCCTTGAAGGGGTGGTTGGAAAAATATCTAAGATAGGGGTAGATGATGAAGATGGTAAAATAGATGTGGGAGAAGATGTCTGATGTATGGTGTTGATTGAGAATGGGTTAAATTGATGTGATGTAGAAGGTGAAGATGAATTTTCTAGTGGGGGATTAGGAAATGGTTTTCTGAAGATGTCACATGATAAAGATGGGATTTCTTGGGGGATGTTGGAGCATGGTGATAAGTAGGATCACCATAAGATGACGAGTATGGGGCAAGAACAAGGTCTAATACAAAAGGCTCATAAGGGATGTCCCTAGGTGAGACAGGTATGTCGGATGAAGAGGATATGTCATAAGGTGAAACAGGATCTTCTGATTGGTATCTACGGAGGAGGAAGTCACAAATGGGGTTCTTGTGGAGAATATCCATGATTGAAATATGTATGGTGATGTCAAATGACCTAGGAAGGGCATGAGGTAATGGAAACAAAGATGGTGGGGTAGAAGCAGAAATGGTGTGAGGTAATGGGGATAAAGGTGATGGGGATAAAACAGGGGCTATTGGTCGATGTGATTGAGAAGCAGAGGGCCTGTGGTGGAGATAATCATAGATGGGACTGGAAGAAGGTCTAAGAGAAACCAACGGTTTGGATGGGGCCATAGTGGACTACTGAGAACTACTCGAGGAAACGTTTGGTTCCATTATTAAATAGACAAAACAAGCAAATGATTTCTTTTTATGTTCGATTAGGAATGTGAAAAGAAAAGGGGTTGGATATCAAAAGACCTAGAAGAAGGTTAATTATGTTTGGTTTTAGGTAAGTTATGGTTGGGAAATTTCTGAAATGGCTTCCTATTGGGTGATCAAATCCTAATTAGTCTACCGGGAAAAGGAAGTGTTTTGATGTGTTAATTGATTTGTGAGCTTTAGGTTGTGTGTTGTAAAAGTAAGATGCGGAAGATTAAACCCCTACGTAGACTATATGAGAAATAAGGATCTAGAAATGAAGGGTTCTTTTTAAGCCAAACCAAATTGTTATTTTTAATAAGAACACAAACATGAAGGAAAGTACAATGTAAAATGAGAAAATAGGGAAAAGAGGAATACCTGGATAACGCTTTTCCTATTTATCTGCACTTTTGAGTGATGAATGATCCAAAGGATGAACCCAACATGATTAAGTAATAAATTGAATCCTCACTCTGTAGTCTTAGTAGATAAAAATAGAATATAGAAAAGAAAGAGACCACCTAAAGGGGGTCCTACCGGGCATGTCAGGAATGTTGTCCAAATTTCTTGTTCATAATGAAGTTAATGCACTAGCTACTAAATAAACTAGCAACTCAAAAATGATGGAGGGTTTATGTTACCTCGGATGTGATACAAGCGCTAGATGGTTGATTCTTGTTACAACTTGATATACCTGTAAAACTGGAATAAAGATTGATTAGATAGATAGATGTGGGGGTTACCTAATAATGTGGTTCCAAGAAGTGATTAGCTTCTTTTTGCGGATGTAAACCCCATTTGTTTAGAAAGAGTGATGTAAAGGATGAAATTGTAGAAAACAAGAATACCTGCCTCTGAATTTGGAAAGATGATAGAAATTGATCGAAAGCTAATTAGATGGCAAGAAGCGTAAACCAGAATGTTACACGAGTATGCAGACTTGAAGGGTCTAAATGTCAACTAAAGGATGACAAAACCCTGTGTATATTGTGAGTAGTTTATAGGGAGAGGCCAAGGGTAGAAAACTCTAGGAAATGGCTGAAAACAACAATAGAAGAGATCTTTTGGAAAAGCTGGACTGGGTCTATAGCGATCTAACTAGTTTGGTAGCGTATGTAGCAGAATTGAATGAAGCCAAGGATAAACGGTCGAGAAAGACAACCTGTAAGAAAAAAGGCTAAAGGGGAAGGTTGTTGAAGAAGACCTAAGTGATTTTGTGGATGGTCTAGACTTGCAAGAGATTATATACTAGAAACACCCAGATAATATGATAAAAATATGAATAAAGCAAGATGATGATAATGATAAACCTCACGAAAAATGATTGTGAGTGATGCAGAATGCTGAAAAGATGTCCTAAAGATTTATGGATGTTTCAGGGATCTTCCAACGTGGGGAAGGATGTTCAACTCATAAGAAATCCCAAATTTGCATGCATATCATCTTGAATAGAAGGAAAGCGGCTAGTTTTATAAGGTTGACAACGATCAGGTTGGGTTCTTTACCGATTATAGGAAAATTTTCCTTGATTGGTTGTTCTTTTGTGTTTTTGATAGGATTTAGAGCTACTTAAAAAAGAAGGATGCTTTAAAGCACTTGGGTAGGATTAGGTTACTTTGGAATGAAATTAAGTTAGTTATCCATAAAAATAGATGGGAGAAAATCTTATAAAATCAAAGGGATGAATTTAGGATAAAAACACCTAAATGGAAAGATGAATGGTATTAATTAATTAATAGGAATTAATTAATAATAATAAGGATTAATGTGGATGAGATAATTGGGCGAGGTAATTTATTAAAATGATTAATTAATTAACATGGCTTAGTTAATTAATGGGGATTAGATGGGCATTTAATTAAATAAGGGGGATGATTAAAATAAATATGCCCGCACAAGCAATGAAGGGAAGGTACAAAATTTAGGTGTCTACAAAATCTTCAATAAATTTGAATCTTTCTTAAAAATTGGACTTGATATCATTCCAATGAGTGATTTATCGGAAGGAAAGAGATATAATCATTCTACTACTTTTTCTAGTATATATTCCACAAACAAACTTAATGTAATGTCTTCATGTGTGACTCCAAGAATCCCGCATGATGTGGTGAAAGTGGCAATGTGTTCTTCAAGATGTTGTGTGTCATCACCTTTGAAATTTGGAAAGTTCTTGCAGGAACCTATTGGTAGATCGTGAAGAGGGGGTTCAAGAGCAAGTGGGCATGTATTTCTTCCCCATGGAACAATGGGTTAAGGTCTTTCTTCATCGTTTTCCATTGTTGTTTTTGTTTCTACTTCAACTCTTACTTCTACAAATTCTTCTTCGGTATTTCTTCTTACTCCTAGAACTCAATGCTTAATGGCGGTTGAAAAATGGGATAATTTTAAGGGGAGTTTCAATAGGAGTTTGGATGGGATTTTTAGGTGAAGCTGGCAGAAGACACAAATGGGGATTTTAGGTGAACGCTTGAGAAAAATAGTAGGGGTTATCTTTGATTCGTTCTTTCCGATTTTGCAAATCCTTGAAATCATAATCAACAACACCTCTCAATTTTCTCAACCTGGGTTATCTTCCTTCATCCAACTCTTAAAAAAATTGCAATGGGAATATGAAAGGAAACTATGGAATGTGAAATTTCATGTGTAAAAATCAATAGTGTGCCTTTCAACAATGGGTTTCCATGAACTCTTTTTTTTATTTTTCAATTTTTTTATTGGTGGGTGCCAAAAATGTTGGTGAGAAAAACTTTCGGGGAAAAATTAGTGGGTTTCTCGGTACACTCCACTATACCCACAGAAAATGCTTACAAGGAATTGTAAGGGAAGGATTTTCTAAAGTGTAGGGAAAGGGGAGTGAGAAATTAGACAAGGAAAACCAACTCTATGAGTAGAAAATCAGATTCTCGCTAGGGTTGATTAGAAATTTCACATTCACAATTAATTAGAAAGAAACAACAAGATTATTATGCCAATGACCAGAGGAAACCATGCACAAAAATTTGCACACATTCATAAGTCATGAAAAGAAATAATCCCTTTCTTGATTGCCATTTTTATCAAGTTGTACAATGTTAGGAATGGAGGAAAAATGATGAAGGAAAGTAGAAGAATGTTATCTCTCTTGTATTTATCAACAGATCTCTCCTTTGAGTGTACAAAATTAACAGCCCTTAAGAAAGAGTATGCCATTACATTATATAGAATTTCAGAAGACTCCTCATCTTCCCCTATGACTTTTCATATGTCCTACACAACATATGACCTTTCAAGTTCCTAGGAAATAACATTAAGTTCCCTTTTATCAATTAAGGGAAACTTATTACAATGTTTTCTAAAGCCACATTTAAATGAATAGGACAAATGTCATGATTTCTCACAATGAAGAATTAGAAAGGGGGTAGAGGAGAAGAGGAAGAAGGAGAGAAGAGAAGGAAGAAGGGATGTTGATGAAGATGATGTCATTTCATCTTCACCTTGTTTCTTGACTAATCTCATGAAATGTTCCGAGGATATTTGACCTTTTTATACCATGAGAAACCTCTTTTAGATGATGCATGAGACACCTCAAACTTGATTGATGAACCATTTCAACTTATTGATCTCTTTATGGATAACTCATTTTATATCACCTTACTTCCCAAGTGACAAACCCATTGCACACTATGATGCCTCACATAGCTTCACGCACACAAATGAACTTATGATGATGCTTCTAGAACCCTGTGAAGTTTTAAATTCTCTATTTAAAACATGAAATCAATCCATTATCCTAAAAAGATCCAAAAACATAAATATGAGCGAAAATGAATCCATCTGCAGACTTTTTACTCCCAAAATGGCAACTTTCTATTTTTAGCGGTAGGGCCCTAACTGCTATTTGAGACATATTGTCTATTTTGCTCCCAAATTTACCTTTTGAACCTCTAAACACATTTTATCCTCTTTTTTTACTGATGCACTACTATTTTTAGCACATTTCTATTTTTAGCAGAGTTGCTTTTTGGGGACCTGCTATTTTGGGAAAGTTGTCATTTTTTTCCTTACTTTCCATTTTGCATCTTTCTTGATTGTCTGAGTGATCAAACTTGCAATTCATGGGAACTTACCATTTATAGAATCTAGAGGGGCATAAAATATGATATTTTTAGAAATTGGAAAAAATGGCATCATTTTGTTACTGAGGGATGACATTTTTGGATCCGGCTCATTGTCATGATCTCATGCTCCAATTTTCACTGTGATTCGCTCACTGGGAAGTTCGAAATAAAAAATCAAATTTTCTCCTAGTAAGAGATTTGGGCACAAAGCTATGAGGGAAGCCATTAATGGAGTCACCAAGATTTTTTGAAGGTTTTCTTCCCCACCTCTAATTGATGAAAAATCAACTTCTATGATGGGTTTTTCTCTAGATGCTTTTGTACAAATTTTCAACTCTACTTGCTTATCAAAGTAATGGCAAACTGGAGAAAAGGAAGCTAGGGCACAAAATTTGATTTCACTGCCATTAATGGTCTGAGGAATCTTTTCATTTTCTTTTTTTTAGCATGAAGGCATTTGGGAGAGGAGGATTTTCCCAAAGTTTCACAGAGTTTTGATAAATGGTTTGGGAGATACAAGCATTTTCTCATTTTTGGACCTTAGGGTTTCTGGCAGCTCACGCTCATGGTTTTTCTTTAAAATCCTCTCTTTCTTCATTGTAGAAATGCTAGAAGATTATGAAAATATTATGGAGGTGTTGTAGAAGGTTTGGAAGTAAGCGTGATGGAGGATTAGAGGGAGAATCCGTAAGTTGAAGAATTGTGTGTGCGTGGAGGAAGCAACTAGAAGCAGCACGGCAATTAGAATTTTTCACATATTTATATTGCGAATGAGTCACACTTTTTGGTGCAAAAATTCACCCTATCCTCATTGGGCCACATGATGGAGCACAATTGTCTATTAAGGATAAGAGAGGGTCTTGAAAAACAATTTAAAGCAACCTTTGGGGGCACATGGGTGACCAAGAGCTTAAATTTGAGGGATGGGGAGTGTCCCAAAGCTTTGGCACACATGGAAAAAAATTCCCCCTCACCCTAGCTTGAAAAATGGTGGAGAGTGATTGCGGAGTGTTTGTTGGGAAATGGAGCCTGGGGGAGCTTAACCTTGCAAAAAGAGATGAATTGTGGTCATGTGGAGGGTCCAAGAGCCTAAATGGGAGAGGGGCACATTTTATTTCACCTATTTCACAAAATATTTTTTTCACTCTATGCAAAATAAGTGCATCACATTCTGATTGGTTGGATTTTTAACCCAAAAATGACTAACTATTGAAGCTTTTGCCTTAGAGAATGACTTGTTGAGACCATAACTTGAGTTCTCAGAGAATTTTTTGATGAAATTTTATATGATTCCACTTATAAATGGAATTTTTAATCTAATGGTGGTGTTCTAATCCTATTATTATTTTGAAACCCCATGAAAATAGGATTTTTGTTCTTGCTTGAAGGTTGTGTCTACTAAAAACTGGTTGTAGACAAGATGCACCTAGGTGTTGTGAAAAATATGATTCCACCATATTGTATGGATTTTAATTACCTTTCCAAAAATATATGTTTTAAATCTTAAGTCCATATGAAACTCCTAAAATCACTTTCCAAAGCTCATGGGTTTTTTTGCATTGTGCACTACCTAAGCCTCCAAGACTCACTCTTGTTGGAGCTTCTCCAAAACTTGTGAAACATTCTAAAACTAATTACACAATGTTCCTATCTATTTGATATACCTCCATAATTAATTTATGCCTTTCGCGTTCCTCTTTGGGGGGTGTACCATCTTCGAGAAGATCACAAAATAGTTTTTCCTAAGCTTTCCAAAAGACCTGTCTTGATGATTTTTTCTTGGGAAGCACTTGCAATGACTAGATACCCCTAAATTACCTATCGGAACATTTAATTGGGGATTATGGTGATGAATGAGTTCTCAATATTTCCTTTGAGTAAAAAAATTTCAGGTAGGGTATGGTTTTCATGCTCAAAAATTGTGAATTTTCTTGTTCACATATGCATGACAACAGGGGATAACTTGACTTTAAACATCGTGTTTCAAAGATATCTCACAAAGCAAAAAGAAAATAAAATTCAAAAACTTGTTATTCAAATAAGGGGAGAGTTCATTAAAGTTTTTACTACATGTTATTCATCACAAAAATTACAAGGCATCACTATGTATTAGTTTTTACCTTGTCATAAGACAAGGTGAAACTCTACCAAAGCTACACTAAGTACTTTTTATCACCACTTGGTATACTCCTTTGTTTTATTGTTTCCCATTTGAGAAAACAGAGATAATACATACATATTAAGTGTTGAAAGTGTTTTGGTACGTCTTTATATCTTGGTAGCCACTATCTTGATACCCATATCAATACATCTTATTATAGTTAGGTTATCTCATCATTGACTTCCTCTTGAGTTGTTATGATGCTTACATCATATCAATATAGTTTTGATACTTACATATTTTTTCCTTTGTGAAACTTGATTTAAGTCTCTAAGTTGTATTGTTACGCTACTCACATAAATATCAACTTCTTTTTATACTTAGACCTTGTTTTTATTCCAACATTTCCTTGAATTTTGAAAAGTGTTGTCATTACACTGTTCACATCATTCCAATACTATTTTGATACTAATATCTTGATTTTCCTAAAAATCTTGATTAACGTATCCAAGTAGTGTTGTTACATTGCTCACATCTGTAGCTTCCATTTTTAATACTTGGACTTTGTTTGTGTTTAAACTTGTTTAAGTATACCTTGTTTGGAAATCACGTTAGCACCATCTTAGTACTTAGGTATTGTTTATCCCAAACTCGATCTAAGTATTGATATTGTGTTTTCATTATTAAACCATACCATATTTGAGATGTAGGGAATAATTATTGTTGTCACATGGATTGTGCACCCGTTGAATCTTCAAGTGATCCAAAGGTAACATGGGAGCATCCCCAAGGTGTGTGACCTTGGGCCTTAGGATGAACCTCCATAAAAGGTCGATTTCCTATTAAAATTGGTGCATCTAATTTAAGGTAAGGTGCAGAACTATAATAATTTAAAAAAAATTAATTTATTTGTTCTCGGGGTAAAGGGGTAGAAGGATAACTGAAATATATTAAGAGAGGTGATGCACCAAATTATTTATGAACAAGTAGATCTACCTCACATGCATAGAGTATTATTGCAGAGCTCTATATAATTTGCACAAATCCTTACAATCTTCTCCGTAAATGCTTTTAAAGAATATGAATTTAAAATAACATAAGGGACTTGATATTTTCCACAACTGAAATAGTAAATACCATATACCACAACTTGCAAGTTAATTGATAAATATTATCAATATGGAGGCTAAATAAACCACTACATACAAGGAACTAAAACATCCACAAGTATTCAATGAATAATTTAAATGCACAACATATTAAATATTCAAAGGTAAAATATTGTTCTGAATATACGAGGCTAAATATTGTTTCTTAGCTCTTCAAAAATGATAGAGCCTCGGTAGAAATAAGATCTAAAAGTTTTTGAATACATTGTACATCTTTATATATATATATATATATATATATATAGCTAAAAAGGTTGAGCACAATCATCCCTTCCTCTTAACCTACTACATTCTAAAAATAGTATGCATTTACATCTATGAAATATTCCTCAAAAATATCTAGGCGGTTGTGTAACTTTGACCAGTTAAACCTACTTTACAACTAATAATTTTTGAAATCGTAAGTTGGGACATGGTTTGCATTTCATAAGTTGGAAATTATTTTGTAGTAACTAAGTTATAAAATTGGAATTTGGGACCTAATTTACATTTCGGAAGTTGGGACCTGCTTTGTAAGCTTCTAAGTTTCAAAATTATAAGTTGGGATTTTCTTTTCATTTCAAAAGTTGGAAAATGATTTATAGTGATAAGTTTTAAAATCAGAAGTTGCGACCTACTTTTCATTTCAAAAGTAAGGACCTATTTTGCATTTCAAAAGTTGGGATCTGATTTGTAGCTACTAAGTTCCAACATGTAGTTATGACATGTAGATTTAGCATGTAGTTTTGGTATGCAGATTCGACATGTAGTTTTGGCGTGAAGTTCCAACATGTAAAATGGAACTTAAACTCTAAAATGCACAAAATTGAAAATGGTAACTTAAACTCTAAAATGCACTAAAAATGCAAAAAGGGGCTTACATCAAAACTTTTAAGAAACATGGATTTCACAAGGAATAGTCATGTAAATGGGCAAGGTTGCTTAAAATTTAACATTTTTGGTGACCTCTAGGGAATTCTTTCTTGCTAAGCAAAATTCAATAGCCTTAATCAAGTCCATTGGGCATGGAGTCAACCTGATAACATGAAAACTGATCTAAAACTTTGAAAATTACCCCTGAATCCACTTGAAGCACTATCAGACTTGAAGTTGATCTAATCTTGAGCTTGGAATGATGACTCTCATTATGAAAATATTTTGAATTATGTTTTATGTGAGTGGAAAATTTCTTGAATCTGAAATCTCATATCTTTCCTCTGCAAATGATCTAATGAGACTGAAAATGAAGCTCTGAAGTTGTCCCAAAATCTGATTTTTTCCAAGTATAAAGAACAAAATGAGTTGGTCTCTTAGAATTTATGAAGTATTTCCAAGTTCTAGATCACTTCTTGATTATATGGATGCAATTAAAACTATTAAAACCTTTCTTTCCCAATGACTACCTTTATTAAATGGACATGCAAGAGAAACAACGAAACAAAAACTTTATACAAACATGGAAAATCATATATGTTCCATGTAGAAACATGAAGAGTGTGCAAAAGAAATTCTTCTAATGAAACAAAAACTACCTACTCTACTCTAACAAGAGGCAAAGGAACTTAAACAAATTATGCAACTAGTAGGAGAAGTATTTGTCTTTCCTCACAATTTGATACCATGTGTTTGATTTGACACTAAACATGACCTTAAGTAAAACTAAAAATTGTTATGAATCATGTTTCTCACCCTATTCATCAAACTATCAGAAAAAAAAAAAAAAAATACCCCCTTTAGTTGTTCTACATTTAGTTAGAGGTGTTGTAGTTGACCTTTGGTACACTGAAGCTCTTCCTCATGCTTTGAAGTAAGCATGATTGGTTGTAATTCCATTTGTGAGTCTAAAATTTCTAAGTACCTGATTGGAAACATAACCTTTGAAACCAATGGGTTGATTCTTTGAATTTCCCCATCTATTTGAAGCTCAACTACATGAATTTACAAACTTTCCTGAAGGATTTTCTTACAAACTGATATGATCCTTATTCTACCTCAACAAACAACTTTTTTTCTATCTTAATGGCTGCTGATTTTGCACTTAGTTTCTGTGGGTTTCCTCATTATTTTTCCATTTTGATCCTCCATCAAAAGTGCAGAAATCTCTAAGCATGCAAAACAATGGGGATCATTACACTCTATCAAAGCACCTTTCTCACTCTCAATACATTATTCCTCAAGCCCTTTTTGCTACTAGTAGTGTTCAAAACACTTTCTCCTCTTCCCCAATTCCAATATGATTTTCCTTCACATATGCCTACGTATTTTTGATACTCGAGACCTTCCTTTTACACATTTTCATCCTCCCAATCTAAATCATACCAATTATTTACTAATATATAATTTTCATCATTTGTAGAATTGGTTGGAGAAGAGGAATAGACAAGGGATTGGTGACTTGTTTCATGCTTGGGTAGAAATGTTTGATTCTCACAAGACCTGATTTGATCACTCAAAGAATCCAAATGATCCTCCAAAACATACTCCCTACCCTGCTGATCTACACTTTCCAAAACAACCGCATGGTCTTTCCTGAAGTATTATTGTTTGGAGTGTTAGACGGGTTGCTCCTTCTCTCCAAAAGAATAGCAAACCTCAATTTCTACCAACCTTGTAGGATAAATTACTTCAGTTATTTTTGGGTAGAAGGTAGGGACAACATATGAAATACCACAACTCCTAAGAACATTAGTGCATGGTTTAGGGAAGTTGGGTAATACTTTGGGTGGGGATGGGAGAGAATTTTACAAGATTTGGGGAATTATTTTGGCATTAAAAATTTATGGAGAATTAAATTAAGGATAAGGAAGAAAATAAGCTTCCTTGTTTTGGCAAGGAATAACGTATTTTTATTTCCACCACAAGTGTAAGGAATAATTTGAGGTGGTGAGAGGAAAATTTGCATCATAAAATATGGGTTTTCGTTTTCCATCCTAAATAAGTATCCTCTCTACTTGGGATGCAATGGAAAAATCTTGAGGAATATTTTTGCCCCCTAAGAATTGAATCATACAACTAAATCAGCATTAAAGGATCTCAAATAATACAATAATGCCATACCTTGTGAGGGTCTGTATTCTTGAGAAATTTTTGTCATGTCCTTGTAAATATAATGTTGAAATTGGTAATAAACTCCTTGGATCCCATTGTATTTTTCTGATATGTTCCATGAGGAAAATGGCATCTACATCATCCTTGAATCGGTTGTGTAATTATTCTCCCAACTGATTCCATGTGAAAATGGATTATAGAGTAGAACTCTTGTACCAATCTCTTTCTTTACCTCGAGTGATGAAATCAAATGTTTGAGGCAAACATTCAATTTTGTGACATCATGAATGGAACAATGGTTTGTAATATATTGAATGTGATCAATAGGGGATTGATCTCCATTTCCATAAAAAAGTAGATTTTTCAAGGCTATTTTGGGGATAACATCCCACTGCTACAAATGGAGTGGATCTGGAACTGAAATGAGGGAATGGAAAATCTCCTTGGAGATCCATGAATGAAATGGAAACATTAAAATGAATGGAAGAAATAAGGGAGATTTTTGTAACTGAGATGATGGGTTACTTGAATTAGTGGAGTCATCAGATATGCTTGAAACTACCTCCAAAGGCTGAGATCTCACCAAGAGCATATCAAACTTGATGAAATGAAGATGTATAGCACCTCAAACTTGTCCCACCCATCATTCCAAAATTATTTTCATTTGTATCACGTACCCATTGAATATTTAAGTGATCTAGTGCAACATGGGAACATCCCCAAGGTGTGGGACCTTGGCCCTTGGGATGAACCTCTAGAGAAGGTTGGCTTCCTATTAAACTTAGTGCATTTGATTTAAGATCAAGGTGCATAACTATAATAAGTTGAAACAAAATGGCCCAGCTCTCTTAAAATGGCCGAATCTAAATTATTTTCTGCCAAGGAAAGATAAAAAGAAGGAAAAGGCCCCAAAATGGATGATTCATTCCATGGAACTAGCTAAGGAAAGAGAAAAAGAAGGAAAAGGCCCCAAAGTGGAGATCCCTGAGCCAAACTATAAGCATTGGAAAGCTACCATCGATTCCCTTGTCAAAGAATGGAGCAGATTGTATGAACTTAGTGGGGGACCTAATAAAGGAGTGACAAATAATATGGGATATTGGTTTGCTACTGTTAGTTCTAAGTTGTTTTGTTGTTAGTTTCTTGGTACTGCTATTGTTAGTTATTTCTCTATTTATTTTTTGTTTGGATACTTTCCTTTATGTTTGTATCTCTTTGTAGTTGGTCTTGTGTTGTTTTGGGTTTGTGGTTGGGCTTCAATGGTATATCCCTTGGCATTTTTGTAAGGAACTGGTAACATTTTGTATGGGGTAGGGTCCCCTCAACCCTTTTTTACCTCTAATCACAAAAAATATAAACAAAACTAATTTATTTGTTCTTAGGGTAAAGGGGTATAAGGATAAATGAAATATATTAAGATAGGTGATGCACCAAAAGTTTTATGAAGAAGTAGATCTACCTCATATGCATAGAGTATTATTATAGAGATATATATAATTTGTACAAATCCTTACAATATTATCTGTAAATTATATTAAATAATATGAATTTAAAATAAAAGAAGGGACATGATATTTTCCACAACTAAAATAGTAGAGACCATATACCACAACTTGCAAGTTAACCAAGAAAGATTATCAATATGAAGGCTAAATAAACCATTGCATACAAGGAACTAAAACATCCAAAAGTATTCAATGAATAATTTAAATACACAACATATTAAATATTCAAAGGAAAAATATTGTTCGAATACATTGAGGCTAAAGATTGTTTCTTGGCTCTCCAAAATGATAGAGCCTCCTTACAAATAAGATCTAAAAGTTTTTGAATACATTGTGCATCTATGTATATATAGCTAAAATAATTTAGCATTATCATTCCTTCCTCTTAACCTATTACATTCTAAAAATAGGATGCATTTACATCTATGAAAGAGTCCTCCTCAAAAATATCTAGGAAGTTGTGCAACTTTTACTAATCAAACCGCTTTGTAGTTGCTAAGTTCGAAATCGGAAGTTGGGACCTATTTTGAATTTTAGAAGTTTGCACCTACTTTTCAGATGTTAAGTTCCAAAATCATAATTTTGGACTTGCTTTGCTCTTCAAAATTTGGGACCTGCTTAACAGCTGCTGAGCTCCAAAATTTAAAGTTGGGATGTGCTTTGAATTTTTGAAGTTGGGACCTAATTTACAGCTGCTAAGTTCTGAAATCAAAATTTTGGACTTGTTTTGCATTTCAAAAGTTCTCACCTTCTTTACATTTCTTAAGTTGGTACCTACTTTGTAGCTTTTAATTTTTGACATGTGGTTCCAACATGCGATTCGATGTTCATTCTAACGTGCATTTCGACATGTAAAATGGAACTTAAACTCTAAAATGTAAAATATTACAAAATGGAACTTAAAATCTAAAATTCACTAAAAATACAAAAATGTGCTTACATCAAAACTTTTAAGAAACATGAATTTCACAAGGAATAGTCATGTAAATGGGCAAGGTTACTTTGTTAGATTTAGCATGGGAAATATAATCCACGGATCATAGATCCACCATTAAAGCCAAAGACTATAGATTATGACATGTAGTTAATTAAGAAAAATACATAACTTGAAATTGATAGTGAATAATAGAGCTAAATGAGCAAGAGCAGAGACAAATAACACCGTATTTAAGTGGAGAAACCCGAAGGAAAAAAACTCCACTGTAAAAGCACTTTCTTTATTAAGAATTTACATAAGTTTAACCCAACACTTCCACTTCACTCCTCAGTTTTTCACACCACTACAGAGCTATGTCTATTGATCATTTAATATAATAACAATGACCATCTAGCTCATCTTACATTCTGCTAGTGTCTTACATACTGCTAGCGTATCTTATAGTCTGATCTCAGTCTTTAATATTGGACTGTACAAATGTAAACATTGCTAAATCCAATCCCAAGAGGGATCACCCAAATCAATGTGGGTGAGTGAATCAGCCAGACACTTCACTCTTAATTTTTAAATACCTTCACAATACAGTTTGATTAGATAAACTTTAATAATTTTGGGGTGTATTGAAGTGGTTGATCCCACTTGACATTATCACCCCAACACTCCCCCTTAATGTTAAGTGGGAATAAAAATTAGACATGCCAAGTTTTAGACCCATGAATCAGCAACAATGATTCATGCTTAGCATGCCAACAAGGGAAATCCATAAATCTTCCCAAACAAATATTCTTAAGACCAAGTCTTTACAATATGAATACTTACATCAGACTATGGAGCCTTTTATAAACTAAGGCATACCCATAACTGAATCTTTGTTGGGATTTACAAGTAACTTCACATAGAGTGACACATTTACTTATTACAAGATGGAGGAAGTATTGGAAGTTTATAATGAACTACCTTATGTATTTTCTCATGAGACTTATAGTTCACATACAATGTTACAACCATATGTAACCAATCCCTAAAGGATCACTTTGTTACATACAAAGTGGGTGGTCATGATCCACTCTTAAAATCTGACCCAGGTCTTTGATAATAATCCATAAAGAGTTAGAATTATCATACACACTCCCCCTCAAGGGAAAATCTAATAGGCTCAACAAGGCACAAAAATTACAAGACAGCTCAGTATGCAATGGCTTAGTGAAGATATTTACAACATAATTTCTGATGTTTGAACTAGATTCTCTATCAAGAGCAATCTAGCCTTCACATAGAGGAGGAATACTTTCTTTAGCTCCTATGTGTATCACTACCAGTAGCCTCTTTAGCCACATGGCTCTTTGTTACTTCAAGTGATGGCACCTACATCAAAACTTGAACAAAAATCCAGCTACATATCCAACACAACATCAGCAAATATCATAATAAGCATAATAGAAATCATACATATTTTCACTTTTAACCAAGTATAAAGGTTAAACACTAGTTGTATAACAATTAACATATCACTATGCTTAACAATTAACAAATATGTTGAAATAATTCCAACATATTACACTTTGTAAAATATATATTAGATGCAATCAGTATTGGACATCTCCAATACAAACACAAAGGCATCCCCAAGTGTCATTTGATATGCATATAATAATATTTGAGTAATCAATTAAAATAATTCAATAAAATGTTTATATCTTCATATTCTAAGTCTTTACATAATGAGATAAGACTTGATAGATAACACATCTAAACAAATAATTAGATTATTCAAGAATAATCAAGCATTCACTGAAAACATGATCCATTAAATAGTGGACATACTCATGGATTTATGTGAATTTTTCTTCAAAAAATGACCATGTAAGCACCCTTTTGAAGTCTAGACATGTCATATATGATTATATTTTTATGCCAAAAACATGATTTAACAGTAAAAAAATATTTTCTTACTTCTCTTGATTCCAAGAATTATATTCTTGTTACTACTAAGAGATCATGACTGTTTTGACAAAAGAATCATTATCAGCAAATAGTTAGAGAAAATTGAAGCAAAAACTTTAAAAATGTGCATGTTTTCAGTTATAGTTATGCTTTTTATATAGTTTATAGAGTTATTACATTAGCTCTATGATTGTTCTCATCAATTTCATCTTGATTTTGATATGATTTATTCCATTTCCTATTTTTGAAATTTGAATTCTTTTTGGATTTACAATCCTCTTTCTTATGGCCAAATTTTCCACAGTTGTGACATCTACCATCAAAACTTACTCTTAAGTTTCCTGATTTCTTGTCTTTACAAGGGGGTTTAAGAGATGGTTTTTGATTTCTGAATCTAGAAGGTTTACTTTTTTATTCTTGAGTGAGAAGTGCATGAGTAGCATTCTATTTGGAATCAAAAATTTTCCATAACATGCTCTTCTTGAATTAACAAATAAGGAAGAGTTTCTAAATCAAATAGATCATTCTCATTATGATACTTAGAGTTAAGAATGGAGATAAAATTTCTAAAATTTTCATGTATATTGATATGTATAAAGAAATATAGGATCTTATCTTGAAACAATTCACAATTACATCCATCTAATTGAGCTTTTATGTTCGTAATTTTAGCTAAAAATCCAAAATTTTCTCATCCCCCTTCATGGGAGTTGTGAACAGCTCTAAAACTAGTTTAATTATCTTAGATAGCCTACTGCCTTCATGAATGGTTTCTAATTTCTTCCATGCATCTGCAAGTGAGTCCATATGGCCTATATGCATCAAGAATTCATCTATAATACTTTGCAATAGGATAGACACGAGAGCTTCTGGGATATCGAGAAAATGAAATTAGGTTTTTAGGGGTAGGTTGTCTCCTGTGAGACATTTTTCTATACCGGTCACAAGATCCATAGCTTCTTAGCAATAAAACAGATTTTAAATGCACTTTCCAAATGTTATCCTCGAGTGGATGTAAAACTTTATAAATTAAAGTTAATGCCATTTTAGGTCTACAAATGAGTTGTAAAACTATGACAACAAAAAAATAGACATGCGTCAATACACGAATATTTTAAATTAAACTAGATATATGTTTCACTTTTTAATTAGCTCACATTTTGCAATGCAACTAATAATCCAGAAGAAAATTAATTAAAAAATAGAATTGTATACACGTGTCTTTAATTAATTGGATTGCATTTTGCACTCTAACACAATGTGAAAGAAAAGTCTAAGTCAAACAAGCCACTTGTTGAAAAATTAATGGCTTTGACACTTGCAAAGTTTTACATAAATTAAATGCGTGTCAAGAAGCAATTGGTTTGTGCTTCGCAAATTTGACACAAACTTAAAAACCCACGAGAATGAAGAAAATTAGATATCTTGCGCTATAAAGGAAATTGACATCCACGGTCTAAGGAAAAATCAAAACCATAGGAAAAACATAATAAACCCAAAAAAAAAATGAAAACGGTGAAAATACTAATACAAGTGTCACTTCTCTATTAGCATGCACTTTGTAAAAGGTAAATGTTGATAACGACTATATGTGTCCAAATTTTATTAGTTCACACTTTGCAAAGGCAACCAAAATGACAAAAGAAAACTGAAGACACGTGGAGCCTTTTAAATGGCTCATTTTTATGAGACTAAAAAGTTCAAAAAGGTGGAAAATTTTAATTAGATAATGACTGCCACAAATGAATGATTAACAAATGCAAAATGTGGAGCAATTCTATTGGCTCAGATTTCGCAAATCTGAAAAATGCAACATAAAATATACTTAGAGAAATTTTATTGGTTTACCCTTCACATATGTCAAAAACAAGTTAAAAGAAGACTAAAAATGCAGAATACGGAGCCACTTGGAGCAATATTATTGGCTCAAGTTTCACAAATGTCAGAAATAGCTAATCCAAGTCTGACAATGTGAAGACATGCATAAATCCCTTATTGGCTCATGGATTGTAATTGACAATCAGATAAACAATATTATTGACACCATGAAGAAATATGGTAAAAACTAAAAATTGTGAATATATCTAGAGCAATATGATTGGCTCAATCTTCGCAATCAAAGGAAGTCAAATAAGTCTGTTAGGGTGAAGCTAGATGAAAATAGAAGATTTTCCCAAGCTTCAAAAATAAATAAATATGTTAGATTAAAGCCACTTGGCACTCTAAGAGTGGGTGTGGCTTTGAAAACATGAAAAGAACAACAGAAAATCTATGTGGAGCAATATTATTGGTCCAAAATTTGCAAAACCAAAAAAACAACAAAAAGACTAAAAATGTAAAACTAGGTGGCGTAAAATGATTGGATCGGGCTTCACAAAAGCAGATCTAGCAAAAAGATAATAAAAATAGAAAATGTAAAGAAAAATGACACAAAATGATATGTCCAAGCTTCACAAAGACAAAAATAACAAATAATTAAGATTTGTACTTTGCTAGAATGGACTTAAAAGCCTCAAACAAATTGGATCTAAATAGATCTTTCAGATCCAAATTCAAAAATGATTTAAAAGGCTATCTTTATTTGGAAAAACTAGGAAAATAGCTCATAGACGGTAGATTCAATCCATAAATGGATGAAATGAAACCAAAAGAAAATATCTAAGAAATTTATACACTCAAGCATGATCTTAAACAAGTATATAGCCACTTTTAAGTGATTTTTCAAAAATATTGGGTGGGAATTGGAAATTTAAACTTGATTAGCTTGAACATGACTGCAGAACTTTTGGGTCTCACTGATTTGTTACTAAACTTAAATCTTCTTCACCCTTTCAAGTTAAACACTTCTAGATCAATCTTGCACACGCACAATCACCAAATCTGATACCATGTTAGATAAAGAAGTGGAAATATAATCCGTAGATCATAGATCCACCATTAAAGCCAAAGACTAGATTATGGCATGCAATCAATTAAGACAAAGACATAACTTGAAATAGATATCAAATAGCAAAGCTAAAAGAGCAAGGTATTGAAAGAAAATAAAAACAAGAGAAGATAAAGATAACACCATATTTAAATAGAGAAACCCAAAGGAAAAAAACTCCATTGTAAAAGCATTGTCTTTATTAAGAATTTACACAAGTTTAACCCAACACTTCCACTTCACTCCTCAGTCTTTCACACCACTACAGAGCTATGTCTCTTGATTAGTTAATACAATAACAATGACCATCTAGCTCATCTTACATTCTACTAGTGTCTTACATACTACTGCTAGTGTATCTTACAAAGATGACCTCGGTCTTTAATATCTTTGGATTATACAAATGTAAACGTTGTTAAAGCCAATCCTCGAGAGGGATCACCCAAATCAATGTGGGTGGGTGAATCGTTCGGTTGCTTCACTCTTAAATGTGAAATACCTTCACAATACAGTTTGATTAGACAAACTTTAATAATGTTGGGGCATACTAAAGTGGTTGATCCCACTTGACATTATCACCCTAACATGCTTAAAATTCAACACATGATTTTGTGATTGGATCCTTATTCAGACCTTGTTGATTTTCCTTGGTACTTCTCACCATACAGATTCATATCCTTAGGATATTCTTTGATTCCTTGATTCAAATTTCCTTAATTCTTTGAGATTATTTGAAACTCATTATCACATTTATAGTTATTGCGCTTCTTGATTTTTCTTAGGTTCATTGTAGTACTTGTACACATTTTTCAAACCTTAGCAAAAAAATTCCTATCAAACAACTCTTGAGATAATTTGAACATTGGAAAAGTTTCTTTTATAGTTGTTGTGTTGCTAAATTTTCATCAACCATTTTGACATTTACACTCATAACTTATTTTTTAAACCTTACTTATTTGTCAAAATTATGTCATCACAATGTCTTTTCCTTAGATCCCCTTTGGAAAATCACATGAGCATCCTCATATTTACAAAATGTCTATTTGGTTACCGTTATGCTGCCTGAATTGACATGGAACTTCCTTCTATTTAAAGGAGGTCAATCATACAATCTAGAACTAGGAATTTAGTCCCAAAAATGCCAACCATGACTAAATATTACATGGTTCCTCACACTTATGACAATAAGGAACCTAGGTTTAGGCATTCACATCAAAATATGCCCATCATGACTAAACCTCGATTGGTTATTCACACTAGAGAAACCATTTGGTTACCCATTTCCCCACCTTCATCTCATAATCGGTGGTATGATTATGATGATTCCAATCCATGTTATTCTTTTGATTCCCCTTAGTCTCCTAATTATTCTAATCCAAACTATTATTCATATTCCCCTCAGTCTCCTAAGCCTCATCCAATCAAATTTCTTCTAAGGAATAATCAGTCTCCTAAATGACATTTTCCTTCTCTAAGGGTTTGTGTCACCAAAAATTTTCCCCATCATTCCTCTAATTTTAATCTTGAGTTTTGGTCCTCCCTTTCTCTATAGGATCCCCTTTATCAGTCACCTCACTGACATTTTCCTCCTTTAAAGATTTGTGTGACTCAAAATTCTTCTAATCATTAATTTATTTCAACTCCTTAGTCGCAGTCCTCCATTTATTTACGGGATCCCCTTTATCAGTCGCCTCAACGAAATCTTCCTCCTTTGAATATCCATGTGAATCAAAATTCATCTAATCAATCATCTAATTTTACCCCTACATTTCAATATACTGACTTTCTACATGATCCTATTCATCTACCTACATTATATCGTCTTATAGGAAAACTAATACCAAGTTATTTCAAATCCAAATATTCTACAACTTGCAAGACATGCAAATCCAAATCTACTTCATCTCTTGATTCATCTTCTAAATATTACACACTTTTTGGACCCCTTTCTTCCAATCAATCTACTATGGTCAAACACAACGACCCATACTAATTGATTTATTTTAGAATGAAGAAGTGATCAAAGAATTCATGGGGCTACATGATGACATTCCTCTAGAGGATCATGAGAAAGGATTCTCTTTAGACCTCGATGCGTTCATGTATTGTGGGGAAGAGGTTGATTCCTTTTTTTAGAAAACAAGGAAGATCCTAAGATCATCAAACTTGATCCTCCTCTTGTTCTTCCATTTTCACATTCCCATCACATGGAGAAATGTCCGAGTTTGTAATTGATCCTTGGCCTATTTTATCATTACCCAATATTTCCTTACATATCATAATTCCTCAATCAAATTCTCTCCTTGGGTCACCTTTAGGTATCCCTTCATCTTATTTTATATGTGGGCCACCTCCTAGTAGCCCATCTTCATCTTCCCTTGGGTCGCGTCCTAGTAGCCCATTATCTTCCATATGTGGCTCACCTCCTGATAGCCCATTATCTTCTATACTTGGTTTGTGTCTCAAGTATCCCTTTATCTTCTATCTTTGGGTCACCTTTGGGTAGCCCATTTTCTTATATATTTGGGCCACATCCTAGTAGCCATTCATCTTCTATTTCGGCTCACCTCCTAGTAGCCTATTCTCTTCCATCCTTAGGTTGCATCCTATTATCCCTTCATCTTTTTCTATGGGTCATCTCTTGGTAGCCCATCCTCTTCAATTCTTGGACCATATCCTCTTTTTCCATCATATCATCCTTCTATCAACAATGGTGACAAGTCCACCATCATCCCTACTATTCCTATCATCAATCCTAAACATCCACTTTCTTCTCCCACTTCTTGGGATCAAAAAAATCACACATTAGCTTATATGAAACCCAAACATTTTCTTCATCAAGCTAAGATAAAAAAATTTAAAGATCTCCAAAGCTCCCAATAAGTCAAACTTAAAGTGCAGCAGCAAATTGACACAAGAAATTATTAATTTCTTCTATTTAGCATACTAATTTCATCGTATCATAATACATATATAGAGAATGTCTCCCTTGTAAATAGGCTACAAATTATTCCCTACAATATCACAAAAAATAACCTTCAAATCACATACGACAATATCATTGTTATTCATAACAATAATATTCCTACTAACTAAACAATAATCATGAGAACTAATTAATTTCTAACATTCCCACCCTTAGTGTGAACATGGGGAGAAAT
The DNA here is from genome assembly GCA_018340775.1 of Taxus wallichiana var. yunnanensis. Lineage (NCBI taxonomy): Eukaryota > Viridiplantae > Streptophyta > Pinopsida > Cupressales > Taxaceae > Taxus > Taxus wallichiana. The sequence goes on along the minus strand of CM031235.1, from coordinate 544,945,377 downwards.
AACATCTCAAGAAGTAGAAATAGAATTGTATGCCTCCACATAATTTTAAATATGCATATTGTTGGCTTGGATCTTGTTGTCTAGATCTTATGGCACAAGACCAATCCACTTCACCATAATGAATCCCATACCGGATTTTCACACTTCAACCAATTCTCCTACATATAAAAACTCAGCAGTTCCCACTTTCACTTGCAGTGAATACACTTTCACCAGTCGATCGATGTTATATGTACGACAGTCAAATAATCTTAACAGGAAAAGGATAACTCTAGTTCATCTACCCTCCTATACAAATTTTCTCAGATTCTAAAATGCACATTATCCTTATTTCAATCATAACAAGAGAAGGAAACCACACACCATTTTTTTATGCAAACACCACACAACTGAAATAATACCTAAAAAGGTATCACCAATGTTGTATGTGACCCCGTCATTGGTTACTGACAAGAGGCGTTAATCTCCCTCCATCCTCTGTTGCCTCCGACCTCTTATGGAAAATGTTTTATCTACGGTATGAGATGGTCAAGTTGATCAATGATAGTCATTTAAAGGAAACTACATGTGCTTGGATCACGTTTTTTTCTTAGAATGAAAGAGAAGAGATGTGAATAGTTTGTAGTCTTGTATGGATCTAGTTTTACACCTTAGACTCCAAACATAATTCATAGATCAATTGGTTACAGGCATAGATTCACTTGAATAAAATAGACGTCAAAATAGAAGGGGTCATGAGAATGCCAAGAGAATGTAGAGAGGGCCACTAAGAGCATGGATATATAAAACTAACAACTTTTGTAAATATCCTCCTAGAGTAGGCTCACATGAACAGAATCCTCCACACGTCACAATTGCAAGGATTGCATACACAGAGATTTCTTCACTTTCAAGACGTTTAGCTGAGTCTCCTAATTTTTGCTAATCTGTGGGAAAATGGATGAAAAAAACAAAAATGAAGGGGGACGTAATACATACGAGTTAGAATAAAATAGACATTTCCATAACTAGGAACAAAACACACAATATGCTACAGTCTAGTTCTCTTTAAAAATAAACTCTCATCAGTTGGGGCTATCAAAAATTACAATGACTTCCCCCTACATTAACTCATGATTCCATCACTCCTCGTACTAAATGAAAGTGCAACAAACATATTGACACAAAAATTATTAAGTTCTTTTATTCAACATATTAATTCCATCTGGTAGTAATTCATATATAGGGAATGTCTCCCTTGTAAATAGGTTACAACTTATTCCCTACAATATCTCAACAAATAACCTTCAAATCACATCTGATAATATTATTGTTATTCGTAACAATAATATGCCTACTAACTAAACAATAACCATGAGAACTAATTAATTCCTAACACAAACAACCATAAAGTTAAAAATCATGTGTGATTTAAGAATGCACACTAGTGCAGCCATCAAGTATGGCACAAAGTGCATAAACCTATGGATAGGTAACTCAAGCTCCTACACACAACTTCCATGTTTCAAGATAAGTCACAATCATTTATTGAGTATGAGCTCACCATGATCATCAAGATTGGAGATAATATGACTATTGATAAGTAAAAACTCCTAGTCTCCCTTATAAAATAAATTGAAAAAATCGTTGTTGGATCCTATCATGCAGAGTGAAATTGTTGGTCCCAATTTCCAAAAATCTAAAGAAATCAAAATAATTCAAAAATATTAAAAAATGAGAAAAATATCAAATCATTACAAAAAAATCAAAGGTACAAAGATCAAAAAAATCCAATCAAGTATTACATACACATGGATGTTCTTTCTTCCCTTTCTTTCAATTCCTCTACAAGTCATCCATCATGTTCATCCCTTTGATGATATTTTGGTTGGTCTATTTGCACTCTTTGTGCAAAATTTATCTCTATGGTATCTATTTGACATTGGTATTTCATTACCTTAGTAAATTAAAGAATGAATGACCTTTTAGAGATCCTATCACTATCATACATTTAATAAACTTGTTGCGAAGACCTTTTGGGTATATTTGTTGACACTAGCCAATGTAATCATCACAATCACTTCCACATCCTTTCATTAAGCCATTTTTGGTTCTTAACCCCTTATCAAAACAATCAAGAGAGATGAAATATTTTAATCAATCAAAAATCAAAATCAAAACAAATATAAGTCTCTCTTGGGGTATTTCTAGTATCTCTATCGGGGCTATGGACATATGGTGGAAATAGAGAAATTTTGCGACTAGAATCAAATACATCTTCATCGGGGCTATGGATGCCTGGCTAGCAATGGAGTAATGTATGGCTCTCCTTCCACCCTCCATTCACAAATCACCTATAAAAATAAATCATTCCTACACATTGGCTAGTTTGTTTTCACTTATTTCTTATCAAATCTTCCCTTCAAGAGGTAATTAATTTCCACATGCACACATTGGATATCTATGAGGAAATAGGATTAGTATGTTACCAAGTGTTTTTGGACCTTGTTCATACTCTTACTTTATTCCTTATTTTTCTCAAGAATTTTTCCTTTGGCTAATCACTTTTTCATCATGATTCTTCTAGCTACATTTTCCATATCCTTTCATAACATTTGTTGTTCTTCTACTTTTTTCGAACATCCATGTGTATAATATTTCCTTTTTACCATGTTTTTGGGAACCTTTTCCCCCTTTCAATAAAAAATATTGTCCTCTTTTCTATCATCTATTTCTTGGCCATCTTGCACTTGGGTGCATGCTTGCTCCTTCTTAGCTCTTCATTGGATTAATTTCATCATAAAATTGAACCTATCCGACTTGGCCTTGATCGCATTTTATTTTCTTCTTGTATATATGCACAAGAATTGCCCTTGTATATTCCCATATATTGCTAGGGGCATCTTTGCATCTTCATTTTCCTGTATATAGCTTTGGAAAACTTTCAAAAAACCCTAAAAATTCATAAAATCCATCAAAAATCCAAAACATTGGTAAAATATTTTTAAAAATAAAGAAAAATTCAAAAATCATTAAAAATCCAAAAAAAATAGTAAAAACAAAATCCAAAACAATTGTAAAATTTCAAAAAAAATAAAAATTTGGTAATAATAATACATGTGGGTGAATCATTTATCAGATGCATCATCCTCAAACATCAAAAATTTCCTACAAAACATCTTTCTTTGGTCCTCGTTTGTTCTTGAAAATGACTCGCGGATCTTCTGGATCTACCTCCAATAACAAATCTAGTTTACTTACTATGTTTGTACTCTCTTGCACAACGAGTTGCTTGGTATTTTTTCATAATGCACGATTCATTTTCATAGGACCCATATTCCCTCCATATATTCACCTCACACGTATCCTTTTTTTGGGGTGTCATTTTTAACCCTTGTCATTCACTCAAACATTTGGGAACTGAAGATCAAAAACAAAAACATTGGTACAACTATCTTGAACGTTATTTTGTTTAAGTATCTATGTTTGTACTTATTTCCCTTTCAGGTTATCTTGTTTACTTTCTCTTATTGCATTACTTTATGTATTTTTCTTAGAGTTAGTGTTTTAGCAATGAACAAATGTCAGTATTATAGCTTTTCATTTTATTTTACACTTTTATTGAATGCTTATATATAATAAAGGGCCTATTGATGCAAAATCACAGCACCCCTAGATGTTGATCGATTTCTAGGTTAATCACTCTAGCATCCAGTGTGATTGCATAACATTGAATCCTTTCTTTGAGTGTGGGACTCGTGAAAATGAGAAAGGAATCTCTAGAGAAGGTTGGTTCCTCTTCCTAAACTACCCGCCACAAGCTATTCCGCAAAGCGAGTGCAAGCTAATCTAATCCTAATCTAACCATGCCAAGGAGACAGAGAGAGAGAAAAGGGAAAAACAGCAAAATCCTACACTAAAGCGGTGATACACCGAGAAGGAAAATGTTGAACATCTATCAAAACTGCCATGGAACAAAGAGAGGTGAGCGATGGGAAGGATGGACAGATGCATCACGAGTGCCCAAGGATAGATTTCACGAGAAGATGTCCCAACTCCATGAACACAGCTCCAAACCTGTAATGAACATTAGAACATGCACAAATACCTGCAATGAAGAGAGGCAAGAAGAGAACAAGTAAAAGAACAAGCAAGGATGGACAGATGCATCACAAAACACGTTTTTGTTGCTTCAAAAGTTTGCACAGAACATCATTTCAATAGTAAAAGGAAAAAACACCATTATAGAGAAAGGGAGGAGGTTCGAACTCCATTTTCAACCCTGGAGAAGAAAAGAAGGGAGGGCAGAGCTGAAAAGATGAACCACTCTTAAAAATGAGCCAAATCTGGCTTTATACAATGCATGGGTCGAGCCCAGGAGAGAGAAAACATAGGAAAACGTGTAAGCAGCCCAACCATTGACCAAAACACATTCTTCATTAAAATTGGTGGTTGAAACATCACTTCTGGCCATGCTAAAGAAGAATGCGACCCATGTGCATTAAAACTGGTTGTTGAAACGTCAGTTCTGGCCATTACTACGTGCTAGAGATGTTTCTTGATTTTCTCTCTCCAAACTAAACCAAAATGCAATATTGACCCTGGAATCATGTAGAGAATTTCACCAACTTTCCATTGATATAAAGAACGTGAAAATCTGAGCTCTGGATCAAAAGTTATAGCGATCTGAAGATTTAGGGCACAAAATAGGCCAAAACGGATTTTGAAATTTTTCCCGCGCTCTGCCACTTGGATGACACGTATCAGGTGCTGATTGGATGAGCAATTCTCTCTTCTTCCCTTTCTGTGGGTTTTCCTTGAAAATTTTGACTTTTCTTACACTTTGAAAAAGTTTTCATTTTCCCGCGCCCGCGCCACACTGGGACACGTGGCATCGTTTGTTCGTTGATAGGGGCGCGGGAAAACCTTTACCTTTTAGTTTTGGGCCAAAACTTTGCTAAGTTCTCTAATTCCTCCCCGAGCCCCGAACTCCTATCTCCCTTAGGACACGCATCCTCTTTTTATTGGCTCGGGCCAATGCTCCAACTCGCTCCCTTTAAAAACTCACCAAAAACACTTAGTCAAAAAAATTTATTGCGCCTCCCCTTGTGACACGTGTCACAACCTGATTCGTTGGCGGCTCTTTCAGCTCCCCACGTCCCACGCATACTTTTGGCCTAGATGTCCCAAACTGTCTGGGACAAAAACCTCTGAACCACCCGATTCGAGCTTCCTTGTTCCTGTTTGAGGCGAAGACACGTGGCAAGATTTGATTTGCTTTCTACGGTTCAGCTTTTCACGCCCGCCCCGTGCGCCCCGATGTCCCAACCTGTCCCAAGTGCTACCTGGGCTAGGACTTAGCCAATTTTCTCTGTATTTCGGCACCAAGCTTGGCTTTTGTAATTTTTTCACATTTTTATAACTTGTTGGGTTTTCTTCTTGGACAGGAGAGAGAAAAAGAAGCTGAGGGGCCCCAAAAAACATGATTTTGGGCCTTAATCAATCTATTTTCTTGGGACTTGAATATTCTGATGCATGTTATCAAAATTTACCCTAGGGGGTGAATTTTGGATAATAGTTTTGGCGACTCAGCGGGGTTATCTGCATGTTAGATGAAGTTACCAGTTGCCTGAAGCATCCATTGGGCATGGAGTCATGCGTTGTAACCTGCAAACTGATCTGAACTTTGAAAACCTCCTCTCTGAGCCACTTGGAAACCCACTGAAATGGACCATGTAAGAGAAAAACTAGTACCACAAAAACTATGTACAGAACTGAAAATCATACATGCTCCAAATGGAACATGCAGAGTGTGCACAAGCACTTCTTCTGCTAAAAGCAAACCTACCTACTCTACTCTAACTAGAAGCAAATGCAAGCTAAACAAACCTTGCAATTGGTTGTGAGAAATAGCTTCCTTTTCTCAAAAGTGGCAGCCATGCAATTGATTTGGAGCTGATCATGGCTGTTAGGATGAGTGGAAAATCAACAAGAAGCTGGTCTTCTACCCAAATCATCAAGGTATCAGCTAAAGGTGAATCCCATACCTTTTTAGTTGCTCGCATTTGGATTGAAGAGGTATGACAGATGATCCTTGGTACTTTGTAGCTCACCCTCATGCTCAGAAGCAAGCATGACTAGTTGTGGCCTCTCCTTTGGCTCCAATGAAGCCAAATACCTGATTGGGCAAGGTCTGGTCCGTTTGATATGCCCATAGCTCTGATTTTCAACTCCAAAAATGGAGTCTTCTTGTAAACCTTCTTGAATGGATGGTGTGGAAGCAATGGTAGAATCCCTCTGTCCTTTCTCTTCCTCCAATGAAGAACATGAAAGATTAAAATCTTCCAATATGGGTTCCAAAGAGCTGTTATAAGATGCAGGCTGCTACAAATGAATGTTCTCCTTCATGACAGCAGACTCAAGTGTTTGGAATGTGGATGATGAAAGAGAGAATGGTGGAAACTCAACCGGTTCTTCTCCATCAAAACAGTCCTCCAAATCTGACAGATAAACTACCTCATGGCTGTCCTGCTACAAATGCTCCACTTCCTCCATGGTGTCTTCTTGATCTCGTAACTGACCACCATGGTTTCTTTCATCCTCCAACATTGAGTTTGAGAGACCAAACTCTTCTTCAAGATACTAGAACTTGAGAGAGATGAAGTAGAAAGAATAACTGAAGGTTCTCCTGTAGCCTGCTTTGTGCTCAAAGCCCTTAGATCTACACTTTTCTCCTCCACAACTAGAATGCACTCCTTTTCTTTTGGATCTAGAGCAGCTCCTTCCTCCTCTACTACTTGAAGGAAATATTGCTCTTGATAGAACTCTTCCTCTAGCATGAAGTTTGTCAAGTCAAACTCTTCGATATGCTGCTCTAGAGGATAGGTTGGGACTGCAAGATATTCTTCTGAGCTTTCTTCTTTTATGGCTGATTGTGCAACTTGAATTGAATCAGCATTCCCTTCAAATAGAGTGCCAACATGGACACTACTTTCTGAGCAAACTGACTGCTGATCTGCTTCTTCTTTTTACTCTTCTTCTGCTGCCACAAAATCAGTCTTAACCACCATTTGTTCAACCTTAGCCTCTTCTGTAGGTTTGACCATCAAGGGGATCTTTGTCATCCCAAATTTGGCAGCCCAAACCTTCAGACTTTGAATTTCTTCATCTTTGTTTTGCTTCTCTTTTTGCAGCTTGTTTTCCTTGACTGGCATTCTAATTTTCATCCTCCCAACATGGATTTGGGAATGCAAGAGGAGAAGTGGATTATAACTCAAATGGCTTGGCAATTTTTGTGGTGGTGGAGGTAGAAACTCTTGTTTCTTTGGAGGAGGGGGTATTTCTTTTAGCTCTTGTGGAGGGGATGACTGTTTGGAAGGAAAAAGGAAAGAAGAATTGAGGTGTGGTGGAAGACTGAGAGGTGGAGACATGGGATCAACATTTGGGATAGTAGATGGGGAGTTTAGAATTTGCAATTCCAAATGAGATGGTGCTGCTTGAGTAATGGGAAGAGAAAGACCAGATGATGGTGTAGAACTTACCCATTGACAAGGTTGTTCAACAAGTGTATAGCCTCTATTTCTAATGTCCATTGTGCAATTTGGGGCAGCATCTTCATCATGAAGTCCAGCTTTCCCGAGGGCTGAAGTGTCTTGGAAAAGGGCCTCCCCATGGACAAGGAGTCCCGCAACCAATTCTGAAAGCTCTCATTTGAGCTGTTGCTCTAGACTACACCATCTTTACCTCCATCTTTTGGATTTTCTCCAACAGACCAGCATTTTACATTTGATTGTCTTCATTATATGCATACTCTTGCTCTTGGAAAGCTCCATAGCCAAACTGATTTTGGCATTGCTGCTCATATGGGTATGCATGCTGATTTTGAATTTGTTCAAAATGCTGATTTGGAGGATTTAAAAAACATGTTGGAGGTGGGAAACATTGCTATGTTGTTGTTGAAAATGTGAATTCCATGATGGAAATGAAGTCATGATTACACAACTTCATGGAATGGAAAAGAATGAAAGAGATGGAAAGAAATATGAATGGAAATGGATGGAAAACGGGTCTGCAACTTCAGAAATGGGTTGCTGATCAGATGGAGTCGCCAGATGTGTTTGCAAGTGCCTCCAAAGGCTGAAATCTTCACAAGAACACACCAACCTGCAAAATATGAAGTGGAAGACCTCTAAGGTCCCACCGGGCATGCCAAAACTATTGATGCAAGCGCACGGTGGCTTAAACTTTGTTGTTGATAATGAGACACCTCTGAAAGATGAAATAATCTAACCTCAGTGTCCCACCGGGCGTGCCAAAATTGTTGATGCAAAATCACAGCACCCCTGGATGTTGATCAGATTTCTAGGTTGATCACTCTAGCATCCAGTGTGATTGCATAACATTGAATCCTTTCTTTGAGTGTGGGACTCATGAAAATGAGAAAGGAATCTCTAGAGAAGGTTGGTTCCTCTTCCTAAACTACCTGCCACAAGCTATTCCAGTGTAGGCAAGCTAATCTAATCCTAATCTAACCATGCCAAGGAGACAAAGAGAGAGAGAAAAGGGAAAAATAGCAAAATCCTACACTAAAACGGTGATACACCAGAGAAGGAAAATGTTGAACATCTATCAAAACTGCCATGGAACAAAGAGAGGTGAGCGATGGGAAGGATGGACAGATGCATCACAGGCCCAAGGATAGATTTCACACAGAAGATGTCCCAACTCCATGAACACAGCTCCGAACCTGTAATGAACATTAGAACATGCACAAATACCTGCAATGAAGAGAGGCAAGAGGAGAACAAGCAAAAGAACAAGTAGGGAGGGACAGATGCATCACAAAACATGTTTTTGTTACTTCAGTAGTTTGCACAGAACATCATTTCAATAGTAAAAGGAAAAAACACCATTACAGAGCAAGGGAGGAGGTTCGAACTCCATTTTCAACCCTGGAGAAGAAAAGAAGGGAGGGCAGAGCCAAAAAGATGAACCACTCTTAAAAATGAGCCAAATCTAGCTTTATACAATGCATGGGTCGAGCCCAGGAGAGAGAAAACGTAGGAAAACATGCAAGCAGCCCAACCATTGACCAAAACACATTCTTCATTAAAATTGGTGGTTGAAACATCACTTGGCCATGTTGAAGAAGAATACGACCCATGTGCATTAAAACTGGTTGTTGAAACGCCGCCCGCCATTACTATGTGCCAGAGATGTTTCTTGATTTTATCTCTCCAAACTGAACCAAAATTCAAGATTGACCTTGGAATCATGTAGAGAATTTCACCAGCTTTCCATTGATATAAAGAACATGAAAATATGAGCTTTGGATCGAAAGTTATGGCAATCTGAAGATTTAGGGCACAAAATAGGCCAAAACGGATTTTGAAATTTTTCCCGCGCTCTGCCACTTGGATGACACGTATCAGGTGCTGATTGGATGAGAAATTCTCTCTTCTTCCCTTTCCGTGGTTTTTCCTTGAAAATTTTGACTTTTCTTACACTTTGAAAAAAATTCATTTTCCCCCCGCGCCCCGCCACTTGGGACACGTGGCATCATTTGGTTAGTTGACAGGGGCATGGGGAAAACCTTTATCTTTTAGTTTTGGGCCAAAACTTTGCTAAGTTCTCTAAGTCCTCCCCGAGCCCCGAACTCCTATCTCCCTTAGGACATGTGTCCTCTTTTTATTGGCTCGGGCCAACACTCCAACTCGCTCCCTTTAAAAACTCGGCCAAAAACACTTAGTTGAAATTTTTTATTGCGCCTCCCCTTGTGACACGTGTCACAACCTGATTTGTTGGCAGCTCTTTTGGCTCCCCGCATCCCATGTGTACTTTTGGCCTAGATGTCCCAAACTATCTGGGACAAAAATCTCGAACAGCCTCGATTCGGGCTTCCTTGTTCCTGTTTGAGGCGAAGACACCTGGCAAGATTTGATTCGCTCTTGGCTCTTTCGGCTTTTCACGTCCCACGCATACTTTTGGCCTGGATGTCCCAAATGAAAGTCCTCTGTTTCGGCCGAACCAGCCGGTTTGTGTCCTCTACATACTACTCTTCCCAACCTGTCCCTGCATCACTGGGACAAATTTTCTCGAACCGCCCAAAATGGATCGACTTGCGCCAAACCGGCCGATTCGTGTCCGCGCATACTTTTGGTCCAACTGTCCCAGCACTGCAAAACAAGACTTAGGCAATTTTCTTCATTTTTTCGGCTGGTTCAGCTTTTCACGCCCGCGCATCCCGATGTCCCAACCTGTCCCAAGTGTTGCTCGGGCTAGGACTTAGCCGATTTTCTCTGTATTTCGGCACCAAGCTTGGCTTTTGCAATTTTTTCACATTTTTATAACTTGTTGGGTTTTCTTCTTGGACAGGAGAGAGAGAAAGAAGTTGAGGGGCCCCAAAAAAACATGATTTTGGGCCTTAATCAATCTATTTTCCTGGGACTTGAATATTCTCGATGCATGTTTTCAAAATTTACCCTAGGGGTGAATTTTGGATAAAGGGCCAATGGCATAGATCATAAAGTAAAATCATGAAACAAAGTTGTTCTTGAGCTAAACTGGATTAAATTTATTTCCATTCTCTTCATATCACTATCTTCTATCCCAAATTTTTCTTTTATATCACCTGGGAAATAGGGATTATTTTTATCCCCCTCCTTGTTTCTTTTATCCATTTCCTTCATAGTTTTAATCTTTGATCGACCTATTTCATCACCTCATCAACACTCAAGGGGGAATCTTTTATTCTACTAATTTTTATTATATCCCTTCAAAATTTACTTGTCTATAATTTTCTACTATATTTGAAGTAAGCGTTGCTTTACGCCACCCCAAAGGGGGGGAAATGTAGACACCTAAAATCCACTTACATAGTTTTAATGCTAGAATTAGACTCATTTCCTTCTTTCTCGTCATTTCCATAATAATTAGTGACTTCTCACTAATTAACTAACATTTCCCTCCATTTTTGTCAATTAACGACACTTCATTAATTAACTAGCCTTTACCCCACTTTAGATGCCAATTAATGACACTTTGTTAGTTATAATCCTCTTCCAATCAATTAATTAACTATCATTAGTTAATTAAGCCTTTTTAACCTTGTATTTAATTATTAAACCCTCTTATTGGGTAAATTCCCCTCTCAAATCCTCCAAAACATACATGTTTCCCTCTAAATCATCTCTAAATAGCTTTCTAAGCTTATTCTAGCATATTAATTAATCCTAGTTGATTAATTAAATCATCTCTAAATCCCATGAGTTATTAATAACTTGTTAATTCCTCTAATCAAGCTTATTTCTTTTAAATATACTTTATTCTTTATCCCACATGCACTAGTTTGCAAGCTTCTTTACAATCAAGCTTCTCCCAAATTGGAAAGATATATAAAGGACCCTCATACATGCTTCACACCTTACACCTTTACAAACTTTCTCATTTCTACAAGCTTATGATAAGAGCCTTCTCCATTATTGGAATAACTACTTCATCTTTGCATCCATTCTCTCATTGTTGAGTAGAAAGGAAGATCTAAGTATGTCCTTGTAGTCATTTCTTGGTGAGATATTTCCCTCTCTTTGGAGATCAACATAAATTTGATTACTCATGATCTAAAGAGGTTCATGCTTAGAAGTAATCATACATTACAAGAGTAGGAATGGTTAGCATTAGATGATTTCATTCATGTTTATGCATTAGAATAGTTATTTCCTTTAAGCTCTTATCACAATGTTAATGGTAGATTTAGCTTTACTTTGAGACTACTATATGTTAGTTTCTTTTAATTAGCATAAGCAAGTTTAGCATAACAACACTTGTAACCTAGTGAATGTGGGATAAATTGAATGTAGAATTATAAGAGGATAAGCATGATTAGAATATTTTAATTAGATATTAGTAACTCATGGGAGTTTGGGAAGGTTTAATTAATCAATTGGGATTAATTAATAGGCTAAGTTAAACTTATGAAGCCATTTAGAGATGATTTGGAGGGAAAGTAATAAATTTGAGAAGTTTGAGAGGGGGATTAACATATAAGAGGGTTTATTAATAATTAATTAATAATTTTTAATTAATTAATTAAAAGGGATTTTAACTAATAGATTCATGTTAATTGCCATCCAAGATAAGGAACAAGTCTAGTTATTTAATAAAGTGTTATTAATTTTTTTATTATGGGTAAATAGTTTTGAAGGGACTATACCCTGTATACAAAAGGCTCAAAAGCCAAATATCAAAAGAGGTAAAAATAGCCCAAAAAGGAGCAAAACATCCAACATCAGAGGGCTCAATAGCCAGATAATACAAAATAGTAATAAAACAGGATCAAGACGTACAGTGATCTCGAACAAAAGTAGAAGAGACAAAAAATGAACAAGAGATAACCATCACTGGACATCTCAGCCAAAAGACAACACCAAAACTGCCAGTCAACAACAAATTCATAGCAAGAAATGACAATGAAGTAACTCGCATCACTTGATAGCCCATCAATCTTGGCTTTGATCATTTGAAGCGAGACAAAGAATGCAATGGCGGTGGCCTGGGAAGGGTCTTTCAAATCCGCCTAAGCAATTGCAATATCTCTTTTCTCCTTGGAGCCCCAAATGTCCTCAGTAATACCGTTGAGACTGCAAATACTATGAACATGTTGTTCAATGAAATTATAGATACTTTTAAGGGCTAGAGAGGATACAGTCGTTATGTCCTTTTGCATTTCCAAGTCTTCCATCCAGAGATTAGAGCTTCTTGAAATTTTCAGTAGTGATATCCTCCTCTTCATCATTTTGCAGTTTCCTTTTGCCCTTAGCTTTATCCATTTCTCTAATAACACTCTTAAGATCTTGAATTTTCTTTTCCATCTTACCCACTCTAACCAAAAAATCCTCATCCTTAGGCTCCTCCACCGGATTACTAATGTGCAACAGATTCGCGGAAAGCTCCAGGTCTTTATGACTTCTAAGAACCCTCTCAGAAGCAAGGACCTTTGTTTTCATCTTCTTCCTTTTCTTGCTAGTTGAAGTAGTGTCAAGCTTCCTTTCAGGCAGGGGTAGAATGGAGGCAGGGGGTAGGGGGAGGAATGAAGGCCAAGGGAGGAGCAGAATCCAAATGGGGATAGGCTGAGCATTGGCAGTGAATAAGCAATATTAACCCTTGATGAAGGGGAACCGCCTAGTGTGATTTTGAACTTCCATAACCGATTTCTCCAAAGAGTTCAACAAGTAATGAGGGAAGTTGATGATGATGTCTCTACGAAAATGGTTAAGAAAGATCAAATGATTTTGGGGAATAGTGACAAAATGCCCTTCTAAAGTAACATACCTCACTACCATCCTTGCGATTTTAGCAAACGGCTCGGGAACAGAGGCAAGCTTGATGCCAGCAGTCACAAATTCAAGATTTTCCCCCTCATCAAGAAACTTCTTAGCTTCTACATCTCTATCCACCCGCTTGTTAAAGAATTTGGTGCCATCTAGACTGAGCCCGTGACTTGGGCAATAAGTTCCTCTGATATCTCAACCTTGATGTTGTTGTACTTAACCACGCGATTCCTCCATCCCTGAGCAAATTTAATAGAGAGATCCTGATCAAAACCTTGAATTTTTTCAATAAAGTTTGTTAGACCCCCTTTTTGAAGGTAGTTCCAAAGAACTGTATCATCTTTCCAAGCTGGATTATGGGTGGGCTCAGTCTTGCAAGGTGGTCCCCCCATTTTTCCTGTGTCTCTGCCCACAATGGTAAAAAATTGAAAACTATGCGGATCAGCCTCAACTCTATTTTTGAATCCCTCCCAATCGTGTGAATAGATGTAATTATTAGACTTTACTTTGTAATTATTTAATCGCTCCTTAGCATCCGCCCTATGCCTATTAATGATGACACTCTAGGTCGCGCAAATATTTAATGATGTCATCACACTATACTTAAAAAGCCGCTCCTTAGCATCAGCATTACAACCTTTAGTGATTACTTTCCAATCCATGTAAGCCATGTAAATCATTGATGATGTCTTCATTAACTTTAGTGGGAAGAATGTCACCTCTTAGCCAAGTTTGAAAAGTATTATTAACCCCAAAATTTTCCAAATCATCTACCACCCTATTGCCTTCCCGGTAGGTATGTTTGATTTCAAAATTTTCAAAACTCTTGCAAATATCAATAGCTTCAGCAATGAAGTCTCTGATTGACCAACTGGGGGATTGTTTTTTATTTAGGAGATTGATAATGTTTAGCGAATCACCCTCAATTATAATATTTGAAATATTACAATCTCTAGCTAGCCTTATACCCCAAAGAGCAGCGAGAGCTTCTGAGTAGTGGTTAGTTTGCCTACCCATTTTTCCAGAAAAGGTAGCAACAAAACAGCCTCTGTGATCTCTAATGACTCCCCCTCCTCTAGAATCTCTAGGATTTCCTTTTGAGGCCCCATCAAAATTCAATTTATGCCAAGCACTAGGAGGCTTAATCCATCGGACAGTGGATCTATCAATATTATTATTATTCTTATGCAAATCAGTGCCTATATTCCAAGTAGCCAAAATGTGTTCTTCTTCCTCAGGGTAAAGTCTATTTTTAGGAGGTTTAAATCTTTCAATGTTGTCCTTCACATCAATGATAATTTCTTTGTAAACTTTGTTACATAACTTTCTAGTATTCCTGAAAATGACATCATTACGAGCTTTCCAAACTCACCACATGGTGTGGGGTAAAACTAGTTGCCATAATCTCCTTACCACACAATGTTTGTAAGGAGAGTTCCATTGTTCCCAGGCTTGAAGACAAGTAAGGGGAAGATCCAATCCTGATTAAATTTAGCTAAAATAAGATGCCAAATTTTGGAAGTGTACTTACAATGAAGAAATAAATGTTTGATGTCTTCTACTTCTTCCTAACACATGCAGCATCTATTCAGCATGATGAACCCTTTCCTAATGAGATTTTCATTAGTTAGGATCTTGCCTTTAAGCATAAAGTGTTATTAATTGACCGATATGAATGGGAATGTTAAATAATTATTCGAAATCACTAATTATAATGAAATTTTAGTAAATAATATAATTAGTGAAATTTTATTACTAAAATTATGTGGTCAAAGTTAGGTGTCAACATTTTCTCCACTTTGATGTGGTGTAGCAATAAGTGACACCATTTCAAGTGACACCATTTCAAAGATAATAAACAATTTTATTTTGTACAGCTTGGAATAAAAATTATGAGGATGGATGATGCCCTCGAATGTCAATGGGGTGATAGAAAAGTTTGATTGATTCTCGTAAAGAAGAGGAGACTGACCATGGTAAAAGATATGGTCATTATGTCGTCGGGATTCAAACTTGGTTTGGTTGGCCATTGTTAGATTTCATAGATTTTGGGGGCCTTGCACGATAAGAGTTATAAAAGATAGGGAGGGAAGGGGAAGAAATATGTCATTGTGATAATTATGTATTATTAGGCTAGAAGAAATATTAAATGTTAGTGAGAAGGAATGTTAGGTAAAATGGGGAATAAGTTAGAATTTGACAAAAGATAGATTATGGATGGAAATATTGTATCATAATTTACGTATAGTCCTAGATTATAAGTATCTTTTTATTTGATGTAAGCATACAAAAAAAAGGTAAAATTATATAAAAATCCATAATACTAATTTTTTGAGAAGCATAATGGCTAAGGGGGATGAATCATTCATACAAAACTTTAACTTTATTTACCATGTCATACATTCATCATTCAAATCAACCATTCATCATACATAACCACATGTGAACTTATTAAGTGTGTTACAACCATCCACAAGTGTAAAAGACAAGAGAGAACACAATAATGCCAGATATAAAGTGGTAAATCCTTAAGGGTAATAAAACCCGTTGAAACCTCTACTAATATTACTCAAACTAGAGGAATTGCAAGAATATTACACATCAAGTAAGATTTGTTTAGTGAGGCACCAACCCTACAAGGAGCACCAACACCTATTTTAGTAGGAAACCAATCATATAAGGAGGTTTTAACCCCTAACTCATCCACCTAAAATGGATGATCATTGAATATATGTTGCTCTCATAACTGATTGTGATCACAAGTTTAGCTCCTCTTTCTCAAAATCTTCTCAAACTACCCTCTCTTACTTCGCTCAAATGTGGCCTTTCTCTTGCTGATTAGGTCTATTGACCTTACACACCTACTCTTAAAATCTTCTCATCTCATCACACCTCTTCTTGACTCCATACTTGAACCCTATTTACTATTCTTTTTCCTTCTCTAGCTCGCTCATATCCCCATTGTCTCAACTAGTACAAATGATTCATTACAACTCGCTTATATACATGACACTAGCTGATAATACCTCTACTTCAGCCATGACCATATAGATTGGTCATAAAAATATTTAAAACACACTTAAAACATCATATAAATCACCTCAAGATACCCAAATAGGTCGAAAAGATCCTAGACACATCAACTAGTACAAGGCTACTCTCAAAATAGGCCAAAAAGAGAACTTCATCTCTAAAAATGAACAAGGATATTCAAGGACACACTCCACGTTTTTCAATACTAAACAAGATCCAAAAACTTAGGTAAATCCCCTAACAACCTTTATCAAGCCCAATAACCTCTGCATAAGCTACCATCATCAAGAAGCACACCAAGAAGCAAGCTATCTCAACAAGGTATTCAAGAACCTAGAAATAAGTCTCATAAAACAAGAAACTTCACCTATAAAAATTTCTTATCATGGATCAATAAGCATACCGTTAAAATTTATTTGAGTAGAATATTTGAAACAACTCACTTCATCCTCCAAATCAGGGTGGAACTCAACCACTTCAATCTCTCGAAATAGGTTCAAACCGACAATATTGACTAAAGAACTAGTCTTGAGGGATCATCCTTAAAAACTCCAAAGAAACTTCCAACCATTGAAACCACTTGGAAAACTTCAAGTAGACTTGACACACCTATTAAATCCATCATATGCATCCGATACATGGATAAAAACAACCAAGCACACATGCTCCAAATTATTTCTTAACGAGCCAAATAGGACTAATTAGGCCAATGAGTATTCAAATAAAAACCATCACTCCATATCAAACCAATTCTTAAAATTCATCATGAGGGACCTATAAAATGTATCCAAGCTTAAGAAATCTGCTCCAACATGTAAATCCATCAAACTCGTCTCAAACCATAAGACTAGGTTTTATCCCTTCTAGACCAAAAGCAGTAGGGTGACTTTAGAGACATGTATCTCAAAAATTATTCACATAAACTATCTGAAAATTTTCATATCTATCTATCACACCTCCCAAGGTATCTAGAAAATTCACATTTCTTCATGAAGCTTCCATCTTAGCCTTGAAATTGTAAATCTCTACAAAAATTGGTTTTTCTCCTACTTATTAACTAACCCGAAACATGAAATGACCTCCAAAATTATCCCTGAAGAGTCCTCTATAACCTTTATGCATAAATTTTTCTTTCATATAACATTTGGATCTCACACCAATCATTTATTCCATATCACTCTGTTATGAGGGTTTAACTAGGGTTTAAGACCAACTAAGCTTGTTAATGATTGTTCATAATTATGGAACGATAAAATCAACTCATTATTTTTTAAAAAAACTTATCTCAATGTAAAAACATCCCCAAAGCCTTAGGTACCCATAAAAACCCACATGTGTGGGTGAGAAAATGAAATTCACCTATCGAGTTGGTTTTTCCTTCTCAAGAGCTCAGTTTTTCCAAAAATCACTTTTCTTGCAACTCCTTCACAACCTTGACCTAAAATTTGACCCATAACATCATAAAAACCTTCTCCAATTATAACAAGTCTCATCCATTCTCAAATACATCTATAACTCTCTCACCACCATGACTTACTTGTGTTTACATGCCTTGTTCTTAAGAAACTTGCTTCTATAGACCTTGAAACAACATCATACCTCTAAAAATGACTTGAAACCCCTCCTAGATATGTTATTCCATGTCACAACACATTTTCCATGCTCATACCAAACTTATTTTCTCCATATATCATGGAACTCACTCATACTACTTGGATTAGGTATATGAATAGGCTAGAATGACCATGTCAACACATGACATCACATGATCTAACCTTTTTGACAACTTACAGACACTTAGACACATTTTCCACATCATATTGAACATTTTTACCTCATACATATATCATACAACCTTTATAGTGATCGGGATAGCTTAACGATTCCTAAAACCATACCTAGACATCATGACATGACTACAATATTGGACACTACCAATCAACCTTCATGTTTGACCTTGATTAACACCTCATGGAGACTCTTATGACACCTAGACTCCCTTTTCCATCAATTACCTTTGACATCAATGATAATACCATGTACACAATGGCCAATAGATTTTTATGCAATGTTACATGACTTAGAGTAAAATACATAAGTAATGCAATACAATAAAGTAAAAAAATAAGAAAACAAACAAACAAATAAGAACAATCAAATACACTTAAACAAACAATGTTTAAGACAATTTTACCAATGTTTTTGTTATCCAGATTTAGTATACAAATGTTCGATTTATTTAATAATTGTTAAAATGATACCCTAAGCTAAGATACATGTAAGGGATGGGATGGAGGACATAAAAGTCCCATGAAAAGAAAACTTGCACTATGAAATTTCCCGAGACACGATATATGACAGAAGAAAAACATAACAAGAAAATAAACATTTTTGATGAAATAATATCGAAGATGATCTAGATTTCATTTTCGGAATGCGCAGCACTAAAGTAGGATGTTTTATGATATAGTTTCTAATTTTTAGTGTTTTTAGTTTTTCATTATTTTTGGATTTTTATATTTTGTGAGTATTTTTAGTTTTCTAGATTTTTAAAATTTTTAGTATTTTCTAATATTTTACCAATGTTTTTGGATTTTCAAAGATGCTACCAATATTTTTTATATTTTTAGATGTTTTGAATGTTTAGGAATTTCAAGGATTTTACAAAACTATGTACAAGAAGAACCGAGTCCTAAGATGCCCCCAACGAGAGATGAGAATATACAAGGGTAAATTATCATTTATATATACAAGAAGAAGATAATCCAATTCAAGGCCAAGAGGGATAGGTTAAAAAAGATTAAAAACACAATCCAATGAAAATATAAAAGAAGTGATCATGTCCCAAGTCCGAGCGGGCCAAGAAACAGATGATAGTTAGAAGTACAAGATTTTTATTAAAACGAGGAAAAAAATTCCCCCAAACAGGGTAAAAATGAATTTAATTCACATGGGCATTCGAATGAAGAAGAAGAACAATGTGAATTCTATGGAAGGATATGGAAAATGTAACCAGAATATTGGTGATGAAAAAGTGATGAGCCAAAGGCACAAATTGTGAGAAAAATACAAACTAAAGAAAGAGTCTGAACAAGGTCCATAAAATACTTGGTAACATACTAGTCATATTTCGCATTGAGATACAATGTGTTTGCATGAAAATTAATTTCTTCTCAAGAAAATATTTGATAGGTAGAAAATGAAGACAAACTAGCCAATGTGTAGGAATGATTGATTTTGACAGTTTATTGGTGAAGGGAGGGTGGAAGGAGATTCATAGATTTTTCACTTCCATTTAGGTCTCCACATCCTTGATGGAGATATATCTGATTTTTGTCACAACATTTTTCTACTGTGAGCTAGGTTTCCACAACCCCAATAGTGATACTACAAATACCCCTAGAGAGAGTTTTATATACAAATATATTGCTTTGCTTTTTTATTTTGATTTATTTTTCTTTTTGAAAATTATTTCATCTCTCTCGATTGTTTTGATGAGGGGTTAATAACCAATAATGGATTAATGGAATGATGTGGAAGTGATTGTGATAATGACATTGACTAGTGTCAACAAATACACCCAAAGGTATTCATAACAAGTTTATTAAATGTATTATAGTAACAAGATCTCTTAGAGTTCATTCATTCTTTAATTTACTAAGGTAATGGAAGACCAAGGTCAAATAGATACAATAGAGATAAATTACTCACAATGAGTGTGAATAGACTAACCAAAATATCATCTAAGGATTTAAAATGATGGGTGATTTATAGAGGAGTGGAAAAAGGAAATAACATCCATGTGTATGCAATATCTAATTATGATGTTTAATATTTTTATTCTTAATTTTATTGTAACATTTTAATGTTTTTTTGGATTTTTATGGGTTTGTGAAGGGAAAATCCCAAAGGGAGATGATGAAAATGGATGAAATGGGGATATACTGGAGTGAAAATGGGATGGGGGAAAATATCCATAATAGGATAGGAAGAATATGATATGATGGATTGGGAGGTTGGGATAAACAATGTCACTCCATGTGATAGGACCCAACAACAATGTTTGTGATTTATTTAATGGGGAGACTAGGAGTTTTTTCTTATCAAGAGTGATATTATTGATCATGGTGAGATCACACTCGATAAGTGATTTTGATTTATCGAGCTATATGTGTATTTTTATGTGGTTGATTGAGTTCTCTATCCATATATTTTTAGACTTTGTGTCATATTTGGCATTTACATTTTTATGCATTTTTGAATCGTGTTTGAGTTTTGGATTTGTGGGTGTTGGATTTTCTTAGAGATTTGGATATCCTTGAATTTATATTTTATCTTGATGAAGAAATTATATGTACTTCATATAAGCTAATGCATGATTTTTTTAGTCCCTGGGAAGTGTGGGAAAAAGTGGATGTTTGGGATTAATGAAAGGATTATTAGGGATGATGTTGGGATTTCCAAAGTTGTTAAGAGAGGGATGATATGATGGATGGATAAGATACGGTCTGAGTATTTATAGTAATGGGCTAGTAGGAGGTGTCCCAAGGATAGAAATTAATGGGCTAGTAGGATGTGTCCCAACTATAAAAGGTAATGGTATAGTAGGAAGTGGCATGAGATTTGATGATAATGGGATAATAAGAGGTGGCCCAAGGATTGATTGTGATTTAGGGGATATGATATCTAAGGGATGATTAGGTGATGAGAGGATAAGAGGGGGATCAAGGATAAACCTAGTTATTTTTCCATGTAATGGGACATGAACAGATGGGAGGATAAGAGGAGGTATTTTTAGTTGATGACAAAGGGTTGATTTGAAGGAAGAGTTCTACCAAGTGTTTGGGATTTATAAGTTATTTTGTGATAGAAATTATGGTGCTGGGTGGTTTTTTAGGTTTTCATTTCCACAAAGGAACTTGATAGTGCATTGAAAATATACCTTGGAACATATTTTCTTGTCAATTTTTAGACGTAAACAAAAACATCGGTCTTTAGAGGATTGGAGAGGATAGAATAAGGCATGGTTTAAATGGCCTAAGGGGTGAAGGGAGATTTAATTTGCACTAGTAGATGAATATGACTCAAAGGATTCACTAGATTTTGATTGGTATGTTTCTAGAGTTGAATTATATTTAGTGGATTTAGATGGCTTGCTTAGAAGATGGTATAGTGCATGTAGAAAAGGGGGACTTATGAAAAGAGAGTGGATCATGACATGAGGTTCAAATTGTATGTTTGATTAGAGGAGTTTGAATTGACATGGATCTTAAATGTTGGAGGAAGTTAGTTAGTGACTGATTATTCCATAGGAGAAAGTCAATTAAATGAGACTCAGGATTCTAAGGAGGATTGGTTCATGGATAGAATTGATTAGGAGATGATGGTTGGGAAGTGAAAGATATAATGGATTCCCTATCGTCAAAAACATGAGGAACCATTAGATATATATTCAATGATGTCATTGTTTTATTTGAATACCTTAGCCTAGATTATTTTATTGACTATTTCATATTAAATAAAATTCTAGGTTGATTCGAGTAAGTGTAAAAGCTATAAAATAGATATCTCATGAATATTTGGATGCTTATTTGATTTTCCAAAATGAATATAAGGAAAAGAGACATCATAACGATGTACTTTGAACAATGAATCAATTTTGAAAAAAAAAAATTATGGGCGAGTGTCAAAATGATTGATGAAATTTTGGTAGAGTTTTGGATTGTTTTATTTGATAAATGACGCCAAAATATATGAGAGAAGTATGATTTGTGAAAAATATGTGGTACAACTTGGACATAGTTTCTCCTTGTTCTTGTTAGAACGTAATATTAAATTCATATAAACCTTAGTTTATAATTAAATAATTTATAATAGTTATATTCTTAATTATTTAATATAAACTTAGTTGTTTATGTTTAATTGGTTATTAATTAATCAATTTATATTAAATCGGGGTGTTATTAATTACACCTTGTCACTTGATATGGTTCGTGACCCATGGGGTCAAATAAATATGATCATGGGTCATATTGTTATTCACTTTGGGTGAATTTTATAGGGAGAGAAGTGAGGGAAGGGGATTTCTTTGGATCAGTAAATTATTTCTAATTAATGAAAAATTCTCTTTTCCATGTTTTTTCCCCCTCGGGGGTTTTCCACGTAATCATTGTGTTATGTGTTAATTTTTTTACTATGTTAATTTATTTATTTGTTCATATTAATGTTTGGTGCAAATATTAATTAATATGGTTATTAAACTCCTCGTCCTAACATGGTACCAAAGAAAAGGTATATAATTAATCCTAATTTTATTTAACCAATCCAGTGTGTCAGTTGGTTGGGTAGTTAGGTGGTTAGAACATTTTAAATAGTTCTCCCTTCCCCCTTTGGGACATCGAATACACATTTTTGTACATAGGTGGAAAATAATTCAAAGCACTTCAAGAAATTTTACCCTTGCGTGAAATCTTGTGGAAAAAGTACCAGGGACCTGCAAGTAAAGGTAAGAATGTATTTTAATTAAAATATTATATCATTTATCTATAGTTTTCAAATGTGTAGGTTGAAATAAATTTTGGGGTGAAATTCAAGTTAAAATGAAGGTTAAATTCTAGGTGACAAAACTCCACAAGAATAGGAATTCAATTTTTCTTATTGGTCTAGACTAAATTCTTGTCCCTAAGTGTGGTAAAACCCGAATTATTTTGTTCAACTTAGGTATTCAAATCAAAATTATTTATGTCTCTCCATGGTACCCGCTTAAAATAGGTTACATATTGAACTTATTCAAAACTATAGAGTAAAATGATTTGTAAATCAAGTACCTATTCTAAATTAGGATCCTTTAATAATCTAAGGGCCCTTAATAAAAAAATTATTCAAAACTATAGTTCATATTAATTATAAACTATACATTAAAAAAATAACCTAAAACTTTATATTGAAACCTAATCTATTTGAACTATACCTAACCCTATAATTTTTAAACCTATGTGGAAAATGTTTTAGCCCTGTTAATTCCCACCCCCTCTACTTCTACACCATGTGGATGCTCTTCCGATTCCCCAACCACTCCAACCAGACCCCACAACATGGCACCTCTACCCCCTCTTACAGGATGACCAACTCGCACATGGATAGACCCACGGTCTTCTCAACCATTCCAACCTCCTCGCTCTACGTGCCCCCTTAGTCTCCCTGTGTGTCAAATCCTTTCCATCTCGTCCAAGTGGCTCGGGATTGTTTTATGGACTTTAGTCCCACATTAGTTGGAATGTAATTTGTTTAAGGTTTTAAAGGCCATGTTAAAATGTAATGCGGTTGTGACTTCATTCACACCATGGAATTTTGGTTAACATCCCAATTGGCTCGGTGGTTGTTCGACCTTTTTGACTTGGCCGCGGACTCTTCATTGACTCATGTGAGCATTGGCATAGCATATGTGGTATGTTAGTTGGTTTGATAGGTTGGAATGTTGGTTAACTTGATTGGGATGGCATTACATTAACTCACCTCTCCGAGATGGTAAAACCAACTCAGCCAAGCTAAACAAAATATTATAACATCTCATCGGAGTTTGTTCCACAAATTTTTGTGTATATATTTTTATTTTTCTCATTTATTAATCAAATTATCTTGATTTAATTATATTTATTATTTTAAGTGGTAAATTTATTCAAATAATATTGTTTATATTAGATAAACAAGTTTTTCATATGAGGGTAAGAGCACCAAGTTAAGGGGCCAAAAAGTGGACAAAAACCCAAAAACAACTGAAACGCGTACGCATTTTTCCATAACGCAATCCCATTTTATTTTTCTTGGATTGGTAATTGTCGAGCATAAAATACATACGTGTTATAACACGTATGCATTTTAGTTAAGGAAAAGCACGTCATGATTTTGTATAGTATGGACTATAAATGTGTATTTGGGGGGCTTATACTTACAAAAATAAATGTTTAAGTATAAGATTTATTTTATTATTTATTTATACTTAAACAAATTGTTTAAGTATAAATAAATAATAAAATAAATCTTATACTTTAAATTTATTTTAGTAAATATAAGAAGTTAGGGTCACTCTGCACCTGATGGAAGTGGTCTCGTAGCTCCAATAGTTATAATCTAGAAGATAGTTTTTCAAAATCTAATCAAGTCAAGCACTTAGCTCATTTTTCAGATTTGCAAAGGACCTAAAACTTTCGGGACATATATATTGTAGTCATTCTTTGTTTTGGGAAAGCATATACTCATTTTATAGGTTTTTTTACCTTCTAAATTAGAGTTTGGCCCTACCACTACTTAAATTGTTACTAATTTTTAAATTTGGTCCGTAATTCACTTTAGTAACCATAAATCAACTATATTGTGCTTGTCTACTTCTTACTAAAATGAGATCCTCACTTTTTAGATAGAGGATTGCTCCCTGAATGGGATTCCTATCCTATGGCCAAAATGAGGTGATTATAATGTGCCTCCTCCTTAATTTTTGTTCACACTACTAGGAGTTGAATGAGTTTTTACGAATAGTACTAAGTGAATTGCATCAAGTAAACTTAGATGATTGTTCATTCTTAGAAACATGGTGCTCCATATAAATATCATCCTTTCGACCTTTCCTAGCTCTAAATTATCCTTTCATGGAATCAAATTCACAATTCTCATACATGTTTTTTCTCATATGTCTCTCATGGAGACAAATGATGCATTAATACTTCACACATGATGGTCCTTGATACCTCGATGACATGAATAACTCATTTTAGCTTTTTTGAAGAGTGTTGATTATCTACAAATGACCAAAAAGGGCCTTTTAAGGCCTTGAGAAGAAGTAATCTCTCATCAAATCTAAATGATTTTATCAATCATCTTAGACACTATTCCCTACACAGTGAAACACACTAAATGATCTTATTAGGACTTTTCTTTGGGTCATGGTTTATGATTTAGGGTTTAGGGTTTAGGGTTTAGGGTTTAAGGTTTAGGGTTTAGAGCTTAGGGTTCATGGTTTAGGACTAGGGTTTAGGGTTTATGGTTTAGTGTTTAGGTCTCACGGTTCATATTTTAGGGTTTAGGGTTTAGAGCTCGGGGTTTAGGGTTCACGGTTTAGGGTTTAGATTTTAGGGTTTATGGCTCAAGGTTAAGGGTTGAGGGTTTAGGATTTAGGATTTAGGGTTTAGGGCTCAATTTTCAAGGTTTAGGGCTCAGAGTTTAGGGTTGAGGGTTAAGGGTTTAGGATTTAGGGTTTATGGTTGAGGGTTCATGTTTCAGGGTTTAATGTTTAGGGTTTGAGCTTAGACTTAGGGATTAGGACTCAAGATTTAAGGCTTATGGTTTAGGATTTAGGGTTCAACCTTTAAGGTTTAGGGTTTGAGGCTCAGGGTTTAGGGTTTAGGGTTTAGGGTTTAGGGCTCATGGTTTGGGGGTTAGGTTTTATGGGTTATGGTTTAGCACTCATGTTTTAGGGTTTAGGGATTAGGATTTAAGGTTTAAAGGTTAAGTTTCAAGGTTTAGGGGAAAGGGTTTAGGGTTTAAGGCTCAGGGTTTAGGGTTTAGGGGTTAGGATTTAGGGCCCAAGATTTAATGCTTAAGGTTTAGGCTCACCCATTCACTCATTGTAATGTTCTATGTCTTACCCATTCTTATAAGTATTGACAGAGAGTATTCAACTAAAAATGGTTCATCTAATTTGTAGGTAGAACATTCAAAGGGGTTCATCACAATTTTATGCCTTTCATCTACTCATATTTTGAAGGAGGGAAATGTCAGATATCCAAGAAATATTCAATATAAATAAATGTTACCCAATACATCTATAATCTTTTTCCCATTGCATGGGAACTATTTCACTCACGTAATGTTTTATGTCTTACCCATTCTTATTAGTATTGATAGAGATTATTCAACTGAAAAGGGTTCATTTGCTTCTTAGGTAGAACATTTAAAGAGAGTAATCACAATTTGGTGTCTTTCATCTATTTATATTTTGAAGGAGGGAAATGTCAAATATCCAGGAAAAATTTGGTATAAAGAAATGTTTTTATGCTCTTTTTAATAATTATTTCAGTTGCAAGTTTTCATGAATGAAGGTTTCATTTGAATAATAAAGCTTGATATGTCTAGTGCTTGTGTAATCTGGAAATTTGAGAGGATTTCGAGGTTCAAGTTTATTTTCCAAGATGCATTACTCAATGTTTGAAAATGTTTCTCTAGATGCAATAACATTCTGATTCAAATACTTAATTATTCCTAAATGTCTAATAGTTCCACATACCCCAGTAGTCTTAGATCATTAGGTATAAAGATACTATGTTACTTGATTCCATTTATAACAATAGAGATATTTATAAATTCATGTTATGACCTCTAAATATGTATGAATTTCAATTTGTTTGGAAATCACATCACACCCTTCACTAGGATTAATGACTACCCCTATCTTTTTGAAGGCACTTTTGAAAGCATCCATGGGTTTATCATAGAAGGAATTATCAATGAATGGAAGGTCACTAAGTCGTAGGCCAGTTGACTCCCATTCATAACTAAATAAGAAATATTTACTAGGGGATTGATAAATCCTTTGTGTTCTTATCCATTCCCCAGTTGTTATGCTTATTTTGAACACTTCAGGAAGTTATGTCAAATTTACTATCCATTCTAGTAATATAAGATCTTTCTCTTTCTCTAGAGGAGAGGATATTGCAGGTAATTCGGTTATGATCCTACACCTCCATGTTGGTATACTATCTGTGTTTCTTCCATTTCCTTTGAGATTAATTTTTGTGTTACGATGGTTATTTTTTCCAACTTCCAATGGGTCATCCTAGCTTGCATAATACCATACATGGAAATATGAGAAATGTGAAATTTGTTTCAGAGTGTAAAGAAATTGACATTCAAGAATGCAAGTATATGTGGGGAGAAATAAGTTTGGAAGAGATGTGTAATATGCATTGTAAGGCACAAGGTAGATGTCATATCCATTTAGTTTCTTGTCCCACCTCTCATAAACAAGGTATTTTTACAAGAATACTCAATGATGGTCTAAGCACAAGAATATGAAATAACATCCTAATATTGATATTCAAAAAAATGAACTCACTTATAAGACCTACTGGAAATATATGAGGTTTAGAGGTTAGAGATTAGGGCTCTAGATTTAGTGTTTAGGGTTTAGGGTTTAGGGTTTAGGGTTCATAATTTATTGTTCAGGGTTTAGGGTTTATTTTTTTGGTTTTAGGAATTAGGGTTTATAGTTTAGGGTTTAGGTCTAAGGTTGAAGGGTTGAGGGTTAAGGTTTTAGGTCACAGAGTTCAGAGTTTAGGGTTTAGTGTTTAGGGCTCAAGATTTAGGGTTTAAGGTTAAGGTTTTAGGGTTTAGGGTTTAGGATTTAGGGTTTAACATTTAGGGCTCATAGTTCAAGGTTTAGGGTTTATGGTTTAGGATTTAGCATTTAGGGCTTAAGGTTTAGGGTTTATGGTTTAGGGATCATGGTTTAGGGTTTAGGCTTATGGTACATGGTTCAAGGTTTAGGGCTTAGGGATTAATTTGTAGGGTTCAAGTCTTAGGCTTTAGGGTTTGTGGTTTAGAGCTTAGGGTTTATGGTGCATGTTTCAGGGTTTATGGCTTAGGGTTCAAGGTTCGAGTTATGGGTTTAAGGTTTATGGGTTAGAGCTCAGGGCTCTAGATTTAGGGTTTAGGGATCAAGGATTAGGGTTTAGGGTTCAAGGCTTAGGGTTTAGGTTTTATGGATTATGATTTAGGTTTCATGTTTTAGGGTTTATGGCTCAAGGTTTGGGGTTTGGAGTTATGGTTTTAAGGTTTAGAGGTTAGATCTCAAGGCTTTGGATTTAGTGTTTAGGGTTTAGGGCTTAAGACTCAGGTTTAGGGTTTAGGTTTTAGGGTTTAAGGTTTAGGATTTAGTGTTCAGGGTTTAGGTTTTTTATTTTAGTTTTATGTTTTAGGGTTTAGGTTGTAGAGTTCAGGGTTTAGGGTTTAGGGCTTAGGCTTTAGGGTTTAGAATTCATTATTTAAGGTTTAGGGTTTAGGGTTGGGGTTTAGGGTTTAGGATTTAGTTTTTAGGGTTTAAGGTTTAGCATTTAGGGCTCATGGTTTAGGGTTTAGGGCTCACGGGTAAGGGTTAAATGTTTAATGTTTATAGTTTATGGTTTAGGGTTTAGGTTTTAGGTTTTAGGGTTTAGGGATGATGGTTTAGGGTTTATGGTTTAGGTTTAGGGCCTCAGATTTAGGGTTTAAGGTTTAGGGTTTTGATTGTAGAATTTAAACACTAAAATCTTTAGGCTAAATGTTGAAATCCTGAAAATTACCTATGTACTAACCAGATTATACTATAAAAACTATCTCCTAAATTGTGACTAATGGAGCTATGAGACTAGTTCCATAAGGTGCAGAGTGGCCCTAATTTCTTATATTTACTAAAATAAATTTAAAGTATAAGAAATAATAAAATATAAATAATAATAAATTTAAAATCATATTATACGTAACGTGTATGAGTTATAATGCATACACATTTTGTGTTTTCACTTTTTCCAAGCCATGCCTCAAGGATTCGATTGGTTTTAGATCCCTAAGCCTGAGGCATGGACCTATACAAACACATCAAATAGTGTGTTTTTGCAGGAAAATGCAAAAATTCCACTTCCACCATGATAAATCAACATAAAATGATCGATTCGTTTTAAAAAAATTATACCACAACGTAAAGGAAAGTTTCTTCTTTCTAAAAATATAATTTTTCAAATTTTCTGACTAATTTAAGGTTTCCATATTATTTATTTTCTAACTATGCCTTTTTATAGCTATTTTTTGAAGTTTAAACATGTGTATCTTTCATCATGTATCTTTTTTTTAGCTCATCAAAATTTAAAAATATATACTAACACCAACTAGGCCTAATTCTATACATATTAAAAAAATCTAATTTTCGATATTTTTGAGCTAATTAGGGTGGGCACACAGACTCGTTATTTTTCAAAAATTTAAATTTATGTACTAGAAAAATCATTAAAAAATACTCACTAAAAACTCTAGCACAAACTAGATGCTCCTAGCTATCTTTCTACAAAAGGGTTTTCAAAAATACTAAATAGTGCTCAAAAATAGTGGGGGCATAAAAGTCACTCTATTATGTTTTTAACAAAAACAGGAGCACATGTTGGTATTTTAGTTATTTTACCTACTTAAACTTATCCATTTTCAATAAAATTTAGTAGCTTAGAAACTAGACTCAAAATGCTACAATTCATGTTTATAAAACATCTTCCAATTTTGAGTGTAACTATTTCAAAAACTCATACAAGTTGAAGTTTTTAATTATTCAGAAAAAAGTGTCAACTTAAGACCCCCTTTTGGCCCCCCAACTTGGTGCACTTACCCATGAAGTAAAAAAATTTATGACACGATGACTAATTCATCATTTTCACTTAAAACTAAAAAAAATTACTCACATTTTGATAAATCAATGTTATTGTAAAACTAATATATTTTATATCTATAATACTTGTTTGAAAAGTCTATTTTCAACGTAAAT
Source organism: Taxus wallichiana var. yunnanensis (assembly GCA_018340775.1). NCBI lineage: Eukaryota > Viridiplantae > Streptophyta > Pinopsida > Cupressales > Taxaceae > Taxus > Taxus wallichiana. Next base: position 544,915,479 of record CM031235.1, on the reverse strand, counting down.
CCATCTAAATATGACTAGCGTGGTTTGAACAACGACAAGGGGATTACTAAACTATTATCACTAAAACCTCGTTGTTCTCATTTATTGAAATTTATTTACGTGAAAATGGGATCTAATCACTTTACTATTGAAAAATCATATATGTTGAATGGAACCAATTACAAAATCTAGAAGATAAGGTTGAAGGTGGAATTTATGTCTCACAAACTTTGGACAATCATGAATGGTACAAAGAAGGCTCCGACTAGAAGACAAGAAACAATGGAAAATATTATTACATGTCAAAAAAGGTGCAGGAAGTAATGTCCATTATTTTTTGGAGCATACAAGATAATTTCCTCCTTCATATCGAGAATCAAGAAAGTCTCGAGTGAGTATTAGACACAACTGGAATCTATGCATGAAGGTACGCATTATCAAAAATTATTAAATTGATTCTAGAACTGATGACGACTCCCATGAAGGGAGATGAAAAAGTAATTATTTTTTAGAAAAAATTAAGAATATTAAGTCTTAGTTGGATGGTTGTAATTGTAACTTAATTCATGATAAATTACTATAATTTATTATTCAATTGAATATTCATGAATTATTTAGGAATTGCATTTCAATATTGAATTCTAACTATCAAACAACATAAGACATCCCTAATTTACAAATACTTAGTGCTCTTTTGATCCAGGAAGAGCAAGCTATGAAAAATTTTGATTCAAAAGAGAATGTTACTCAAGCACTTCTCACTTGAAAATCCAAAAACAAACCTTCTAGGTTCAACAAAAATCAAAAATAAAATTTTAAACCTTCTAGTAAAGATAAGAAACTAGGAAATTTAAGAGATATCTTTAATGGTAAATGTCATAATAGTTGAAAATTTGGCCATAAGAAAGAAGATTGTAAAGATAAAAGGTTTTAACTTGGAAAACATTTTGCTTTATGAACGCTTTTAGTGCACACAAACACTATAGGATTAGTTGGCCTCAATTTTTTTAGGCTTCCTAGGGATTTCGGGCTATTCTCCCACTAATTCTAATTTAAATGATTACATGCACCATTAATTATCTGGCGCAAAGTGGAATATACCCCTTAATCAATATGAATGGGACCTTCACTACAAATAACATTCGGTTTTCCTCACGGGTAATACTAGTCAAGTAGGATGGGAACTTCTCATTTTATTGGCGGTCCTCTCAATGTGCTAACTACTTTTGGGTTTATGTGGCACTCCTCATTATGAATTTTATGGCTTATTCTCAAGTACTTCCCATAGTTAAAATGGACATGTTTTACCCTTATCCGAACCTACAATGACAATGTGTTTTGTTCATTTTTTTAAATTTAGCAAAGTTTGATTATCTTTGACCAAGGAACCCAACATGTAAATTTATTATTAGCTTGTTATTTGATATCCAATGTCATAATGGTTCTACACACAAATGATTAGTAATATTCCATACAATTGTAGTATTAGAAAAACACCAATGATCGTGGTTGTTTCTGATTCTCAAGGTTGCTCAAGAATGCAAGAGAATATCATATGTGGCTTTGATCTAACATAAAACAAATGGAAATTAACGAATATTTCAAATGTTAGAATTATTTTTACTAATTATTCTATAGATTAGATTTTGCATTATATAAAAAATAATAGAAAATTGGAAATGAAAATCTAAAAATTAGAGAAAATTGAGTGAAATTTAATCACAAAACATTAGCAAACCTACTATGAAACTATCATAGCTAATAGGATGGTAGCACAAGTATATTAATGCTAGCACAAGTGAGAAACGATAATGTGTGTAATTAATGCTAGTGCAAGTGAGAAATAGTAGTGTATGCAAGGATATAGTAACGCGCCTATAGAAACGTGTAGAGCACCTACAACAATGGTAAGACGTGCAAGACGAAGCTAGCACAAATTTTAATAAAATGACATGTAAATAGAAGAAACACATACGTAGGTATGATGATGGAAGCACAACTAATATCACATATATGTAGTTAACAATATGCTAATGCAACTAGGGTGATGTTAGCACATGTAAGAATACATTAGTGTAAGTAGTTAATAGTAGATGAGGTAGGTAATGGTCTAGTGCAAGTAAACAATGGTAGTGTGTGCAAGTAAAACTACTACGTGTAAGAAATTCTAGCATAGATATAGATAATAGTAGTGTTTATAAGTTACAATAGCGTGTGCAAGTAACGTTAGCATAGATACAAAGAATGGTGTGCAACTAACATGTACCTACACAAAAATTGTAAAAAAAAGCAGCAAAAAGCTTAAATTTTTCCCAACAAGATTCAACTTTGATAGATACCTACAAACAAGACTCAACACTACTAAAAACCAACATACATGCTCAAAAACATAGAAATTTCAACAAATTGAAAGAACTTGCATGTAAATAGGTAAAATGAAGCTAAACTAAAAAAAAATGAATGTGCATTAGATAAAGGGGTGTCCCACCGAATGTGCCATATGTATGCATGATAAACTTAAACTAAGTTAATTATATGAACCTAACACTGGGTATATTAGAACTTAGTTTAATTCAAGAAAATACATCATGATAAAGTTGAAAAGGAAGCTAGTTAAATCACAAAAAATAAATCTACACTAAGTGCAAACCTACTTTTGATCTTTTTATGTGTTTTAGATGTAAGTATTTCCTTAGTGAGTTGAACATAGACCATGCATGATCAAGGATTTCTCAAGAAAAGAGGAAGAGATCTCATCAATATGGTTTAATTGTCATTTTGATTCTTCTCTTACTGATTTTACCAAGTAAAAAAGGGGAGATTTACTCGATTTAAAAATCCTTCCAATAAATTATTTTCTCAAGTATAATGTTTGTTAAGGACATGGTGTAAATTTTGACAAGTTGTTAGGTTTCTTATATAGATCTCTAATTTGGGAGAAGTTTGCAACTTAGTGAATGTGGGATAAAACTAATGTAGAATTAGAAGATTTTAATTAGAGATTAGTAACTCATGGGAGTTTGGGGAGGTTTAATTAATCAATTGGGATTAATTAATAGGCTAAGTTAAGCTTATAGAATCCATTTGGAGAGAAATTAGTTGAAATTGAGGAGTTTGAAAGGGGAATTTGATCAATAAGAGGGTTTATTGATTAATTACGAGATTGGAAGTTTAATTAACTAATAAGGGTTAATTAATTAATTAAAAGAATATTTTAACTAACGAAGTGATATTTATTGCATCTAAGATGAGGGACAAGGCTAGTTAATTAACGAAGTGTCATTAATTGACCAAGACAAAGAATAATGTTAGCTAATTAGTGAAAAATCACTAAATATAATGAAATGATGATAAGGAAGACAATTAGTTTGATTTTATTTTTAAAATTTTGTGGTTAATGTTTTTTTAATATTGGCAAATAGTTTTTTGAAAGGGACTATACCCTTGAATACAAAAGAAGGCCTGAAAGCCGGAATAAGAGTGAGAAACAGAGCTGATGGAACAAAGTCCAAGTATTACAATGAAGTTCTACGTAGCCCAGAAACAACTACACAAACGAGACATAACAGCAAAACAACAGCAAAAAAACAGTAAGTCGACTGCCAAGAAACAACAAAAATAACAACTAAAAGCAGCAGAAGCATCCAGGACTACTTCTTGGCAGCTTTATCGATACTGATCTTGACTCTTTTCCAGGCATGAAACATACCCAAAGCAGTCATGTGGGCAGAATCCATCTTATTGAGCTCCTCGATGGTTCTTTTGCTTTCTTTTTCATTGCCCCAAAGTGCAGCCGGGACACCGCTGAGGTTGGAAACACTTTTGGCATGACCCTCGATGAACTCCTCGATGGCCCTAAAGGCGGCAATGTTGTAATCGTGTCTAGTCTTAGCCTTCCCTAGGCAGGAGTCTAAGGAGGTCAGCTTCTTGTATATGTCTTCAATCTGACTGTTCTCAATGCTCCCTTCCCCCTCCATGCTTTTCTTACCTTTTTGCTTAGCTAGGTTTTTGACCTCATCCTTCAGCAAATTTATCTCAGCCTCTAAGGCCTCCAGCCTCTTGGAAGAGCTATCCATCTGTACTTCCCAGGGACTGGCACTACTAATGTTCAGCAGGTCACGTGCAATGTCAAGTTCAATAGGCTCCTTCCCCACAGCAAGAGTCTCAAGGTTGAGTCTCCTGGAAGCCCTGGTGATTAATGTTAGGTGTCTACAAGAGTTATTATTGACCTAGTCCTTATAGATATTTCAAAATGCCTTGATATGAAGATTAGGATCAGTAGAGCCATCATAAGTGATGGAGGAAGATACATTATCAATGTCCATAGCAATGATGTAGGGGCTAATAGTTCTATTTGGATAGCTTAGAGCATCTTGTTGTGAATGTGGGGTTATAGAATGGGCAGCCCATTAGGCCTAATCGAATCGGAAGGGGATGGACTTGATTAGTCATGCCACAAGAGACCATTTTAGGTTTGTTGGTAAGTTGAGCCGTGCCAATTTGGAATTGTAGGAATTGATTCACAACCATGGTTTGTTGTTGATTTAGGCGGTCCATGATTTATATGATGAGTTGGGTAGAATTTAGGTTGGCAAGAGTGTTGGCATAATTTTTGGATCAATATTTTCTCCATTTTGAGGAGGCTTATGATGTTGAATGTCCACATCCAACTTCTAAGAAAGGTATTCCTCAAGAAATTTGCATAGCATGTTGGGTGACTCTCTTATATTCTTAGAGAATTCTTACATAAATTTTTACATGATAGGGGTATAATAAGATTCAAAAGGCTCCTCATGTTCCCATTTTCCTTCAATGTTAAAGACAAGGTTGGGGATGTTGGGTCTAGTTTGTATTTGGTGTGGTGGAGGATTTTTCTTAGCATTAGCTCATATGAAAAGGAAATCCATATAATGTGGACCTACCTTAGGAATAATAGGTTCCTACGAAGTTTTCATGTTGAGATAGATATGATTCAGTTGTAGAAGTGAAAACATTACTCAAAAATCTCTCCATTGAGAAGTGAGGATACTTTAATAAAGGAAAAGGCTTACTAGACCAGATTTATTGATGGGATTGGCCATATAGTTATCATGCACAGGGGATAATGGTGTCTGAGAGTGCAAGTTTACAATTTTACAGGGATTTTTAGATGGGATTGAACATATAGTCATCTTGTAAAAGGTCTGATGGAATTTAGAATGGTAGGAAAAATAAGGTGTGAATCGACCTAATTGAAGTAAAGTAAGATTTGTGTTTGGTTTAATAGAGTGTATGACAAGTAAAATAAGGTTCCCAACTAGGTTATCAAATTTTTGGATCTTATCTAAGACTGACCATGCCATATAAGTATGAATGGTTCCTAAGGAGCCCTATTTTTATAAATCTAGAGGATAGTAGTCCTAACCCTAGGTTGGCTATAGGTTTCTAAGGCCTACAACCAATATAAAGAGAGGTATCCTACTAGTATTTAAAAATAGATAAGGGAAATAAAAAGAGGTTTATAAAGAAAATGGGTGTAATAACAATAAGATAATACAATAAAAAAGTAAATGTACATCTACTCTAGTCTATAAAATTGATTAACTAGCAACCATAAATACTTACATAAAAATTAAGTGACTAAAGAAAGTTAGAAATACTTACCTCGCACCATGTTTGTGATTTATGATGCATAATCCTCCCTAGAGATACCAATGAGAGAGAATCACTATGTTTAGATTAGAGGGAAAATAAACTAGAATATTTCTAGTCCTAACTCTCTGGTGACCCAAATACAAACAAGGTAAGCTCTAAAACTTAAAAATAAGATAAAAAGTGTGAAATAACGTAAGAAAGAAAAGATCATGTGTATTTTTATGTAATCACATGTTTGAAAAGTGATGGTTCTTTTAAGATAAATTTCATGAATATATGTGTAATGGTATCACCCATGGGTGATGGCACGCCATGAAAAATCCAAAACAGGTGTCATCACCCATGGGTGATAACATTGGTCTTGGGGAAACCCTAAGGTCAAAATTTAAAATCATGAGGAATAGAGGTCAAAGGATAAATGGTGATTAATAAAAAATTTCCAAGATTACCAAAAGAAAGGATAATAGTGTGTAATAAGAAGAAATAAGTAGACATGATGGGATAATTGGACATAATGAGTGTAATGTGTGAACAAAGAGAGGAAATGAGATAAGAAGGGTGACTAAGGATAATAGTGACATCTCTCAAATGTTATGGCTTAGCCCACATAACCAATCTTGATCACATCCTAATATTGGTAGGCCCCATAATATACCTATTAAGGATGATATTCATTGTAAGTCCTTACACAAAAGAAATAGTTAGTAAACATAAAAACTATGGTTTATACAAAACCTAGTATAATGGTTCACACATGAAAATTATAAGCTAATTGTTCTTCCATTCTCATCTAGGAGCGGAGAGCATATAGATAGGAGATATGTCATTTACCCCTATGATTATTTAGATATGATTATTTCATGCTCTATTATATTGTAATATTTCAATAAGGGGGTACCTTCTGTTATACTAAGTCTTTTGGAAAAAATAATAATCATTAATTTTATGATTTTTAGGATGTTTTATATTCCTAAATTGTCCAAAGCTACTAATTTTTAGGTGATTATAACACACATGGGATTTTCTCTTTAAAAATTTCATCTTCCTTCTTATGAAAGGAAGGCCACTCTCAAGTTCGAGAGGTGCACGAGGATCTATAAGGTTAGTGGTTAGAGGTAAATCACTTTAACGATACTCTCTCTCTCTCATAGGTTAGTTTGATAGTAGGATGGATATCTAATGATAAGTTATAATTATTTCACTATGGTGGGTTATTGTATTTGCATCAAGTATATGTTGATATATATTGTATTATATATTGAAACAAGAATTTTGAACCTTGTCAAAATATGAGAACTATAATGTATTAGATTATGTAATAGATCATATGTATTACACATGAATAAAATAAGAATTTATATACTTGATATGATAAATTCAATAAGATTCATACATAGAACCCAAATGGAAGAACATTCACTTAAGTTATTATGATACACCCTTAGTCATGTATGTTATATTGGATGTGTATTGTCAACTTGTGGCTTACATAATCTCTATTCTTGTCATATTTCATTCATTTATGCTTACATGTTTTTATTAGGTTATCCTTGGTGTTGGACATAGTATAGGAATGATATATATAGCTAGTAGTAAGGAATATTTAATAATTATAAAATTCATTTTAGACTTATTGTATGGTTTGGAGGTTTTCCCTTGAAGTGGATAAGGCATTCTACTTGCATATTGAGATCACATATCTATATTTTGATGTTCTTTGGTGTTTTATTGCTACCGATATTCATCTATATCTAAGTAATTTCATTACAAGTGGTATCGAGCGTGATCTCATCTAACACTCTGTTTTGAGAAAAATTTGGTGAAAATTTATGATTCCTCTTAGAATTCATAACTAGAGGGGATCCACCAGAAATAGTGGGAGTGTTGGGGAAATTAAATTCTCATTAAAGATAAGTGATATTTTTAGTGGGTTTTTACCGAAAGTTTTTCCCACTTAAATTTTGTGTGTAGTGCTCATTTGTAATTTCTTATGAGATCTTTACATTAAATTATAATACACTCTTTAAATCCAAAATCTATGTTTAATTCATTATAATTTTTGTATAGTCATAAACTATAATCCTTGGCAAATTTATGGTGGATATCTAATATGTGTTTATTATTTATCCCCACATTTCCTAACATGGTATCAAAGATATATGTTTATGGTTGTGTAGGATAAAAAAAAAAATAGATGAATATTAACTTGAAGATCACTTGTTAGAAAAAAATTTAAGACCCATAAAACATTAATTAGTGTTGTGTGTCCTTTTTTCATCCATAAAGGTGCAAAAATCTAATCCGTGTGAAACAAGTTAAAGTTGGAAGTTTTTACATGATTTAAATAGTCGAGGAAGATCAAATTGCATTTTTACTCGTGCTCCCATATTTTTCATCCTTTTTCTAACTAAAATTGTGATCGGCATTTTTCCTCTATTTTTAGTCTTATGTAACGATGTTTTTGTGTGTTGGGAAAAATTCTTCTTCTCCCCTGTGGCATTCAATTATGTTGTATAATCTTATCACCTTGTTTCATGGCTTCCAACCATGTTCGCTAAATTTCTACTATTATGTGTCCTTATTTATTACATCATGTAATTTTTCCATTTTTGTGGTAGTTTTTTTCCTTTTTCTTGGTGTGCATAACCTTGTCCATTCCGTCACTTTTCTACTTCTTGGGTGGCATTCTTCCCTATTCCGCAACCTTCTACCTTGTTTGTGATATTATATATTTTTACTCGACATTATACATTATGTATTAGCTTGTTATATGTTTCCATTGTCTTCTTCTTATTGTGTGGATTTCAACCTTATACGTGGCTATTTGTATTTTCTTTTGCTTGCAGAGACTTATATTTTCTTTGCGGAAATTCATTGTTTCAAAACTTATTTTTGCTTTGTGAACATTTTTCACTTTTCCTTGTTATGCATCTTTTCCTCAATATCTTTCCTCAATGGTTTATTTATATTTTTGTCTCTTATTTTTTTCCTTATTTTTCTGTAGAAAAATGTTTTCTTGTTCCACATCTTCGAACTAGGAAATTCTATACCTTTTTTTTCTTTCTTCATGTCTTCTCACGGCTTGTTTCTTTTTTTTACGGTATCCCTTATTGATTATCATACCTTTTTTAGAGTATTTTATAAATTTTATGATATCTACACTATTTTAATTCCATGGTAGTTTGTTCTCTTCATTCGACAAAATTTTTTGAGCTCTAAATTACGAGATCTTTTCATCGGTAAAATCCACATAATAGTAATTTTATCTAATTTTTATAAGTTTTTAAAGTATGGATAGTTCATCTAACTTCTCTATGGAAAGTTCTCAACTTTTAAATGGTATTAATTATAACATCTAGAGAGTCAAGATGAAATCCATTTTAATGTCTAGCAAGCTACGAGGATCTAGTTGGTGGTGTTAAAAATGACCCACTTGGAGAGAAGCTAATCCTGAAATCTTTAGTTCCTTTTCCCAAACATCCCAATATGCCATGTATATCCTATTGCAAATTATTAAATATGAATTATTGTTTCATATAGGACATATGGAGTCTCCAATTGATGCATGGAATCAATTGCAAACTATACATGAAGGCATTCACCTTTCTAAGATCATTAAGCTAATCATGGAATTACTTACAACTCCAATGAAATCATATGAAAGGATAGTTAATTACGTAGCCAAAATTAATAATATTAAGGCTCAATTAGATGGATGTAACTATGAGTTATTTTAAGATAAGTTGTATTTTATTATTCAAATTAACATTCATGAAAATTTTAGAAACTACATCTCTATCTTGAATTCTAAGTATCAAAATGAATATGATTTTCTTGATTTGGATACTCTATCATCTCTTCTAATTCAGGAAGAAATATTAATGGAGAATTTTGATTCAAAATAGAATGCTTCTTAGGCATTGTTCTCCCAAAATCAGATTTTTTTAAATCATAATAACTATAATTCTAATCAAAAATCTAACTTTAAATCTAGATTCAATCCGACAACAATACGGGAATAACCATAAATTTAAAGTTAAATTTGATGGCACATGTACTAAATGTGGTAATTTGGTCATAAATAATATTACTATTAGTCTAATACAAATAGTTCAAATAATAATTCTAAAAATAATAACTCCAATAATAAAATGAAGAATACAAATCAGAATCATGCTAAAAATTAAACTAATAACGCTTGAGAAAACTATTTCTCTTTATATTGCTCTATGAGATTATAATGATAATGAATGGATCCTAGATAGTTGTTCCTCTAGGTATATGACCTATATTCATGAAATTCTTTTAGATTTTGTGGAATGTCATGAAAATATATATCTAGGAGATAATTTTGTCATTAAATCTTAAAGTTTTGAAAATGTTAAGTTAGAAAATGGAACTATTACAAAAATTATTTGTTCCTATCTTAAAGAAGAACCTTTCATAATTTTTTTCAGCTAACTAAAGAAAACTATAAAGTTGTGTTATTGAAAGATAAATGGTATGTGAAGAATGAGCTTGGTAATGTTTTTATTGTTGGTATCTAGAAGAAGGGATTATGTATCTTTAATGGATTTGTGTCTCGAAACCAGTTTTATTCTTTTTGTAATGATGTTAAAATGTGGCATGAAATTCTTGGCCATCTAAACTATTTTTCATACTAAATGTCTAGCATGCAAAATTAAAAAAATTGGCAATGACAACTAAGTCCACAATTCAAAATTTCCTCTCTTGGTCATTATAAACCCTTCCTCTAGCCATCTTGTCCTTAATTTCACCCTCATTATGGGTCAAAGGAATGTGCTAACAATATTTTCATGTGCGTTTAAATTTGTAGATATGTATTCCTAAGGTGATTTATGAAGTTGTTAATATTCAAGGAAGAATAACCACCCCGAAGGCCTATAAAGGGCTATTTTTGGCAATTTTACAATTGGTAAACACCCTTTAGAAGCTTAAAAGGAATATTAAAATCATTAAATATTTTTATAGGATAAATGAAGTTAGTCAAGGAATTTTAGGGAAATTTTTTAAAATAAGTTGATGTCAAGAATCAAACAAGCAAGATCGGGTCCTTTTGGGTACAAGGAATTGAGGCTCCAACAATGAAAGTTAACTTGTCAAAATTATTTTGGGAGTTTCAGGAGGATTTGGGAAGAAAAAATAATTAAAGGGAATTTCTTATAACCCTCTACATAATGGGTACGTAATTTTTTTCAAAGACTCAAAAATCTTCGAGGGAATCCAAGACACATAATGACCCTTCAAGTCAAGAATTAAATAGGCTCTAAAAATTAAATATAATGTATAATTAGGTATTAATAAAAAAATTTATTAATTAAACATGTGATTTGGAGTCAAAATAATATATGGTTTGACCCCAAAAGACTCTTCCATTCTCCCAGGCAAGTAAATGCACACCCGATGTCTTGCTTTGCACTAAGTGGGTGACATCAACATTCTAAAACTCATTTGTTGAAATTTTTCACCGTTGGTGTCACCTTAGAGTTTCCTTAAGGTTAAAAGGATACATGGGGGACACCAAATTGTGACCCCATGCCAGTTTTAAAGTTTCTTCACTTAAGAACAATACTTCAAGTGTTATGGTGAGGAAATGAGTGAATTAAGTTATTTGGCCCACGTTTTATGATAGTTAAACCCCTTGGACGTAATATTTCACCCTGTGTATCCCATTGGATTATCCCCAAGGAGAAAAGGGAACACAAAATAATGACCCCTATTATGGAAAACCTCTTGTAACTCACCTCTCGCCACTTTCACACTTAGGTTTAACAAACTTATATTCTACCTTGTCCCCCTTTCATGTGCTTAAACCCATGTTGAAAATTTTCACCCTTTATATCCCCATTTTCCCTGAGGTTCTAAAGGGACAAGGGGGACACAAAATTGTGACTTGTTCCTTCCATATAACTCTTGGTCATGTGAAAACTCATTTTTAGACCCCAGTGACCAATCTTATCCCCTACATCTCACCCATAAGGAACAAGAAGCTTCCACTTGTCACCATCTAGTAAAAATAACACTTTTGTGTCCCTTATGTCCACTTTTTCCCTCTTACACTAGTGTAAATCCACTTCAACCGTATTCCAACCCCGGTTAAGTAAACATGAGGTCAAATAGGTGAGTTAAAACTTGTAAGAAAATTGAATAACTTTCCACCTCTCACAAAACTTAGCCATTTTTATCATTCAAAGTGTTGTTTAATTTCCCTCTCAAACCACCATTTTTACCATACATGTTTTTGAATTTTTCTATACATCCATTTCCCAAAATGGAAAAATTATCATAACTCACTAACAAAGTGAACCTGATTTCAATAAATTTATGCATATGCACTCCTAGAAACACCTTTAATATGAATGTAAGAGCACCTCCATTGATGATCTATTTAATTTATAATATCCATCTGAAATATTTAGGCCTATGTTGGTGAAATAATTTTTCACATGGGAAAATTGGGGATCTCTCACCAACATTGTTTGGACTAAGTCCCTCTAATTGAATGGGAAGATCCATTTATTGAAAATAGGGAAATATTTACACTATTCTAATTTTTTGGGGGTGGTATTTTGACCGGGGATCACACAGGGGTATTCCCTACACCTTTGAAAAACTACTTGTAGAAAGTACAAAGGAAGAAAAGGTTTGAGAGGGAGATATAGAGATAATAATAATGAGTATTGTTCACAATAAATATTACATAAAATCTAATTTCTTAACACCAGAGTATATCCATGATTTCAATGAGAATACATCATTCTCATCGAAAAAGAACAAGACACAAAAATCATGAAGTCTCAATGCATAATATTCAACAAGTACATGCTCATGGAGAGTAGTTGAGATGGAGAGGAAACATAGACAAAGGAGATTGAGGAATTTTATCACTTTTTCCTAGAAATAATATGGGAGATAGTAAATAAGAATAACCATCCTTTGAAGTGAGGAGGCTCTCTTAATTTATATCTTTACAATTCAACTCTTCATCTACCCCCTATTGGAGAAATAATTTGTCGTGTGGGGAAATTAGTGAACTCTCACCAATAGTGTGTGGGACTAAGTCCCTATTCTTGAATGGGGAAGATCTATTTATTGAAAACAATAAATATTTACACTATTCTAATTTCTTGGGGTTTCCTTTCAACAGGATCACACAGGGGTACTTCTCTACACCTATGGAAAAGTGCTTGTAGGAACTATAAGGGAGGAAAAGCTTGATATAGAGGTGTGGAGAGAATAATGAGGGTTTTATAAAATAAATATTACATAAGAGTTTATTTCATCAAAACCAGAATATATCCATGATTTCAATGAGAAGACACCATTCACATAAAATAAGGAACAAAACATAAGAAACAAAAAGTATTAATGCATAATATTCAATAAGTACATGCTCATGTAGTATAGTTAAGATGGAGAGGAAAAATAAGCAAAAGAGATAGAGTAATTTGATCATTTATTCCTAAAGATAATATGGGAGCTATTAAAAAAGAATAACCATCCTTTGAAGTGAGGAGGATCTCCCAATTTATAGCTTTACAATGCAACTCTTCATCTACACCCCCACGTGACCTTTCAATTTCTTATTCCACTTGTGACTTTTCATTTTCTTAGGAAGGGAGTAAATAAGTCCCTTTTTTATAAATCAAAAGGGACTTTTACAATGAAAAATTATAAATTCACTTAATTGAATAATATAAAATGTAATGATTTTTTACAACAAAAAATTAGAAAGTGGGAGAGAAGAGGAGAAAGAATGAAGAGAGGAGAGAAGAGAAAACTATCCAAAGTATGGGTGAATATGCCTACACCGTTGATTTAGATCAGCTCTGATGATGTTGAAGATGACAACTTGATCCATGATGACCCTCCACTGTGATGCACTGATGAAGAGCTCGATGAATACCTTTGAACACTTTTCCCCTCTTTTGAAGACTCTTGAAATGATGCA